>CM039728.1:9185361-9639997 GCA_022539455.1 Dendrobium nobile | reverse complement strand
TATATATATCTATATATATATATATATATATATATATAATATATAAATAATATATATATATATATATATATATATATAATATATATATATATATATCATTCCTAACCTAGGGGTAGATCTAGCGCTCATCACATTGTTAAATAGTTGTTATTTCCATGCTTTACATTTTTGCAACTTGTATAGTTTTGATGATTCCAAACATTATTGTTCAAATGTGTAGTTATCTCCTAATAATTTTAGAAGATTTGTATTTGCTCTTGTGTGTACTAACATTTCAGGAAAATCGAACTCCAGACTACGAAGACTTCAAATCAAATTCAACATGAGATACTTTGTGAATTTGAAGCTTGTACTTTTCTTTGAATTAAATTTGAAAGGGAGGATTGTAATTGAGTGAATAAAATATACACACACACATAAGAGATCATATATAATTATATACTGATCGTACAGGACGATATCAGATCGTACGGGACGATCAGACAGTTATCTCCTATTAAGCACATGGAACGAATAGGAACTAGCTTTAAAATTTTTCAAGTCCTATTCGTCCAGGACGAAATTAAATATCGTGCAGACGATTTGTCCTCTGTAGATTTTCGTCCAGACGAAATTAATTTATCGTACATGACGATTTGCTCTCTAAAATTTTCGTCCAGACGAAATTAAATATCGTCCAGGACGATCGCATCTATAAAATTTTTGTCAAGACGAAATTAAATTACGTACATGACGATTTGCTCTCTGTAAGATTTTCGTCCAACGAAATTAAATATCGTCCAGGACGATCTGTTCTCTGTAAAAATTTCTTTCGGACGAACCAATTTTCGTCCAGACGATACAACCGACTTATGACGGTTTTTTCTGCAGTTTCTAGAACCGACCTTGTAATAACCGTTCATACCGGACAAACTTAGTTCGTATGGGACGATCAGCTTGTACGAAGAAATTTTGTACGCATATACAAATAAGGTCGTTTCAAAGCTTTTAAGTAATATCGTCCAGGACGATCCACGATCGTACGGGACGATCCACTGCGTACAGAATTGAAAACTTGCAGTTTGGGCAGTTTTTCTTATCTTTTGTATAAATAGTCCAAATTAAACTGCCACCCATCTCTTTGTTATTTGATCTTCGTGCCTCTTGAGAGAATAAGCCAAGGAGAGAGTGTGAGATGCATTCAAAGGAGGATTTCCTACCACTGACGCGAAGGCTTCACTTGGAGTTCAAAGTAAGAATCTCTACTTGTGAATTGGGATTGCTTCACTCTTTTTCTTCCTTCTAGATTTCTTGTGAGAAGATCGTCAAGGAATCCGGTTAGCTGCCGACACTTGGAGAGTGTGAATAACCAGAGGGTTCGCTGGCCTAACATTTTTTGAGGTTAAAATAGCTTTTAAAATCATTTAAATATTAAAAAAAAAAACAAATCAGAAAAATCCAGGATGCGACAAATGGCAGAGCGGGGTTGGTCCCGTAGTTCGTTCCAATCATTATCTGGCGGCGCAATCATTGCGCCGCCGATAATGATTGCGCAGTGATTCCCGCAATCATCACGCAGTCCTGCTAAGCCACTCATCCACATCAGCCCGAAGCCAGGCCGTCTGATCGCCGCTTGATCCAGACGAACAGCTCATATCTTAGCGGACCGAGATCTGAACGCCCTGGTAGTTCACGCGGCCGCACCAGACTACGGTGCGACCCAATCTAAGCCGTTGATCAGCGGATCAACAGTCCAATATTCGCCTAGTTCAGGCAGGCGGGAACCGTGCTTAGAACAAGAAATCTATTTTGTTCTCTCGATTGGGTGGACCAAATCGGACGAAATTTTAAACGTAGACTATAGAGGTGAAGAGCATTCGTGGGGAGTAAAAATTGTGGTGTGAAACGCACTTAATACAAAGCTAATTAATCCTAAGTGCCCTAGACTAGGGTTGAGGATTTTACATCGGTTCTTGGACGGTTTGACCCATAAATAGGCTTGTTGCACTTGTAGACTGTCCACGCTCCTAGTTGTAGAAGAAACCACGAGCTTTTGACGTCTAAATTGCAAGAAAAATGTCTTGGAACAGGAAACTCCTCGGGTCGCCGGAAAGTCGCCGCCGGCGGGTTGGGGTGGTCGGGTTTGGGTTGGAAAAGGTAGGGAAAGGTCTTGGGAGCACTCATACGAAATCCCAGAGCCTAAGGAGGTCTAGAGCAAGAGTAATCCGAAAAGATCCCAAATTTCACCTAAATTTTTCTATTTAAGGCCCCTAGACCTAAGGTGGACGGCTAGGATTAGATCTAGGGCTAATTAGGAGGGAAAACTAGGCTTGAGGGGCCGTGGTTTGCAATTCAAATCCTCCTTGGCATTAATTAGGGCATTAAAGAGCCTTTAATGGGTTTAAATAGGTTATTTTAACCCATTTAAGACATGGGTTGACCAAGTCAATGGTTGACTTGGTCAACCCAGTCACATTTAAGATATGATTTGAACCAGGACTCACATAGGCTCATTTGGTCAACCTAGGTTGATCTGGTCAACCAAGTTGACCCAGGGCAGAAGTCTGGGTCTAATAAACTGAGCTCGACTCACTGGGACCAAGGGTGAAGAGAAATGGGCTCGAGGAGGTCTGAATTTGATATAAAATCAATCAGAAGGGAATCAGGGTCAATTTGGTTCAACCCTGGTTAACCTGGTCAACCAGGTTGACCCAGGGTCTGGGTCTGGGCTCAGCAGACTTGGCTTAACTCCCTGGACTCACTGGGATGGGTCTTGGGGTCTAGCCTAGTCAATTTTGACCAGGTCAACTCCTTGACTCAATCTGGAGCAAAAAACAGGTCAACACACTTCTTCTCCCTCAGTCCATCCAAAGGTTGCCGCCTGACCTCCCAGCCATCGGCAAACACCACAATTGGGAAGAAGTCACGTTTGGCCGCCTACCCGACCCGTCAAGCTCGGACGATCCCGACGCAGGTTCTTGAATTTCTAATTTTTTGGGTAATTTTTTACACATTTAAGCTTGCATTTATTTTCCAAATCGTATCGATATGCTTGCATTTCTTCTCCATTTATGCTTGGTATGATTTGTTCAGTTTGTTTCAGCACTTCAATCATATTCTTTATGCTGTTATGTCTCTTCCCTACCATAAAAACCATTTCATTTATATTAAGTTTGAAGGTTTTAGGATGAATTAATTATTTAATAATGGATTATAAGTGACATAGTAGATTTCTTGATATCATTATTTATCATTAGCATGCTAAATATGAAGAAATTCTGTAAATATCATTAACAGATTTATGCTCTTTCTGTTCTCTTTCGTCCTCCCTTCTTCTCTTCTTTTTCTTTTAATCTTCTTTTATCTCTCTTGATTTAAAGTTTATAATGAAATCATTTGTCTACTTTATTTGTTGCTTATTGTACCTCTGTTTCATTTGTAATATATTGATTCACAATGTGCAGAACAAGACCGTTTCTGTGTTTGAGACAACAATCCGGGTTCTTGGTGGTTTACTCTCTGCTCATCTTATTGCAAGTGATTATTCTACGGTATGCTATTTTCTATGACACAATTTCATCAGTCATGCACTAATCTAAGGTTGTATTTGTGTCATTCCATTATTTGGTTCTAAGTGAATTTTTTCCTTGTGTTACTTTTTTTTTAACACGACACTCCTTGTGTTACTGTTTTAATTTGCTGTAGTTTATCATATTTTCTGAACTATATTTATTCATCCTTATGAGTTTGATTCCACTCATTTTTGTTAAAATTGCATATTGTGTTAATAGTATTCTTGTAGAAAAGATTTGACTATAGCATATGTTGATTTGGAATTGTGGGTGGCTACTTATATACCTCAACACGCCATAACTAATCATCCCAACATGAGATGACATGATAAACACTCTGTTTTGCCCATGAATCATGTATCTAGATTAACAAAAGCCTCACTTGCACCATCTATTTAACTAGTATATGTTCAATGATTTGACGATTGTTATTTATGCTATAATAAATAAAAGCTACCTAGTTGAATATATATAATTTTTTTTTTGTTAATCCAGAATGGATCAACCAACAATTTCGTCTCATAGTGTGCGTGAAAAGATTGATATTGCTTGGAGTCATTATAGTGAAAGTAAAGGTTCAGATGGAAAAAAGTAATATAGATGCCTACATTGTGGGATTACTTACAAAGGTGGAGGAATTAATATGACAAAACAACAGCTAGCAGAGATAAGAGGTAACATAGCTTCGTGCAAAAAGTTTCACATAACATTCGTCATCAGATGCAAGAGAATATAAGAGAAATAGGCAAGAAAAAATAATAAACTCAGGAGGAGTTAGAGCAAAACACAACATTTTTTGTTGATGAACATATGGATGAGGAAAGGGGATCTTCATCACTTCACAAGTCACAAGCCTCTGATGCACATCATGAAGGACTTGATAAAGGGAAGAGAAAGAAAGATGACATAGATAACTTTTTTGCACCAAGAACTAAACTTGGTTCTCAACCATCATTGAAAAGTGTAATGGCATCCAAAGAAGCCATACACCGTGCTGATTTGGCAGTTGGAAGATGGTTTTACGACAGTTACATCCCATTTAATGCCATAAACTCTGCTTTTGCACAGAAGGTTGCTGATGCTATAGCTGCAATTGGCCCTAACTATAAGCTGTCATCCTATCATAAAGAACCTCAAAGTAAGTTCATAATTAGTTTATGTTATATCATTTGAAAAAGATGTATATATAATATTTTATATTTCTAATATGCAGATGTTGATGTCCTAGATGATGTTCAAAATGACAATGAAATAATTGGCAATGACGATATTGATGCTTTTGGAGGGGAATGTTCTGATGAACAAGGATTTAGGGATATAATTTTTTATGCTTCAAATCTAGGAGATGGCTTTTAGATTTATTTGCATATTTATTTTTGAATTTTGAAGTTTCACTTGATATGAAATTATGAACATTTTCTTTGATGCCAAAATCTATGCATTTGTTTATGTTTTATTCACTGATTTGATGCGAACTTATTTTATGTGTAATTTGTTTATATTTCATAAACTTAATTTAGGTCATGTTTATGTATTTGAAGTCAAAAGCTATGCATTTATTTTATTTTGTTTACTAATATTATTATTTATTACGTCATCTGGTTCGATCCTGGTTCGACCGGTCGAATCGTCAACCTCTCATTCTTCCGATTTGTTGTCCGGTCCGTTTTCAAAACCTTGATTTGACGTATGTCAGTGGAACGGAGTTACACGGCTGCTTCTCGCAGCTGATGGAGGTTGCTCGTCAGCTTCATTGACAGTTTTCGAACAGATATGCCACAATTTGCTCCTCCATTCAAAAGAAGCTCGTTCACCAATCCTCTTCCTGGTTGTACGGTGCAGTCTTCAGTTTTCGATTATTCTAATTCTGGCTGACTTTTACATTTTAGTTAAGTTTTAATATCACTGGACGACATTTTTAGTGGCTTGTCTACTAAAAATGTAAGCTTGATTTGAAATTACCGAGTGTTTTTGCTGCTGGGTTTCAAGCGTGGAATCCTAACCAAGCTTCACCATGAAAATGTTCTTTAAGATTTTGAATAAGTTGATATTGCTAGTGACTCTTTAAAAAATCCTTCACAAAATTTTGATGATATTAGTGAGTGCAACAATTTGAAATGACTATCCTCTACAACTTCAACATCTATAAGGAAAAAAAAAAGATTTGGATATGCATTTCTACGAACTTAAATTACCCAATTTGTAATTAATGCAAACACATCAGCTCAGGAACTAATACATTATAGTTAATAATTGATAACCTTTGCTTTCGGCTGCCATTAAGCTTCTTCATCAAACATTGAATTATTTGAAGATATGGAACTTGTTCTCCACAAAACTTCTTGAAGATCTAATTAAGCGAGAAATTTTTATAATAATATGCCTTGAACGAAAAGTACATTATCTACATTATTGCTGTGAAAATTGTTTCGTAAGAACATCATAGTTTTGTAGATCTTCATTACTGCTGCGAAAATTGTTTTGTATGTTGTTTCATTTCATACAAAATTTTATAGTTTATCTTTCTACAAGTACATATACATATGACCTCTAATAACAAATTGTTAGAGATTCAATTCAGCTATTGTCTAAAGAGGTTTGTTGATCATTAGCTTTCTTAAGAGAGAAATTAGAATGCTTACTGTTGTGTATATTTTGCAATGAACAAACACATTGGTTTTTATTTTGACTTTTCCTTGATATATTTCAACTACAAGCATGTTAATTATTGATTGATGCTATTTATATAATTCCAAAAAAGCATTGATATATAACCAGCTTATGGAAAACCCAAGCATTAATAGAAAAATAGATAAAATTCAGCAACTAAGAAAAAAAATTCTGCTATGCCCACTCTTGCTTCATTTATTTGGTGGATATCCTCCATAGAAGTTATTAGATTCTCTTTATTTTATAAACTCCAAATCATGATAATACTATCAAGTAAATGTTCAAATAGGTGTAATTCTTTTATGAAGTAAGTAGATGTATTTCTTCTAAATTAACAATTAGAAGTTGTAGTTTCCTTCCTTGCTTACTGGTATCTACATACAAGAATGGAATGAAATAGGAATACAAGTGAGAAATTATAATTGCAATTTTATGTCTTATGAATGAGCATTAAGAAAAATCTATTTATTAAACACGAATGCATAACCTCGTCATATAGTGGAGATAAATAGGTTGGAGAGCTACTTCAAGATCATTCAATAAGGTTTCATAATCTGTTTCGTATGTCTCTATCAATTTTTATAAATCTCATGTTGACTTGAAAAGTGTTCATGGTCTTTACGGATCATCAAGGACAATAGCTTGAGAAGTTTGCAATCACCTTATATATTTTATCACATAATAAATCAATAAGGTCGATATTGTGAGCGATTTTAACATTCAACTGAGGCTATTAGCAGGTATTTTTTATTGAATTAGAAATTTTGGTGAAATTATCAAATTCTATTATTCAAAATACCTCAAGGGAGATTTTGTATGATATTCAATGTATATCATAATTCAACGTAGATATTATCATTATAATATCATATGATTTGTAAAATTTATCAAATATCTAATTAACTCTTCTCAATTAGAATTGTATAGGAGCTATTGAAGAAGCGTCTGAGCAATTAAAAAATCGATCATGGGCCTATAAGAAAATATAATTTGATGAAGGAAGATGATAATTAACAGAGTTAAATAGTTATTTTCAATGATTCTGATAAAAAGGCGAGCTGCAGTTGTTGCAGGCCTTAGCATTGTGGAAATTATTACGTGCGGTCACCATATGTTATCTGGAGGCGAATTAGAACGTGTCACGTCACCATTTTGCTATATACAGGTGTTGTGTACCGTTGTGTAACAGGTGATGTGGCGCATCCTGATTCACCACCGGACAATTCGGTGACCGCACATAATAATTTCTCCATTTCATGTGGCTTGTATCCTCCAGAGACCAATCAGAATGTGCCACATCAATAGTACCAAGTTGTAGTACCAAGCGGGTGTGATGTGGTGCATTCTGGTTGGTCTCTTGATGGCGTTCAACGCCCCCACAAAATAATTTTCCCTTCAAGGGACTGCTGTATAAGCAATGGTTTTAATCCTACAAGTACTTTTCTCTTAAAACCTCTCTTTCTTACTCGCTCTCCCTACTTCGAACGGCATCTAGAAAGCAATACTCCCTAGAAGAGGATCAGAATTGAGCTTGAAGTCTACAGTAACAATCATTTTTTCAGAGGATCAGAATCCTTTTCCCAGTTACAAATCATGGTTTAATAGAACATGACATGTCAAAAGGAGATTGCACAAAAAAACTTTTCTAGTTGATTTTAATAAAATTTAACAGCAGTTAGCAGAATAACGAGCCTCTCCTCTGGAGTTCAAAGTTATTCAAATGGATATGAATGTATAGAATGTATTGACAACGCCTAAAACAAATGTATTCATTTTTGGAGGGGCAGGGAAATTCAGTATGCTTACAGTGTGCAGATAAATACGCCAAGTTCCATCTTTAGAAAGTTCATGATCCATGGAATGATTACTTCAACATATATTGGAGTACCAAGAAATCTCATCAAAGCAAAGTAAATAGAAAGCATAAATTCAAATATGATGCAGCCGCAACACTAGAGTATTCAAGCAGAAAACATTCAACTAGAATGCAAGATCTAATTTCATTCTGAAGGTATGATAAAAAAATATGAAAAAGAGAAACTCCGAACATATTCAACAAAATTAATCATAGTTTTGTTGCGGCCAAGAAAATTCCCAGCAGTAGAGAGAGAATTTTACGTCTTAACTTTGCATGAAAGTCCAACACACTAACAATCAAAGATTTATAGATGGAAAATCCGAACATGAGAAAAATCATTAGGCCTTGCTTTAGCTAAAATCATTCCACTCTGAGTCCGTTAGTTACAAAGATTGGTCCGTCACTAAGTATAGCAAAATCCATTATAAGAGTTTAGAAAATTGGCAAAAAGTGTAGCAAAATCCATTTAAACGTTTGGAACTGGTTTAACGGTAATATCCAAGCGGTGAATTTCTAATTGTAGTGAAAGGGTTGACTACGGCAGTAAGTTGGCAAAAGTTCTGCCAGCGGCGGTTAGGCTGCTAAGGGCACAATAGCGGCAGCCAGTCCATGAAAAGTCTGACGACCGCGATTGATCGGCAATAGGCCCGACGAAGACAACGACAATCGTGCGATAGAGGTTTGAAGGTGTCAGTCGAGCAATGGAGGTAGATCGGTAATGGTCAGGCAGCCGAGGTAGAATGGCAGCAATTGGGTAGCAGAATTGGCACAATGGCGGCGAATGGCCGACAAAAAGTTCGATGGCGGCCAAGGTTTTAAAAGGCGATATCGAGAATCGAGGCGTTTGACCTTAGTAAGGGAGGTGTACACCTCAAGGCGGATCAAGGCGTAAAACTCAAAACGAAAAAATTAAAGTACTAACAAAATTATAAATAATTCATAAAGTGATCAAATATTAAATAAATTATGAACATAATGACTTGTTTTAATATAAATGTTATTGGAACACAATATTAAAAAAAAATACTCACAAAAATCACTCTTTTCTCCATCAAACTAATTTTAGCCCATATAAATGATACCTCCAAACGATTCAATTATATAAATTTAAGAAAAGATCTTGATATGAAAGGCAATTCAATAAAATAAGTTTAAAATTTTGAAAGTTATAACATATACAATTCACATGAAAAAGAATTATTCGTTGTAAAATTCATTCAAAAATGTGCCATTGCAATTAACAATCCCTGACAACTAAAAATTGTGTACTCGTAAAGAAGAAAGCTATAACAAATACAATTTATACCTTGGTGCTTAAGAAACTGTGAAAAATATTATCTATGGTGATCAACTAATTACTTCTAGCTTGACCTAAACAAATACAATTATCTATGGCTATAACAAATAAAATTTATACCTTAGTGCTTAAGAAACTGTGAAAAATATTATCTATGGTGATCAACTGATTACTTCTAGCTTGACCTAAACTAGAAAATGCAATAGAGTAAGATGAAATTGTTAAACTTTAATAAATATAAATTAAGCTTATCTAACTTAAAAACAAATGCTTCATGTAAGAAATGCACATCTTAAATTTCATTATTTCTTCTCATGAAGTTGTCGAAGACTACACAAGCTAAAAAGGGAAGATGGATCGTAACATCATCACGAAGAACTCATCCAAACACGAAACGAGGACGAAGTAGTAGAGGCCAAGTAGTCAAGGTTGAAGCAGTGCACACGAAGCCTACAGAGCATTTCCTTCATTGCGAGCTGTAGAAGGAGGGTGAATATTGGAACAAATGTTTCGAACGGACAAAACCCTAAATCTAATAAGCACCCTCAACTCTTCATAACTAAAAAAATTAAATAAAATTGATCAAGACAACGCCTCAAACAGCCTCGGGGTGTACGCCTCAATGATCAAAATCGTAAGCTTTGGTCAAACCACCGAGACTTAAGCCTCGAGGCATCCAAGTTGTGCCTCAAAATTGAGGGTCGCCTTGAGGCATACGCCTCAAACGCCTTTTTAAACCATGATGGCGGCTGTTGGTCAGTGAAAGGTACAGTGACATCCACCTCGAAATAAAATTAAAAACCATATGAAGACCGATTTTAGCAAACTTAGAGTCGAACTAAAAGTCTTGATAATACGAGCCCAATCATAACAAAAGTAGTCTAATTCAAGCTCAAATGAGCCCAAATTAAAGGCCTGAAGTATAATTGAAATTTTATAACATTAATTGAATGACCATATGGTCCCCAAATTTTTTTTAGTCCTTTGGGCACCCCTAATAGTTGATAAGATAAATTCTTATTGGGAAACTCGAATGTTAAAGTTTCTACATTTTATTTCCAAGATTATGGAATGTTATTTTAAAAGTTATAGTTCCCATCCAATATTATGAATGAAGTTCTTATTATTATTATTTTTAGTTTAAACTTTTTATGAGATTATGGTTTCATTTGGGACAGCTTTCTTACTGTTTCCTAAAGCAGGTTTCTAGTACAAAAATTCTTGAACTAAAATTTTTTTTTATTAAAAAACAATAAGAAAGCTGCCCCAAAATGGAACCTAAATTGAATAAATTTAATTTTACATACATTGATAATTTTCATGCTGCTCTTTAACAAAAAAGGTTATTCAATGCTAATCTAAAATATGTAAATAAATTTTAGCTGCTCCCACCACTTTGTTTAGAGATTTAGAAAGATTTGTGAGCTATGACAAAAAATTTTATCAAACCACAAAAAGATGAATCTTAAGGACATCTCTCCTAAGAGAAAAAAAGAAAGAAGAAGAATACAAATAGAACGAATATGAAAGAGTCTAAAGCCATTTATAACTCAGGTTTATAAAGAAGAAAGAGCACTGCCCACACCATCAACATCCACTTCAACTCCAAGGATAATAATAAGGTATATGCAATGATTTTGATGAAATAATAGAAAACTTTAAAAAATCAAAAGATATTTTTCTTCAAGAACATATTGAAATCTAAGAAAATTTATTTATAGTATGAAAATTAAAAAATATAATCTCAAACATGATATTATAGATCAGAAGAATTAAATTCATGCTCTTTTTTTTAATAAGAAAACAAAAAGCTTAGGAATGAAACAAATGTTTTATCATAGTAACTGATCATCACATGAAAGAATTGTATGCTTAAAGAATGGGTTGTTTGTTAGAAAAATGAAACGAATGGTTTACTTATTACTTTTAATAACACTTCTGCTTGTTATGATATCATAATATTTTTCCTGCTAAAATAAGCTTTAGAAAAACAAAAGAAAAAAGAAAAAGCTTAAAATGCTATGTTAATGACATATCTTCTATCTGGTAATTCAAGTATTATGGTATCTTCATCTACTCATCGTACACAATTCTTTTTGTAAATCAAAATCTGATGAAAGTACTTTTTCAAAGAAGAATAATAGAATTGTAATATCAGTTATGGAAACCTTACCCAATATTCAAAGCACTTTTTCTAGTAGGTTTGAGCATATTGCATTAAATATATTTGGATCCCTAAAGACACTAATGTACCATCTAAAAAAAACACAAGTTTTACATATTAGTGGACCCAAACCTCTAAAATTTTGACGTAGACATCTCATCTTAGATGAGAGGTGAAGACATGTTAATAAAGGCTTGGGATACACAAGCTCATAAGTAAAACCATGTGCTCTCAAATGCAAATTTGGAAACCATGGTATCAAGTAAAAATTTTGATCACATTTCATACAACTTTCATACTTATTCTTTAGTTCTTCAGATTATTTTAAAATTCACAAATACTCTTAATAAACATCATGCTTTAAATGATAATATTAGTTCTATAAATGTATGATTTTGAGCCTAAAGCATGATAAGAAACCATTAGAAACCAAATTTGAGAATATTGCTCCATTAATGCTTTTTTGTTTTGTTTGAAATCTACTTTTCCTGCGTTGAATTTAGACAACAATGCATGTGATTTTACAAATAATGTTTAGATTGTGCTTCTAGGAAGCATTTCTGAATTCACGTGCAAAATAACAAAAAATACACCAGCAAGACCTCTAGCCTCTAAGCAACAGGAGAGGTTAATGTTGAGCTGCATCAACAATCTGATAGGAAACACTCAACCACAACAGTGAAAACTGATGTTTCCAGAAAAAAACCATCAATAACAGAGCAGAAAAACTCAAGAAAAACAGTAGAAACAGTGAAAAAAATTGAGGGAAAATACTTGATACAATTGATCCTCTATTCGAGAGGAGGATCTATCTCTCCCAAATCTCCAGACGCCGCTAGAGCCAAAAAAAATCTAAACCTAAGAGATCTCAATTTTCAGCCAAATTCAAGATGCCCTAATCTAGAAAAACAAACTATTTAATGCATACAAATCAAAAACAAACCCCCAAACAGTCCCTACATTCAAATTTCCGTCCTCAAAAAAACTTCCAAATTCGCTCTATGGTGCTTGGGCGATCCGAACGGCGTACAAAGAGGCGAAAGTCTTCCGCCATTTTGCCCATGGGCCGGTCCTGTAGGACCGGCGGGACCGGTCCAATAGACTAATCTAACACAATCTTAGAGACTATTGGTAGGTTGCTAGAGTTGTAAGTTTGAATGCGAGCATTATGCGCAGTTGTGGCTATCATCAGCTTTAGTGCTGAAGCTCTAATTGAGGTGCAGGAAGTCAATGAAGCAAGTGGTATTGGTTTTTGATAGCTAATGGCATGAACCCCATCGATGGAAGCTAAAGGTAGGTGATCAATAAAGGACTTCTAGAAAAAGGCCTTAACGACAAGGGTTGGTGAAGTAACTATGACTATATTCAATTTTTAGCTCTAATTTTTTGTGCAAGATGCCTGAAGTTCTCGTTATGTTAAATTTATTGTTCTATTGAATCCCATTTGTATTTTTTAAACCTTATTTCGTGTAATAAAAAAAGTTTCGTAGTTGTTTTTTTTTTTTTTTTTTTTTTTTTTTTTTTTTTTGAAGAGCAATTACTAGAACAAGAGCAATATATAAAAGTTTAATCAGTGATGGAACCAATCATTTGTCATTCAAGTCCTATGGATTTTGGTTGGGTTATGTCATCGAAAAATTGTTATAAGACTTTGAATTTATATTTTAAGTTATTTATGCATTTTAGATGGTTTACGTACTAACATAATGCTTATCAAATTCTAAAATGGAACACTTAGATCTTTCTGGTATTTTCAACACAAAAAAAAAAAAAAAATTGCTAAAGGGAATAGGTACAAAATGAAATAACAAAAGCATTAACCACCCCAGGTTAATCAAAACTAGTAGCTACGACCAGAGAAATGAAATAGCAACTCCAATGTAAATAAAAGAAAATAACTTATTCGCAAGAGCAAATCATCTAAATTGAGAAGTCATGAAATAGAAGGATCTCTTGATCGAGATTCTCATATTGCAATGTTGAATATAAGCATCAGGCCATACAGAATTAAAGGGTGAAGATGGATCATCAATCATAGACCTGGGCCAAAATCAGAGGCCTGGACCAAAATGGACCATATGGCAAAATATCGAACAACGTGATTAAGATGAATTTTGAATTTTAATTTAATTTTTGATAATATTATAATTTAAATTTTTAATGAAAGTTTGTTAAAGATATTGTTTGACTTTATTCTGTGGGCATTTTAGTGAATTTTTTGGATGGTTTAAGTATTAACACAATGCTTATCCAATTCTAAAGCTTGTTTTTATGTGTAGGCACTTTAGTCTTTTTGGTATTTTCAACATTAAAAATAATGCTAGAGTGAAATGGGTTAAAAAACAAAATAATAAATGCATGAACTATATCCCAAGTTATTCAAAAACCAATAGTATAACCAGAAAGAAATGAAATAACAACTTCAACGTACAAAATAAAGAACTTGTTCGTAAGAGCAAACCATCTAGAATGAGAAGTAAAACTAGAAGGATCTATTGATTTAGATTCTCATATTGCACCATTGAATATATCCATCAAGCCATACGAGATCAAAAAATGAAAATGGGTCACAAATCAGAGGCTTCATAATCTAGATTGGGATGAAAAAAACATAGGCCATAATTGGATGGCAATATATATGACAAGAAGATTAAGATGAATTTTGAATTTCAATTTAATTTTGGATAAGGCTATAATTAAAATTTTACAAAAGATTGTTTAACTTTATTGTGTAGGCACTTTAGTGAGTTTTTTGGATGGTTTATGTACTAACATAATGCTTATCTGATTCTAAAGCTTGTTTATGTGCAGGCACTTTAGTCTTTTTAGTATTTTCAACACCAAAAAAATAAAATGCTACAATAAAATGGGTACCAAAAACATGAAATAACAAAAGCGTGACAAATCCCAGATTAATCAAAAACCAACAGCTATAACAAGAAATAAATGAAATAACAACTCCAAGGCACAAAACAATAAAAGAATTTAAGCAAATCATTTAAAATGAGAAGCCACAACTAGGAGATTGAGATTCTCATATTGCACCATTAAATGTAATCATCAAACCATACAGAATCAAAAGATGAAGATGGATCATCAATCCAAAGCCCCGTGCCAAGATTGTGATGAAAGAAAACTAGACTATTGAATAGCAATATATAGGAAAAGAATATTAAAATGAATTGTGAATTTCAATTTTATTTTGGATAAGGTCATAATTTAATTTTTTACCAGAAATTTGTTGAATAGTATGTTTAACTTTATTAAGTGGGCACTTTAGTGAATTTTTTGGATTTTTTATGTGCTAATTTTTTTGTAGGCACTTTACTCTTTTGGTATTTTCAGCACACAAAAGAAAATGCTATAGTAAATAGGTAGAAAAAATGAAATAACAAAAGCGAGATCCATCCCAAGTTATTCAAAAACAAGCAGCTATAACAAGAAAGAAACAACTCTATGGCACAACAAATAAAAGAGACTATTCGCAAAAGCAAATCATCTAAAATGAGAAGTCATTAGTTAGGAGGAACTTTTGATTCAAATTCTCATATTGCACCATTGAATGTAAACATCGAGCCATACATAATAAAAAAAATGAAGATGGATCATCAATCAGAGGCCAAGTAACCAAGATTGGGATTAAAGAAACATAGACTATTGGATGGCAATATATAGACAAGAAGATTAAGATAAATTTTGAATTTCAATTTAAATTTGGATAAGGTTATAATTTAAATTTTTAACAAAAGTTTGTTACAGAGCTCGTCCAACTTTATTATAAAGTTAGTTTTAAGGAAGATTTAAATTATTTCCTGCCATGGCTTGCTTACCACTAGTCATAATTCCAATAATGAAAGGCATCCAAAAATTCTCTCGATCCCTCTTTCACTCTTGCTCGGTCTCTCTCTCTCTCTCTATCCCCCCTGTCCCAGTCATAGACAAATCTGCAACATCTAAAGATTGCCTACTACTTCCTATTTAGCACTAGACAGCGTCTTCTGAATATGTAACCTAACAATATTGGTAAACGTTATATAGCCATTGGCCAGCAATCCATTAATTGTTCTCCTGTCGTTTTTTAGCAACAATGATGTTCAAACTTCTTAGCTTCAGCAATATTGGGGGCAAGACAGTAAACAACATCTGTTGTATTTGCTGTAGTCGACAAATTCAGACATGGAATACTCTTAAAATAACTGATGTTTAATGTCTTCAGCAAATATAAGGTGAGGATAATAGCGTGCTTGGTGATGTTCGATGACTTCAGCAAATATAAGGCAAGGACAATACCATGCTTGTTTTTTTTTTTTTTTTTCCCCTTTTAATCAATAGGGAAAACTTCAATTCCTTCAAGTAATCTATAGAAAAAGTAAATCCTTGTCCTAAGAAAATTCCTATCAATTCCAAATGTGCTCCGCACACCCAATTCCAGAACATTTATATACTACAAGGCAAGATTAACAAATAAAGCGGGGAAGACATTTAACTTAAATAATAGAATGGGTTTGAAGTTTGTTCTATTGTCTTAAGAGGGCCAATCAACTTTCTTATGCTTTTTATTGAAAAGCTAACCCTCTTGTGAAATTTGGAGATGGGTGCAAATCATTTGATATGTTGGTAAATTAAATGTTGAATCTAGTCTACTTGAGGAAAGTAAAGGCACTATATTGGCTCACTATCCTATTTCTCCCTTAAGCTAGCATCGCTTAGGCAACAACTCCAACTCTGAGTTATCATTAAAATCAGGAAATTTCGATGGATTCTCTAATTTCCAACCAAAATTGGGATATATATATATATATATATATATATATATATATATATATATATATATATATATATATATATATGTCATGGTTGACGCAGCTTATCAAGAAGACTCAATTCATCTACAATACGAGTTTGGATATCTAACTCATAAAAGCACAGCTTATAAGGACAACTAAATTCATCTACAAAACGAGTTTGGATATCTGACTCAAAAAAAAAAAAACATTTAAAAAGTGCAGCCACATGGGTTGGGCATTATATGAGGTAGTTGTCACGAAAAGCAGTTATTTTCACAATGTCACTTTGCAACAGGAGACTTTGATTTACCATCAAGTATCAAGCGCCAAAGACAGATTGCGATAAGGAAATCACATTGGTTAGCTGCTGAATTTTCTTGTCATTGTCCCAACAAACGTAAATTTTTACTAACAGCTCATGAAACAGGATAGTAATGTAGAAGAATCTAAACAGTATTCAGACAAGACTAATTAAGTTCAAAAGGTTTGTGAATTAAAGCACGATAATTCTCGAAGATGTATAGAACAAAGATTATGTTAGGCCGGCCCAGGAGGGGCCAGCTGGACCGGTCCAGCCTGGACCAGCCCTCTTCTACTCCAGGCGGAACAGGAAGGAGGGCGGAACCCATGGTGGGCCCAAGCATGAGTTAAAACTAGTATTGGAGGGATATTTTGAATTGGAATGGCTGTTTTGGTATTTTGTAATTCTCCTTTATGGTTAATTAGGTGCTTAGGATGGAATTAGGGTTCATCTTGAGATTGGCTGAAATTTTGAGGTCTCCTCTTAGTTTTGGGCTCTAGGCTTTGCTAGAGAGTTTTAGAGAGTTCTTCCTCTCGAATTGAAGAACTTTATATCGTTTGTTGTTTCCCTCGCTTACTAGTGGATTTTCTCATTGTTTCTTTTAGTTTTTTCTATTTTCCATTGAAAGGCTGCTGTTTTTGTTGAAAATCTGCGGTAAACAACATATTTCTCCACTGTTTTCCACCAAATCTTGCTAGGTTTGCTTACGAACTCAAGTATTACCTTAGGGTTACTTGCTATGTTGCACGGATACTCCTATTTACGAGGCGTGCTGTATCGGATACGTGTCGGATACGGATACGCCTCCGATACGACACGGATACGTGTCGGATACGGCCTTGCCGTGTCCGATTAAAATATTATTTAAATTTGACTGGACACGCGTATCGGATACGCGTGTCCTATTAAAAAAAACACGGAGCCACGATTTACCCTTTTCTTTTCGACTTTCCACCGTTTCCGCTCAAAACACGGAGCAACATTTCAAAGAGCTAGGTTTTTCGTTTCCACCCAGTCACCCACGTGTTCATCTTCTTCGTTATAGTTGAAGGAGCGGCTCAATGACGCGAGCATAGAAGCAAAGAAGATCATCCTTTGTCGACAAAGAGGCTTAACGACGCGAGCATTAAAGTCGATAGGATCATCCTTCGTCGACGAAGCGGCTCGACAACGCGAACAGTGAAGGCGACGTGAGCAGTGTAGGTTCGTTTTCTTCATCGTTCTTCGTTTTCTTAATCATAGGCTCGGTATCGAAACTTGGTACCGAACTTTATTGGAACTCGGTGTTGCTCGGTACTCGGTACCGAGCAGTATTGGAACTCGGTACTGCTCGGTATTGGAACTCGGTACCGCTCGGTATTGGAACTCGGTATTGATCGGTACTACTCGGTACTGCTCGGTATTGGAACTTGGTACTGCTCGGTATTGGA
Organism: Dendrobium nobile; assembly: GCA_022539455.1. Taxonomy (NCBI): domain Eukaryota; kingdom Viridiplantae; phylum Streptophyta; class Magnoliopsida; order Asparagales; family Orchidaceae; genus Dendrobium; species Dendrobium nobile. The sequence goes on along the minus strand of CM039728.1, from coordinate 9,621,939 downwards.
ACTCGATATTGCTCGGTATTGGAACTCGGTACTGCTCGGTATTGGAACTCGGTACTACTCGATATTGGAACTCGGTACTGCTCGGTATTGGAACTCGGTATTGCTCGGTACTACTCGGTACCGAGCGGTATTGGAACTCAGTACCAAGCGGCACCGAGAAGCTAAAATATGCTCAGGTCGAACCCCGCCAGGGGGCAGCGCCCCCTTGGACCCCCGGCAGAGTCGCAATATATCTACACTTTCACTTAAATTTTTTCATGTTTTAAATTCATATGTTTTAATTTGTATAGATCCTTTGTAGGATAATGAGTTCTAGTGGAGCAGGAATTGGTTCTGATGATGGTCCATCAGAAATTAATATTGAAGATAACAAACCTTTATGGGGTTATGTTACAAAAATAGGTAAAACATCAGAAGGGGGAGGCAATATTGCATTCAAATGCAATTTTTGTAATGCATCATACAAAGGATCATATTATAGAGTGAAAGCTCATTTGTTGAAGATTAGTGGTCATGGAATCAAAGTTTGCCCGAAGATAAGCTCATCACAAATGGCTGAATTACAAAGAAAAATCAGTGATGCTGAGCAAAGGAGTAAAAAAGAGCTTCCAAAATATATTCCACTTCCAAGCACTCATGCTTCCTATCCTTCATCATCTTCTTCAATTAGATGTGATGACAGTACTGTAAACAAAAGACCTTTTCGAATGGAGGGATTTGAACCAAAAAAAAGAAAACATGTTGTAGATAGTGCTTTGGAGAAAGCATTTAATTTACAAATGAGAGAACAACTAGACGGGGAAATAGCTAGAATGTTTTACTCAGCTGGACTTCCTTTTAACCTAGCAAGGAATCCACATTACAAAAATGCCTTTACATATGCATGCAATAACAATCTTGCAGGATACGTGCCACCAGGATATAATGTCATTAGAACGAAATTGTTGCAAAGAGAGAGGGACAATATTGAGAAGTTGCTTGAGCCTACTAGAGGAGTTTGGAAGGAAAAAGGAGTTACTTTGGTTTGTGATGGGTGGACAGATCCACAAAGAAGACCACTTATCAACTTCATGGCTGTAACAGAGAGCTATCCTATGTTTATCAAAGCTGTAAACTGTGAAGGACAGTACAAGGATAAGTTCTTCATTTCTAATTTAATCAAAGAAGATATCATGATGGTGGGGCCTTCAAACATCATTCAGGTCATTACTGATAATGCACCTGTTTGTAGAGCTGCAGGTCTACTTGTAGAGCAAGCATATCCTCATATTTTCTGGACACCATGTGTTGTGCATACGCTTAATCTTGCTTTGAAGAACATTTGTGCAGCTAAGAATACCGAGGCAAATGAAATCACCTATAATGAATGTCATTGGATCACAGTGATTGCTGGAGATGCAATTGTAATTAGAAATTTTATTATGAATCACTCCATGAGACTCTCTATGTTCAATGATTTCTCTAATTTAAAGATGCTTGCAGTTGCTGAAACTCGGTTTGCCTCAGTAATAGTGATGTTGAGAAGATTCAAAAAAATAAAAAATGCTCTTCAAGCTATGGTGATCAGTGACAAATGGACATGTTATAGGGAAGATGATGTTGGAAAGGCTAGGTATGTAAACGAGAAGCTTTTAGATGATTTATGGTGGGATGAGATTGAATACATCATAAATTTCACAGACCCAATTTATGAGATGTTGAGAGTAGCTGATACGGATAAGTCTTGTTTACATCTCATTTATGAGATGTGGGATTCAATGCTAGTCAAAGTAAAAGAAATTATATATAGACATGAGAGGAAGACACTTCATGAAGACTCAAGCTTTTGGGATGTAATCTATGTTATTCTAGAAGATAGGTGGAGCAAAAGTAATACACCTTTACATTGCTTGGCTCACTCACTAAATCCAAGGTAAATTTCAACATTTTTTTATTATGAATTCACAATTTGTTGTTTTGTAATTTCAACATTTTTTCATTATTTCATTTTAATGTTATTTGAAGATATTCAACTAAAGAATGGCTTCAAGAGGATCCTCAAAGAGTTTCTCCACAGAAAGATTTAGAAATTTCAAATATGAGGAAGACATGTTTGAAGCGTTATTTTCCAAATGAGGAGGAGAGAAGAAGTGTCAATATTGAGCTTGCTAAATTTTTTGGTTATTTGGAGGACTTTGGTGACCAAGAGTCATTGCGTGATAGGTGGAGAATTGATCCGAAAATGTGGTGGATTATACATGGAGCTTCAGCACCTCTACTTCAAACAATCGCCATAAAATTGCTTGGCCAAGTTTCATCCTCATCCTGTTGTGAAAGAAATTGGAGCACATACTCATTCATCCAATCAATGAAGAGAAATAAAATTACTCCACAACGGGCTGAAGATTTAGTTTACGTGCATACAAACCTTCGACTTCTCTCAAGGAAAACTCCAACTTATATGGAAGGAGAAAACAGGATGTGGGATGTTGCTGGAGATGGATTTGAATCTCTTGAGGATATGGGAATATTAGAAATTGCTAATCTTTCACTTGATGAGCCTGAATTAGAAGCTATGATATTTATTGAAGATGATATAGAAACTCAAAGACAAACCACTGAAGAAGCTAATCCTATCATTCCTTCTATTGAATAGTTGAAATTTCATGTGCTGGGCAAATGGGCAATTTATCTTCTTGTTTTTGTTGTTGTACTAGACATTTCAATACTTAATACTTACTTTTATTTCAATTTTTTTGTCATTTCAAATATTACACTTTGATTACTTTATTAATTTTTATGTATTATTTATATATTATAATGACGTATCCGCGCCGTATCCGTATCCTGTATTTTTAAGAATTGGCGTGTCCCGTATCCGTATCGTGTCGTATCCGTATCGCCGTATCCGTATCGGTGCAACATAGGTTACTTGCGAACTCAAGTATTTCCTATCAAATTGGTATCAGAGCGTTGTCTTGGGACCTTTGGAGGCTGAAATCCTGAAATTCCAGCAAGGTAATTCCATCCGTAAGAATATCTCATCGTAAATCTTGGGAAGGAAAATGGCCGGAAGGAAGGTTGAGGTGTTGGAAGCAGAAATAGGTCAACTGAATACCTACTTTGAGGGAAAAAACCCTGAATTTCAGAACCAATTTGCTTCCATCCATGAAAAGATGGATGGGAGATTCGTCACCTTGGAAGAGATGATGAGGAAGATGCTGAAAAGCAAACAAAATCCGGCAACATCAGAAACCACCGGTGGCCATGGAGGGGGGAGAAATCCGAACCCGTTTAGGGGTGGGGAGAATCCGGAAGTGGAGACCCTTGAGGGAGATGACGGGGTGCCTCCCCTAGAACCTCTTTCTAGGGAGGAGATGAGTATGGGATATGACCGAAGGGGTGCTGATTTCGTCGGGAGAAGGGAAGAATTTTGAGGAATACGATGATTTAGAAGGGAGAAGAGGGGAATACGATGAAGGGTTCGGGTATAATCGCCGGAGGGAAGATCGTGACAATTAGGGAGCACCTCCTTTTCGAGGAATGCGAGGTTATGGAGGATTCAGGGAAAACGGAGAAAACCCAAGAGTGAAGAAGTTGAAGATGCCCGTCTTTGAGGGCCGTCTTCAAAGACGGCCATGGTTGGATCTACAAGGTGGAACGATACTTTGTCATTAATGGGCTAACGGAGGAGGAGAAGCTAACTGCGGCATGATTGTATTTGGAAGGGAAGGCCCTTGCATAGTACCAATGACGTGAAAGGACGGAGCCCATCCGCACTTGGAGGGAGTTCAAAGAAAGCTTACTAGAACGTTTCTGAGCCGATAGGGGCGGAGACTCCTATGAGCAATTCTTTGTCTTAACTCAGGAGGGGACCGTAGCTGACTACCACGACCAGTTCGAGTGCTTGGCCAACATATTAGATCATATCTCAGAGATAGCTTTGGAGGGAAACTTTATGAAAGGGCTTAAACCGGAGATACAGGCAGCAGTTAGAGTTTTGGAGCCAATGAACCTGGGGAAAGCTATGGAGCTGGCACAGTTAGTGGAAGAACAAAGGAAGATGGAGAGAGTGGCTAGAAGCAGCTATTCAGGGAGCTCACACCAGATGACTACCACCATTTTACCTTCCAGGGGTTCAGTACCAGTGAGTCAGAAGGAAGTGCCTAAGGAGAAAATTAGAGGAGGGGGAAATGGGGGAAACTTCAAAAGGCTAACTGAGAAGAAGATACAGGAAAAGAGGGTCACGGGGTTGTGTTTTAAGTGTGATGAGAAGTACATGCCAGGGCATAGGTGCAAGGACCGAACTCTTCAGGTTCTCACCGTATGTGATGATGAGGAAGCTGAAGAAGGAGGTGGAAGTGGGTTAGAGATGGAGGAAGAATAGAAGATGCATTTGGATGTGGCAGAAGTCTCTCTGAACTTAGTAGTGGGATTCACTCCGAATCACACCATGAAAGTGAAGGGAGAGATAGCTGATAAGGAGGTAGTGGTGCTGATAGATAGTGGGGCAACCCACAATTTCATTTCCACCCAGATAGTTGATCTGCTTGGAATGGAATTAGTGGAAAAATGAGGATATGGAGTGATAATGGGAACGGGGAAGGTGGAGATGGGAAGAGGTGTATATAAGGGAATAGTGCTGATGATTCAGGGGATCCAGGTGAGGGCGAACTTTCTTCCCTTGGAGTTGGGAAGCACCGATGTCATCTTGGGGATGAAATGACTACAGTCCTTGGGAGATACCAAGGTAAATTGGGGAACATTGAAGATAGAGCTGGCGGTTAAGGGGAAGAAGAGGGTGATTCAGGGTGATGCAGGGCTAATTAAGACTGGGGTATCTCTCAAGTCTATGATTAGAACCATAGAAGAAGTGGGAGGAGGATACTTGGTAGAGCTGCATCGCCTAGAATGGGTCAAACTGGAGGAAGAGGGAAACGCTCCCTCTTCAGTGCAGCCACTCATACAACAGTTCAACAACATTTTTCAACCTCCTAAGGGCTTGCCACCACATAGGGAGTTTGGAGCATACCATCACTTTGAAGGGGAGACACCTATCAGCATTCGTCCCTATCGCTACGTTCAGATTCAGAAAGAAGAGATTGAAAAGTTGAATCGGGAGATGTTAGAAGCCAGGATCATCAGACCAAGTGTAAGTACTTTCTCCAGTCCAGTCCTCCTGGTCAAAAAGAAGGATGGGAGTTGGCATTTATGTGTGGACCACAGAGCTCTGAACAAGGGAACAGTGCCAAATAAGTTTCCAATTTCGGTGATTAATGAGCTCTTGGACGAGCTTTATGGGGCAGTGATGTTTTCTAAGATGGATTTAAAATCCGAGTACCACCAGATCCGAATGAGGGAGGCAGATGTTCCAAAGACAGCTTTCAGGACACATGAAGGGCATTATGAGTTTCTAGTAATGCCCTTTAGATTGACTAACGCTCTTGCTACTTTTCAGTCTTTGATGAACAGGGTATTCAAGCAATACCTCAAGAAGTTTGTCCTGGTCTTCTTTGATGACATTATGGTGTACAACAAGACTATGGTGAAGCATTTGGAACACCTGAGGGTAGTCTTGGGAGTACTTCAGGAGAATCAGTTAAGAGCCAACCTGAAGAAATGCAGCTTTGCTCAGTCCAACGTGGAGTACTTGGGACATGTGGTATCCCAAGGAGTGGCAGCAGACCAAACCAAAATTGAAGCAATACAGAAATGGCCGCTGCCTCGAAACATAAGGGAGTTGAGGGATTTTCCTAGGATTGACTGGCTACTATAGGATGTTTGAGAATGGGTACATTACCATCGCATGGCCTTTGACTGAGCATCTAAAGAAGGACAACTTTTCATGGGGAGAGGCAGCAACTTAGGCCTTCGAGAGGTTGAAGAAAGTCATGACCACAGTTCATATTCTAGCTCTTCCAGACTTCAGCCAAGTCTTTGTAGTAGAGACCAACGCATCAGGATATGGGGTGGAGGCAGTGTTAATGCAGAACCACAGGCCTATAGCATAATTCATTCAAGTGCTATCAACAAGGGCAAGATTGAAGTCAGTGTACCAGAGGGAGCTGATGGTCATTGTCTTGGCGATTCAGAAGTGGTGTCCCTATCTTTTGGGTTAACATTTTGTCGTCAGGACGAATCAGAGGAGTTTGAAGTATCTTTTGGAGCAAAGGATTGTGATTGAGGAGCATCAGCGATGGCTATCCAAACTATTGGGCTATGATTTCGAGATTCAGTACAAGCCTGGTTTTGAAAATAAAGCAGCTGACGCTTTATCCAGATGTGTGGGGGAGCTCCAGGGATTAGCTGTGTCGGTATCACTGATGGTAGACTAGGGGGCCAAAGAAGAGAGTATGCTGAATAAAGAGTTGAAAAAGAATAGGGAGGATTTGATGACAGACAAGAGTAGCCACTCGGGTTACTATATGGAAGGGGGGAGACTGTTATATCAAGGGAGGTTTGTTATGCCTCGAACCTCCATACATATTCCTCACTTACTACAGGAGTTCTACGGCAGCATAGTGGGAGGTCATTCAAGGGTTCATAAAACATACAAAAGGCTGTCATCTGAGCTTTACTGGAAAGAGATGCATAAAGATGTCGAGGAGATGGTAGCAAGATGTGAACTGTGCCAGAGGAACAAATATATGATCATGGCTCCTGGAGGAACACTACAACCATTGGCACTTCCAAACAGAGATTAGGAGGAAGTGTCCATGGATTTCATAGACGGCCTTCAACGATCGGAAGGATTCACGATCATCATGGAGGTGGTTGACAAGCTTAATAAGGATGCTCACTTCATCCTCTTAGGACACCCCTACACCGCGGTGTCAATAGTAGCAGCATTTATCAGGGAGGTTGTTAGACTGCATGGGATCCCTAAGTCCATTGTGTCTGATCGAGACAAAGTGTTCCTCAACCAGTTTTGGAGGGAGCTATTCAGATTGCAGGACACGACTTTCAAAAGGAGCACCGCCTATCATCCTCAAACAGACGGGCAAACAGAGGTGGTGAACCAAAGTTTGGAGACCTATTTGAGGTGCTTTGCTTCTGAAACACCAAGGATGTAGGCCAAGTAGTTACTGTGGGCCGAGTATTGGTACAATACGTCGTACAATTCGGCTTCGTAAATGACTCCTTTTAAAGTAATGTATAGAAGTGATCCCCTGCACCGAGTACACTATGGGAATGGAAGCACACCAATTTCTTCAGTTGAACAGTACTTGGAAGAAAGGGGCAATGTGCTAGAGGAGTTGAATAAACACCTGTTGAGGGCACAACAAATCATAAAAAAGCAAACATACTCACATAGGAGGGATATGCAGTTTGAAGTAGGAGAGAAGGTATTCCTAAAACTATGCCCTTACAGACAGATGACAGTTGCTAGGAGGAGGAACGAGAAACTAACACCGAGATACTTCTGCCCCTATGAGGTTCTGGACAGGATTGGGCCAGTGGCGTACCGACTGAAGTTACCTCCATCAGCTACCATACACCTAGTCTTCCATGTGTCTCAGTTGAGGGGAGCTCTAGGTGAGCATGCTGTTAGTGCAGAGTTACCGTCTACATTAAAGGAAGATTTAGAAGTATGTTAGAACCACTGGAGGCAGGCGGGAGTCAAATCAGACAAAGAGGGCAACAAAGAAGTGCTGATTAGATGGAGAAGCCTCCCCGATTTCGATGCTACTTGGGAGACATTTGAAAGAATGAAAGATTAATTCCCTTCATTTCACCTTGAGGACAATGTGAGTCTTTGGGAAGGAAGTAATGTAAGGCCGGCCCAGGAGGGGCTGGCTGGACCGGTCCTCTTCTACTCCAGGCGGAACAGGAAGGGTGGAGGGGTGGAACCCATGGTGGGCCCAAGCATGAGTTAAAGTTAGTATTGGAGGGAAATTTTGAATGGGAACGGCTGTTTTGGTATTTTGTAATTCTCCTTTGTGGTTAATTAGGTGCTTAGGAGGGAATTAGGGTTCATCTTGTGATTGGTTGAAATTTTGTGATCTCCGGTTTGTTTTGGGCTCTAGGCTTTGCTAGAGAGTTTTGGAGTGTTGTTCTTCCTCTCGAATTGAAGAACTTTGTATCGTTTGTTGTTTCCATCGTTTACTAGTGGATTTTCTCATGGTGGGCCCAAGCATGAGTTAAAAGCTAGTATTGGAGGGAAACTTTGAATGGAAAGGGCTGTTTTGGTATTTTGTAATTCTCCCTTGTGGTTAATTAGGTGCTTAGGAGAGAATTAAGGTTCATCTTGTGATTGGCTGAAATTTTGTGATCTCCTCTTGGTTTTGGGCTCTAGGCTTTGCTAGAGAGATTTGGAGTGTTGTTCTTCCTCTCGAATTGAAGAACTTTGTATCGTTTGTTGTTTCCATCGCTTACTAGTGGATTTTTTCATTGTTTCTCTAAGTTTTCTCTATTTTCCATTGAAATGCTGTTGTCTTTGTTGAAAATCTGCAGTAAACAGCAGATTTCTCCACTGTTTTCCAGCAAATCTTGCTAGGTTTGCTTGCGAACTCAAGTATTACCTTAGGGTTACTTGCGAACTCAAGTATTTCCTATCAGATAACTAGTTATTACACAAACAGAGCAACTTTGTAAGGAGCTAGGCAAAATGTGTAAGATAACAAAGATGATGAGCTTTGGATGGTTCAATAATTCACTCAAGCCAATAACACTCTATTCACAGAAGCATACTTAGCAATCAAAAGAAAGCACACAAGACAAAGTTTGCTTGAAGCATTCAAAATTGTGCCCATCACCCCTCACCACATCTCAATTTACATTCCTCAAACAGAATTATACGTAGCTTGAGAACTCTTCCAACACCACTTATTTCCCTAAAATTGCGATAGTTAGGAAGAAGTTGAACAAATCCACGGGTTGGGCTTCATCGATCCAGTGAGGCTTCATTTGGGACAGCTTTTTTATTGCTTCTTGAGCAGCTTTTTAATATAAAAATTAAATTTTTTGTACTAAAAAGTTAATTTAAAAAGCAATAAAAAAGTCATCCCAAATGAAGCTTAAGGCTAAACCAATACATGATACACAAAAGACAACATCTAGTAGAAACTTCTCTCAATTAATCTTTATTAAAAAGCGTGTTTAAAACTAATTGGGCATCAAGGCATTGAAAACTCAACAGGATTAAAAGTTTATATCATGTATTATTATCATTTTCAAGAATGATTTAGTCCAAGTAACTCAGTAAATACACTAAATTCATACTTCATATATTATTGGCACATAGTATCATATGAGAACCATCCCATTTCAAAGTAAGTAAAGTCCTCATTATGAGAACGCACCAAAAAAAAAATTGTTTAGTCTACAAATTATGCAGCACAATACATAATTTTGTATCATGCCTGCATCTCAGTAAATAAATTTTTCATTCGCTTTTATACTCAGCATATACCCATTTTCAACCGGAAAATTTGAATAGGTTTCAAACTCGCAGCAATGTGCTGCATAACACCAATTAATCTAATACTCGACCGCAAATAAATAAAAGGGATCTGATACAAGATCCTATTCAAGCATCCTATTTCAAAAAGAATCAAGGAAGGAAAAACCTGAATCATTCATTTTCCTCAACTCCTCTTCTCCAATGCCAAGGCTTTAGCTTCCCCTTCTTCTAACTTCTTCTTATTCTTCTCAAGCGCCGCAGCAACCTCCTTAGGCATGTATTTCTCGTCGTGTTTGGCCAACACCTCCGTGGCCCTGAAGTAGCAATCGAGGCTCTGGCCTTGGACGTTACCGGCGGGCCAGTGGTAGCGGCATGGACGCCGACATCGGCCGAGAATGGACGAAGGAATCCCTCAACCACAACGGAGTGGCCCTCGCGAAAGAGGTCGGGAAGCGAACCCTCGTAGCGGACAAGGATGTCGGTGAGCAGGTCGGTAACGACAAACTCGATCTCTGGGGAGGAGGAGGACGGATGGACGACGCTTCCCTCCATAACGAGACCTCCAAGACGGAAGCGGGTCTTGGAGGGATTGGCGGTGAACTTCGCCATGGCATCAGACGGGGTGATGTAGAAAAGAAGCTGGTCCTGGAAGTTGGCGAGCACGATTACGATGAACCCAGCGACGCAACTGAAGGTAAGGCCGTAGGTCCAGAGGCGTCGATTCTGTAACTGGCGGGCGCGAGCGCCTATGTCAATAGGTCGGCGACCTGGGTATCGGCGGCCAGCGGCCGAGGATATGTGGCGGATGAGAAAAGGTGATGACGATGATGGCAGCGATGATGAAAGAGGATTGATGGGCTTGTGGGAATTAAGAACTGCTGCGCGCACGAAGGAAGAGAGACGGGATCTAAGAAACCTGGAGGCCATGGATAGAGGAGAAGAGGAAGGTAAGAGAAACCCTATAGAAATTGGCAAACAAGATTTCCAGGGTTCTTATTTTCTCCAACGAAGGCGCTTTCTATAAAAAGTCTAGAAAAATATGGAATCAGCGTAAACCGACGCGGCGCAGCCGCAGGGCTGAGAAAAGACTTGGGAACGTGAATCGATTGAACGGTTGAAATTTTATGTTGCCTTTGACCTACGCTAACGGGCTTACGGAGTTTCGAGCTCGAGTTCGATCTGAATGAAACCTGACTAGGTTATCTGTCGAGTAGCTTGAGTGCGGAAGATGAAATCATGGAAGCACAGAGATAGAAGCGGGAACACGGGCACGGAAGCTATTGCTCAAGTGTTGAAGTTGCTGCGTGGATGCAATCACATGAAAGTGCTTATGTGAAAGCAGGATTGGAGCGGGAAGAGAGCCTTATACCTCACAAGCTCTCATCCATCGCCACAAGCCGAGCTCAACAGGTCATTTGAGTCCGAGTTCGAGCTCACAATCTAGCCAAGGAGCCGAGCTCGTGTTAAGCATGACTTGAGCTCGACTTGACTAGTTTACACCCCTAACCTATGCGGACGATCTTATTTGTTCAAAATTGATACTCAAGTCATACTTAACACGAGCTCAAGTTTGAAATTATTTTTTTTAACTTCTTTTAGATTTTTATATGCTAGAAAATTATTGTAGAAAATAATAAAAAGCTTTTTCAAATGAAGCATAATTCTTTTATGATAGACATGACTAATCAAATAGAGAGATTATTATGTGCGGAGTCCAGACCGAAGATGCATCCGGTTTTTGTGAGTGTAAACAGTAAAAGCACAGTGAAGAACAGTAACTGTGTTTGTTACTGTGCACACTTAACAAAAATCAGTCGGTTCTCCAGTCCAGACTCCGTAAACTAAAAAATAAAAGCTTAAAGCATACTAGGTTCACCCCCCGCACCGCCTAGCACACTTTTTAGTTTAATTTATTAGGGTAACAAACTCTAGGTCTAGGTTAGGAGTGATTTTTTATTTTAAGTGATGTACTTATTAAATGAGTTTATTGTGCATACTTAGTGATGTTGGTGGATGTGTTATATGATGTGATTGGTTTGGTGATGAGTGGACAAATATCCTAGGTTATGACCAATCTAAAATTTAAAATTTACACTTTATATATCTTATTATATAAGTGTTTCATACTGCTTAGCCCCCTTAAATAAAAGTATGGTCAAATTGAATGTTGCTCAAAAGGAGCAATGATTTTATTATTACTATATGTTATTGATGTGATGTTTTATATACATTATTTTGTATACTAATCTTATAGGCTTATAGAGTTTTTTTTTTCTATTTTGTATATAAATGTAATTTACAAATATATAAAGAGTTGTGAAAGCCTAAAAATGAATTTGTTTACATAAAGGAACCCATAGAATGAGTCTCCTTCCTTTTGAGATGTTTTTTTTTTGGAGAGCTTTTAGAGGATGTGGGAACATGAAGAAATCTTGAAGAATTTGAAGAAATAAAGACAAATAAACAAACTCGTCTTCTTTTGTGTATAAGGCTTGCATCATTTTAGGAAGTTGAAATATAAGATTGTTGATGGTGGAACTTGACCACTTTTACTTTCCTATAGATCTTGGGTTATATATTAAGTGTCATTTTCCACATATATTTTCTTCTTCTTACATATAAAGAGAGTTGCAATATCAAGAGAACCTGTAAGAAGAAGAAGAAGGAAGCAGAATTTACTGTAGCAGATAGTATATTTTTCATATATGTTCTCATCCAGCTGAATACATTTTATAGAGAGGAAGATAGGAGACAAAGTATGCAAAAGCCGTTGGACTCCAGACTATGCTACAGGGAATAACAGAGAGCTAGAGTGCGGCTGCAGTAGGTGGTCCACACGGTAGTGGAGATAGTTGCTGAGTGTGCTAACAGCCCCCCTCAAGTTGATTGTCCAAGGTTTGGATGGTCAACTTGTGTCGCAGTTGTTTAAACCTGGAGGCCGGGAGAGATTTGGTTAAAATGTTAGCTGGCCGATCGATTGAGCTAATATGAAGAACGGCAATGGCAGCAAACCGAATATGTTCACTAATGAAGTGATAGACTAGCTCGATGTGCTTGGTCCGGACATGAAAAACATGATTATGAGCTAGAGCAATGGCATAAGTATTGTAACAATAGATTGGTGTTGGAGTCGTCTGAGATGCGTGAAATTCATGAAGAAGACGACGTAGCCATAGGACATCAGATGTTGCAATTGAAAGGGCTCGATATTCAGCCTCCGTAGAAGACTTAACAATGGTTGCTTATTTCTTAACATGCCAAGAAATGAGGTTTGAACCAAAAAAGGAACATAAACCAGTTACAGATTTTCGATCTAATTTGTTAGCAGCCCAGTCAGCATCAGCATATGTGCGAAGTTGCAAGTCACCGGAGCTAAGGGGAATGCCGTAGTGTAAAGTCCCTTTAATATAACGAAGAAGATGTTAAAGAGACAGAAAATGTTGATTGGTGGGGTTGTGCATAAACTGACAAATATGATTTGTAGAAATACCAAGTCAGGCCGCGTAATGGTGAGATACATAAGAGAACCAGCCAGCTTGCGGTACAATGTGGGATTGGAGTATGGCTAATCAACATCGGGGCAGGAAGGTGACTTGAGAGCTGCAGGCGTGGAGACAGGATGACAATTTGAGAAGACAAAATTGTCAAGAAAGGTTGCTGCATACCGAGACTAATAAAGAAACAGGCTAGAAGCTATCTTTTGCACTTGAATGCCAAGGAATGTCGAAATGGATCCAAGTTCCTTGAGGGAGAATTCTGATTTGAGCTTCTGTAAGAGAGAGTGCATTGTAGAGCCATCATTGCCTATAAGAAGCAAATCATCAACGTAGATAAGTAGATACAACGAGATATGATCTCGATTGTATATAAGAAGTGAGGGATCAAATTTGCTTATAGCAAATCCAAAATCTGTAAGAGAGGTTTTTTTTTTTTTTTGAAGAATTGCAAAGTGCATTAGAATTTATCCAAAAGAAAATAAGATACAAACTAATGAGAGTTATTCACTCTATCACTTTCCTCCTTTATAAGATGAACAAGGGTGAAAGGAAGTGACCTCTCACAAAAGACATCCCAAACAAAATCAAACGAAAAAGCAAGGTTAGCACAGTAATCGGCTCCATTGTTACAATTTCTATTCACAAAATGAAAAATGACGTTATCCCAATTATTTAAGAATGAGAAATCATCATGTGTTATGCTTCCACATATTTCCTTCTGTTTGCTATACAAATTTTGAAGGAATAGAATCACATTCTTATTGTCTCCTTCCAAAATAATACCTTTAGTATTAAAAAAATAATCCTTCAAAACCTCCTTAAGAGAGCTGAAAGCGAGGAGTTCTACCTGAGAATTATCCCAATGTATTCCATGAAAGCCAAATGCCAACATAAATCTTCCTTTGCAGTCCCGGGCAATGCCTCCAATGGTTGCTTCATAGTTATTCTTCGATGCAGCATCAACTTTTATTTTGTACCACTCGGGTGGGGGAGGACGCCAGAAATCGTATAACGGTCCTAAAGACCGACCAGCATCCCAATAATATGAGATATCTTTATTAAGTTTATCCATATTAACAAAGCTAATCACATTAGCTGCAATGATTGATACACTATCTTCAGCCTTCCCGTGCTTCTTCATATTCATGTTATTCCAGGAATACCATAGTAAAGCAAAATGTAATTTCACCAGTAATTTATTATCTTCATACACAGATTTTAGCTCTATTAAACAATGCTGAAATGAACTAAAAATCGGTACAGGAAACCCCCATCTTCTTAGCTTCAAGATAACTTCAATAAGCTTTGAGCATTTAGTAGTAATATGATCTACATCCTCCACCTCCCCGCAGCCTCTAGGACATAGGTTGCAGCTACTTAGCCTCCTTCTCTTCAAGAAATTCGTTGTAGGAACTGCATCTTTGCTCAATCTCCAAATGAATAACTTAACTCTTGCATTCATTTTCTCCTTATGAATCCAAGCATTATGATCCACCACAGCTACTTCCCTCACATTTTATTCTCTTAACATAGAAGAAATTGATTTCCCCGACAATTTCCTTTTCCACTCCATATAATCTGATTCTGAATCTTGACAAATCTGAATATTACATATTAGCTTCACCAAATCTTCCCCGAAAAATAGAGGAAGCTTCTCTCTATTCCAGCTACCTTCTTGAATAAAGCAATCAAGAGTTGAGTTGTCATCTTCAAAAACAGCCACAAAAGTAGGCCATTTATTCAAACATTTGTCCAAGATCCATACATCCTTTAATACATTAATGCTCCTACCATTCACAACTTTCCATCTTATGAAACCTTTCAAGGCCTTCCAACCGCTGGCTATAATCTTCCAGAAAGAAGAACCACATCTCCAAGAATCACTTCTCCACCAAACATTTCCATACTTAGCCATTAGGATCCTATTTAACAAGGAATTAGGATTAAGAACTAGATTCCAAGCAAACTTGGCTCTCATTGGTTCTAAACTGGATACAGCCGAATGCAGCCCCCAACCGCCCATTGATCTCGGTTTGCAAATTTCTTCCCAAGCCACATAATGCATTCCTTGTCTACCATCAAACTTATTCCAGATAAAATTTCTAGAAATTTTCTCAAATTCCCTCAAAATACTTAAGGGAATAAGAGAGTGAGACATAAAGAACAAAGGAAGATTACCCAAAACATGTTTTATCAAAACCAACCTCCCTGCTAGTGAAATGTATCTATTTCCCCAAGCATTAAGTGTCTTCATAGATTTGTCTAAACGACCTTTAAAATCAGTCTTTTTAAGTCTTCTAAGAGCAAATTTGGTTCCCAAATATTCCATTTCTTCTACTTGTTTTATCTCCAACAACCTTACAATCTTCTTTCTTCTTCCTCTGTTGACATATTTGTTAAAAACCAGCTCTGATTTTTGAGTGTTCAAACTCAATCCAGTCCAAGCACAATAATCAACCAAAATGTTTTTAACCTTCTTGATACTTTTAACCTTTGCATCAGAAAATAAGAGGACATCATCGGCATAAAGCAAATGAGAAATCCTTTGAGTATTAGGAGCAATACTAATGCCAATTTCCTTGCCTTCACTTAAAAGCCATTAGAAAGAAGTTGGGAGCATATTATAAAAGAAAAGGAGAGAGTGGACAACCTTGACAGAAACCACTCCTCCCTTCAATCCAATTAGAAATTCCACCATTAATAGAGATAGCATATCTAGGCTCCATAATGCATTCCATCACCAAGTCCATAAACTGCTTCGGGAAGCCCAAGATCCCCAGCATTTTGTGAAGAGTCTTCCAACATATGCTATCATAAGCTTGCTCCATGTCTAATTTGATTGCTACCATACCATCGGCTATTTTAGACATTCTGATTTTGTTTAAAACTTCTTGAGCTAGTAATAAGTGATCAGCAATGTTCCTTCTTTTGACAAAAGCCACCTGCTCCTCTGAAATAATTTTTGGAATGACCACCAACAACCTGTTCAAAAGAACTTTAACAACAATTTTATAAATAGAATTACACAAACTAATCGGTCGAAAACCAGCTGGCGTGACTGGATTCTTCATCTTCAGAATTAGCACCACTAGTGTGTCCTTCCATTCCTTGCACATCCTTCCCGTTACAAAGAAATTTTTTACTGCTTTGCAAACATCATCACCTACAATGCTCCAATAAGCCTTGAAGGAGTAAGTAATGCCATCAACTCCAGGAGCTTTATTGTTGCCCAGCAATTTGATAATTTTTGCGATTTCCAAATTTGAAATTTCAGCAACCAGTCTTCTCCTATCATCATCATCCAGAATACTATACGGTACAGGCTAGTTTTCTTCATAGCAGTCCCTCTCCTTCCATTTATCCAGAAAATATCTAAAAAATATTTCCTGTACTTCTTTAGGATCTTCAGTTAGCTCCCCACTGCACTTGTTTATTTGTGAAATCCAGTTTCCGCTCCTTCTGGCATTTACAAAAGAGTGAAAGAATTTGGTGTTGGCATCTCCCTCCTTATACCATCTCACCTTTGCTCTTTGTTTCCACCAAGTATTTAACCGACCAAGTGTCATATTGAGTTCTCTAACTTTAGTTCTCAGCTTCAAAAAGCATTTCTTCACTCAATCAACCCACATTTGCTTCCTCTTCTTGAAGATGAATTATTTCTTCCTTTAATTTGTCCTTCTCGATAGAGAACTCATTTACCTTAGCCTTCCCCCAAAAATGCAAATCTTTGAAAGCTTTTTTACATTTTTTGTTAAGGATTTCCATATCATTGCCTTGAAATCTCCTTTTCCAGACTTTCTCTATGATGTGAGCCGAACCTCTATAGGATAACCATACATCCTCAAATTTGAGAATCCCTTTACTTCTAAATGGGGAATCAAAAATTTTTAATACAATAGGACAATGGTCTGAGGCAATTCTAGCTAAATGTCTCACCAGAGCCACTTGAATAAAGTTGATAGCCAAAGTGTTAAGTAAACACCTATCCAATCTCTCCAAGATCCGGCCTCCCCCACTTTTGTTATTGCACCAAGTGAACCTTGGTCCCACCACCTTAACATCATGCAAATCTTTCTCATTCTTGACGTCCAACATCTCCTTTGGACCTTGAGAGAACACAAATTTCCTTCCTCCTCTTTTCTCATCTTGAGAGATTATGCAATTGAAGTCTCCCCCTACAACCAAAGGGACCTTCATAGTTGCAACTTCCCGAATACAACTCCACAAACTTCTTCTTTTCATCACCTCCTTGCTTCCATATACTGTAGCAACCATCCACATCCCTTTATTGAGAACATTAAGGTTCCCAATCACACATTGATCCGACTCCTTGAGAATTGTAAAAGAAGCTATATCCGATTTCTATAATAACAACATATCTCCCGACAAGCCATCTAAAGGAACCATAAATAAGTCCCAATCATTTCCCAAGATTTTCTCCAAATCAAATTTGTTGACTGATTTTTGTTTCCGTCCCACAAAAAGAACTCCATGATCTTTAACAAATTCCTTGAGATAGAGAGAAGCCTCCTTCTTCTTGGCTCCTCTACAATTCCAAAAAGCTATGGAATTCATAATTTAATTCTAGGGGATGAGGCCCCTCCCTTCTTTCTACTGCCAACCCCATCAAAATTTTTCCCTCTGGGAGCACTTTTAATTGGACCAAGAAACTTCAATTCTTTTGCTAGCTTAACTTTGTTACTCTCCCCACCTGGTATAACTTCTCTAGCTTTTTCTCCTCCATAAGTTTACATGTTTTGTCCTGCTTCACAGCATTTGTCCAACTCCTTTCCAGCCTTAGAGGAATTGATGTTGCTCACCACAATATCACTTCCACTTATAATATTACCCACCTCCATCATATCATCATCAACCATATTCAATACTTCAAACTTATTGGTTGAATTTGAAAAACAATTTGAATCGGGTCTGGACTTATACAATTCATAACCAGAGCATATAACAATTTTCCCAGACTGCTCTTTCTGATCCACAAGAACAATGTTATGTTCTAACTTTTCAACTAAATCTCTTTTCGGTCTATATTCCCCTTCTTCAATTTGTTCAACTTCATCACCAATTCTCTATGGAATCTCAGGAATAGAGACTATGTTCATGCTGCCTTCACCCAAACCATTCCAAACTTCCTGTGTGGTAATCACTGGAACATTATCCTTCTTAACATATTTCACTGTGTTTGGCTTAACAGTTTTTGACTTAATCCCCATGTAGCTCTGATTAAATTTTCTTCCTCTTTTATTATTGGCAAGGATCCACGGACCATATGAAGGCTCAATTAAGACCTCCTGCTTCTCACCTTCATCATCTTTTATGCCAGTTTCTAAAACATTCTCAACAGCTTTTGGAATTTTCTCTTTTAGAGCACATTCATTCTTCACATGTCCTATCTTTCCACAACCAAAGAAAAAGTTTGGTATCTTCTCATATTCCACTTTTTGGAAGAATCTTCCAGCCATGCTATCCACACAAACACCTACCGGAAGGGGCTGATTAAGCCTTATTCTTACACATACTCTTGCAAATTCCCTCCTCGCCCAATGAAACATATTGCCGTCCAACATAAGTGGTTTACCAATTCTTGAGGTAATGTAAGCTACATTCTTCTCATCCCAGCATTGCAAAGGTAAGTGGGGCAATCTAATCCAAATTGGAGAAGAAAGTCCCTTCAACGATGCAGTAGTAAATTCCGGTGTCCAATTTTCCATGCCTACAACATGCCCATTAACAAACCAAGGGCCTCCTGAATGAACTGCATCCACCATGTCTTCCGAGGTGAAAGAGCATAAAAACCAACCTTTACCCAATGTAGTAAAGTGGAATTGTCCAAATTGACTCCATTGCCTCCTAATCTCCCATGCCACCAAATGGGAAGGTAAATCTTTTCCAAAAACCTTAATTACCAGTGAATTTAATAGTTTCTTAGAGTTCAACATCTTCATTTCTTCATTTAGCTTAACATCCATTCCGTCCTCAGATAATAATACCTCATTTTCTTTAAAATCCAATTTTATATATGGTTTTTTGCTCCAAGGATTCACATTACCCATGCCTACAGAGTTCTTAGGCATTCCATTAGATACCTTATGTCCAGCCGAGCTGTTCCCTCTTTCTGATGCAGAATGAATATGTTTTGTCAACCGAATTCAGAGAATCCGCATTTATCTTGCTGCGATAGAGTCAGGGATTGCATTTGGGTTCCCAAATCGATTAACAAAAATTTTCATTCCAGAAGTAGAAGCCGTGTTATCAGAAGGAATTACAGAAGATTTCAAACTCTTTGGAGTAACCACCTCCTCAGCTACAGCTAATGATTTGCCTTTGCCTTCCACATGATTGATCACCTTCGGAGAAAAATCTGATAACTCCTTTATCACCAATGGGCCTTGCCGTCTCTTCAACGATAACTGTTCTCTCTATTTGGAATTCAAAAACAACAAACCTTTATCATTAACAGTTAACTTTGAATTACCTACAAATGACGGAGATCTTGAAGATGATGAAAGCCATCATTCATCCTTCTCGAAGAAACCGTCATGACCATACCGGCGGCTATCCGCCGCCATCGATCCCCTCCGATCCTGAAATTCGGGAATAGAATCCGGGAAAGAAATTTTGAAATTTCAAAATTTTCTCTCTAACAGGTGGAGCTTCTCTCTCTAACATAAGGAGCCAAAAAAATCACAAACAAATAGAGAAATGTGTAAGAGAGGTTGTGAGCTTATCAAACCACTACCGCAGGGCTTGTTTGAGTCTGTATAGGGACTTATGCAATTTGCAGACAAAATGAGAAAATTATTCATCAACAAATCCTTGCGGTTGCTTCATATAGACCATGTCCGGTAAGTCTCCGTGTAAAAAGGCATTAGCAATGTCAAACTGTAAGACTGGCCAGCTGTGGGTAAGAGCAATGATAAGAAGTATGTGAACAGTTGGCATTTTAGCAACCGGGCTAAAGGTCTCTTCGTAATTTATATGATATTCCTGGGCAAAGCCTTGAGCAACAAGATGGTCTTTGTAGGTGGGTACTTGTCCATTAGATTGAAATTTTGTTTTAAAGAGCCACTTGCAGCCAAGAACATGAATATTAGGTGGTGGTGGAGTTAGAGACCAACTGGACTGTTTTTGTAGAGCTAGGAATTCTTTGGACATGGCATCACGCCATTGGGGAAGTTTATTAGCTTGAGTATATAATGTGGGAGTTGGAAGAGAGTGAGTGACGGTAGATAGATCAAAGATAACTTTGGGTTTAAGATGACCTGTCTTAGACCGAGTTTGCATTTGATGAAGAGTGGGATGAGGAGGTGGAGAGTGTGACTAGAGAGGAACAGAGATGGAGGTAGTAGATATGCTAAAAGGTGATGATGGTAAACGGGAAGCAGAGGTAGTTTTACTGGGAGAATAAGATTTGGGTATGTTATGAACAGGTGTTGAGATGGAATGTATAGTAGAGATAGGAATAAACATGAGAGGTGGAGATGTAATGAAAGGCTGATTAGTTTGTTGTTTTGAAGGAGAAATGTGGTAAGGAAAGTGATCTTCTTGGAAAACAACATGTCTAGAAATATGAATCTTATGAGTATGAAGGTTATAACAGTGATAACCTTTATGGGAGGAGGAATAACCGAGAAAGAGACAATCATTGAAGCGAGGTTGAAGTTTATTTGTGGTAAGGGGTTTAAGCTAAGGATGGCATAAACATCCAAAGGTTTGTAGGTGATTATAATCTGTTAGTTTTCAATGAAGAATCTGATAGGGTATGGTAAGATTGGAGGCTTTGGTTGGAAGATGATTTATAAGATAATTGGCCATTAGTAAGGCTTCAGCCCAAAAGAGGTTAGGAAAATTTGCTTCATGAAGTAGAGTGCGTGTAATATCCAAAAGGTGATGATTCTTGTGTTCGGCTAAACCATTTTGCTCAGGTGTATATGGATAGGTTTGTTGATGAGTAATGCCATTGGAGAAAAGAAAATTGCTGAAGTTATGACTTGTGAATTCTCCGCCACCGTCGAAGCGGAGAATTTTGATTTTGGCATTGAAGAAGTTATTGATTAAGTTATTATAGTGAATAAACTTTGAGAGAGTTTGATCTTTGGAATGCATTAAATAGATCCAACAAAATCTAGAGTGAACATCTATAAATGTAACAAAGTAACAATATCCATTGATAGATGAGACGGGGGAAGGTCCCTAAACGTCTGTATGAACTACATAAAAAGGAGAAGAAACAGTAGTAGTGCTAGCAACAAACGGCAACTTGTGACTTTTTCCCACATTATAAGAACGACATAAAAAGGGACGAGGGGAAATACATATAGAAGGAACTAGCCTAGCCAAGACTTATAAAATGTGACGATGTGGATGACCTAGACTAGCATGCCACTATTTGATTGAAAAATATAGTTTTGAAAAAGTTTAATTTTCTTTGGGAAAAGATTAAATTCTGAGATTTTAGTTTTAAAATTGAACTCTTTATTATGAATAATATATCGCCTTGGGAGGCGATAATATCATTCCCTAATAGGTTCAAATTATAAAACTTTAAATTCATCCTGATTATCATAGTCAAACACAGGAGTGAATCACATATAACCCCGGAGAATCAAAATGAAATTTAATTGAGTGTTTGACTTACTAATCTGGATAAAATGATCATTAATTTTAAAATCAAAATCGTAATAATATGACGACATATCTTTCCAAGGAAACAAAATATCGTTTATTATTAATCATGTGAAAATGATGATAATGATCATCAAATTTAATTTTCCCAAAGATAATTAATCAAAGTTTTAAAAATTTTGATTTTAAAAATCTGGTATGGGTTTTTAAATCTTCTACGAGCGCAAGCCCTCGTAGTTAATTACAGTATAGGAAATTGGAGTTTCCTATGAATACTCTCAATTAAAATAGCGATAAATTTTTTTTTTTAGATTTTAAAGATTGATGTCAAAGGAGATAATGGTTGGAAATTTCAAATGGAATTGGATCAAAGTTGAGTACATATTTTTGGAGTCAAAGGAAGAAGTGTGGGAGGTGTTTTGAGATTCTGAATTACTTTAGAAACACCCAATCTATCCTAAGTGTTGGGCTTGAATTTGATTGAAATGAGGTTTAAGTTTGAGTGGCCAATTTTATTAGGTTGAGAGCTTATAGCCCGAGCCTGCCTTAGAACCTAAGTCTAAAGTGGGTACTGAAAATCAATGACTAGAACCTAGCTAATGCAGTGCTAATCTGAACTTACCCCGGCCTGGATTGGGGAGCCAGCTAAACCACCTAGGCGCTTTAAAATCATGTGTCCGGTCTTTTAATGTTAAGTGGTAGGGACGTTACTTAAGATAGGTTTTTGGGAATATGGTCGACATCTAGAGTAGATCCTAATTGGCTCTTTGACTTATGTTGGATATTTAATGCCTAAATAAATATAATTAAAAATTTAGACTCGATTTAATTTGTATCTAATATGTTGCATGCTAATTGACTCAATTAAATGCTTAAATCAAATATGAAGCAATTTTACAAAGGCTTAAAAATAAATTTTATCCTAAAGATGCACAGATTCCCCTTGGACAGATCTGCACCCTCATAGGCCAGGTGGTCTACCAAAACCTGCAGGCTGGGAGGTGCCTAGCAAAAGGAAAGAAAAATGCAACAAGTATGCATGCAAACTCCCAGTGGTCCTGGGCTTACTTCTTAAATTCATTAGAGTTGTTATGTGAGCTTAAATATTTTAATTTTGTTTAAGTAGAAATAGTTTTGAATGAGTCCTTATGAGCCTACGATCGGATTCCTGGCTAAATCAAAATACGACATACAAGACCGCCCAAAAAAACTAAGAAAAGCAGGAAGATCCTAATTGTAATCAATACATCAATAAATAAATAAATCAATTAAATTAAATTAATATCAAATTTAAAGTCCATATGACAAGTGCCACTTATTATTACATACTAGAATTTACAGAAAAGTAAAGTGATGGGGCACCACTGACAACAATCCGGATTTCTAATCCTAAGGCTCAAGTGACATTGAGAATGGGTCTTCTCATTATCCACTTATTCATCCTTCACAACTTCTTGATTCATCGGTTCTAAATATTCAAATGAAAAAAAACTCCCCCTTGGATGGGGTGTTATCTTTTCTCTTTGGATATTTTCAAAATCATCCAAATTTAGAGCTCCAAATAGAGAGGGACTCTCCCCTAAGGGATGTCCCTTCCTCTTTAGATTCCAAATTGGATATTTTAACATCCATTCTCAAGTCACTTTTAATATTTACAACCATAATATAATTAAATTACATTTGAAAAAAAATAAAATTCTAGACTCGATCCTATAGGGTTATCCAAATAATTAGCAGTTACATAAATAATCCCAAACAATTGATATATTTGAAATTTGAATGCTCAATTAATCACAACACATAGTGCAGTAAGTAAATAAACAATCAATCAATTCTAAGCTAGCAACCAGCATGCAGTGAAAGCTCGGAAACCCGGCACACAGTGGAAAAGTAAACACTGGCCAAGCCTGAAACTAGAGTTGGTTGTCCTAGCAAACCATCTAAAGTGAGTGAGGTAGGCCGTATAGTTTGGATATGTCCTATAGAGGGCAATTTGTTAAAGTTGTATAAGGTTCTTGTTGGTTGAAAGACTTAAGGGAGGATATTGGTTAAAAGTTAAGTCTTAATGATTTGAGATTAATTTTAAAATTGATTTTAATTATTTATTGCATACCACCTTTGTTTCTCACCGAGGCCGTTAAGTTTATTTCACCTTTCTTGGTGCTAAGCTAATAGTCTCGTAGGCTTGGTTTACCTAGTAGTACCTAGTATGATTAAGTGACTTAAGTTAATTAAGATTTTAAAGTTAATGAATTTTAATTAAAATTGGTTGATTGCTGGTTTTATGGTTGATTAAAGATTTCTGAAGTTTTAAAGTGATTTTTAAGTTTTATGAACTTTTTAGATTATTTTAATCATTTAATTAAGGGGTTAAAAATTGACTTTTAAATTAAGGTTAAATTCTAAAAATTTAGTATTTTTTTTAAATATTAGACCTTAATATGAGTTGTTACACACTAAGTTTGCTGGATTTGGATTTTTTAACATTTAGTTATGTTGGTTTGAAAATTTGACTTAGATTTTGACTTAAGTTTGACCGGATTATTAACTTTTTGACCTTGATAAATTTTGGGAGGTTTGAAAGTTTTAATAAATACTAGACTTAATTTTGAGTTGAATGCCTTTGAGTTTGGTCAATTTGGAGTTTTCTTAAATTAGTTATGATTTTTCAAAGTTTGAGTATTTATTGAATTTTCTTAAAATTGTTTAATTAGAGGGGTTTTCTTGATTTTGCTTTAAATGAGATCCCAACTCCTTGAAATCAACTCCAAAGGTTAGGAATGACCTAAGAAGAGATTCCCAAGTGTTTGGGAATTTTCTAGAATTTTTAATTATTATTAATTAATTAAATTAATAAATATTAGTTTTCAATTAAAATTAAATTAGGTGCAGGTTTGCTGTCAAATTAAGTTGATTTTATTTTTTATTGATTAAGAATTCAATTTTGGTCAACTTGAGGTATTATTTGTATTTTTTGAATTTAAATTTGATTTATTATGATTTTTAGAAGTTTGAATGATTAATTAAGGGTTTGAACTTAATTAGGTTAATTAAATGGTTTAATAACTTTTAAAACAAGTGAAAATTTTTTTCAAGGCTGGACATGTCACTAAATTCAAGTGTTCAAAGTTTTGAGTCAAAAGGATGTATATCCTAATTTCTAGAATTTCTTTAAGTTTTCTAAACATGTCCTTAATTATTGTCCTTAATGTCACTAGGTTAGTTAGGTTTAAATCAATTGTTCTATCTAACCCTTGGACTAAATACATGTATACATCACACATAAGCACAATCAATTCCTAAATCTAGGAGAGCCTTGGACTAAGTGCGAGTGTGTGCTTCCTAAGCATGCAAAGATTAACATTAGTTAAAATAACTAATAATATGATTAATGAATAATTAAAATTCATTAATCAATCCCCCAGAAATTCCATTCACACATTCAACCTATGCTTAATATTTCAAAGGGATCTCTCAAATTCTCAAGATTTAAATATATATTTTTTAAAATAGATTTTAAAATATATAAATATATATATACATATATATGTAAATATATGTTTTAAAATAAAATAATTGAAAATATTATTGAAATAAATTTTAAGGGGTTGAGAGACCCACTGATTTTTCAAAGTAATTTTAAAAAATAATTTTTAAATTTTTAAATAATTAGTATAATATTTAATTAAATATTAAGATATTCAAATTATTCAAATTAATCAAAATAAATTAAGTTTTAAATTTTTTAAAAAGTTTTAAAATAAAATAGTCAAATTTTTGGAAAGTTTGATATATTATTTAAATTTTTCTAAATTAATTTATATTTAATATAATTTTTTAAAGTTTAAGATTAATTAAAGCATTTAAATTGATTTAAAATTAATTAACCCTTAAAATAAGTATTAAATATTATTAAATAAAGTTTAAATTACTCTCTAGAATTTTAAAATATTTAAAATGATTTAATTTGGAATTTCAAAGCTGCGGAGAGGCTTGATCGGGACCATTGATCGCACGATCAACGGTTCTGAAAACGTGCAGCACATGCACGTTACGAACCGAGGCCCTAATCAACTAAGGCTTGATCGGGACCATTGATCACATACAGTTTAGGAAGGTTCTAGAGTAGTTTGAAATAGCTGGAAAGGTTTAAGGTAGGAATGATTTAGTTTAAGAAGTGTTTTGATCGAGTTTGACCGCCCTAAAACCTAGGTTTGATAGTTTGACTGGTCTCCATGCCAAATGGCAGCTGAGGTGGCATGGGGGAGGTGGGTTTGAGCTGGTTGAGTGATTTGATAAGGAATGGGTTAGCTTGGACTAAGCCACTTGAATGATTAAGCCATTTAAAAGAGTTTGTTGACTATGTTGACCAGTCAACTGGTCAATGGTAGGTGAGGTGGCATGTGAGGATACCATGGGTTATGGAGTGATAGACTTAAGACTTGAATGTTGATATTTGAATATATGAAATCATATAAGTGGGGATTTGACCAAGTAATGTAGGGTTGACTTGGTCAAAGTCACTTAAATTTGATTGACCAAGGTTTAGGTCATGATTAAGCCTTGGTTTTAAAATGATTCGAGGCTTAAAAGAGATTTGAAATGTCAAATGGATTAAAATAACCCATTTAAAACGTTAAGGGTTATTTGGGTCAACCTAGGTTGACAATGTCAACCAAGTTGACCCAGGAAGTGGGTCTAGGCTGTACAAGTTTGAAATGATATTTGGAGACCATTGGAGGTGGTCCCAAGGTCTGGGGAGGTCAATCCAGTCAAAATGCCTGTTTTGACCCTAAAGGGCCTATTTGGTCAACTTAGGTTGACTTTGTCAACCAGGTTGACCTAGGGTCTGGGTTTGAGTCCAACTAGTTTGATTTGATATTTGAAACTTGCTAGAAGTGGTTTCAAGCAATTTGGAGTTTGTTTGGTTTGAAATTGATGTTTGAGCCCCTAAGGGGAAATTTAGTCAAAAGGGTTGACCTGGTCAACCAAGCTTGACCAGGGTCTGGGTTTAGGTCCTTTGCATTCCTAATGATGTTTAGGATGCATTGGAAGAGATTCTGGAGTATGATTTAAGGAGGTCAAGTTGAAGTTTGGAAAAAACTTCAAAATGGCCTTGACGGGGCATTTTGGTCATTTTGACCCCTGGTCAACTGGGGGTCAAATTGGGTTAACCAAAATGCATTTTAATGCTCAACATGTTAGGATTAATGGTATATAAGCGATCAAAGGATTTGGAGAAGGCTCCAAGGTCAGGATCCATTAGGTGGCAAGTCTAGTGGCATAGGCCATAAATATTTGAAGGTTTTACAGCCTTTGGATTTCAATTGAGTTTCTGAGGTTAGAGACCTTAGAATGGGCTCAAATTTGGAGGGTTGCCTCCAAAGACATGTCATATAAATATGCAATTGATAGACTCTGAATCCGAGATCATTTGAATTGGGTTTAAAGTGTTTGAAAATTTCCTGGAAAAGGCCTTCAGGACATAGCCTTTTAGACATAGAATTTGGTTTTGAATTTTTGGATTTGAGCTGGAATTTATGTTTGAATGCTTGGACTTGAATTATCCAAGTCAATTACAATAATTGGGATGATCATAAATGATTGGATAGGGTTAAAGCTAGATTGGAGGTTAAATCCAAGTTTGAACTGGCTTAAAATCTGGATTAAGTTGGAGATTGAATTACCTAGGAGTCTAGACAAGTTTGAGGCTTGAGTGGGTTTAAAGTCTGGGTCGGTTTGAGGTTTGAATTGATTTGAAATTTGGATGAGTTTGAAATTTGAATTGAGAATCTGAATTGGCTTGAGGTCAGAATTGATTTGAAGCTTGAATAGGTTTGAAAGCTAGGTGGATTTAAAATCTGGGTTGATCAGGAGTTTGAATTGATTTGAATCTGGATTGATCCTAAAATCTAGAGGGACTCTAGGGTCTAAAATCTAGAAGTGTTTTTGTGTCACGACCCGACCCGAGACAGATCCCGCTCGCACCGGGTCGCGACCGGAACGAAACGAACTGACTGACCAGGATCTGGTTTTTGGAATTTGTTTCGGAACTGAATCTTCCAAATATTTCAACTCAAATAGACACACAAACACAGAGCTACTATGAATCATCAAATGCAGCGGAACAAAATATCTATATTTTCTTTTCCTCAAAACAATCATCTACAAATACAGTACATGACTTTTAGACAGAAAGAAAGACAGAACAGAAAAGCCATGACTGTACACAAAAATCAAAAGGTACAAAACAATACCTATACTGATCAGACTCTGAAATCTATTCCTGGACCTCCTTTCCTTTCCCAGAACCTGAAAACCACCAGAAAATAAGAGTGAGCTCAACAGCTCAACAAAGCAACAAACCTCCAATCAAAACTCTCAGAATCCAAAACCAACACCTCAGACAGAAATCCGTATAGAAATCAGAACAGAATCAGACAGATATCAAATCAGACAGATCAGAACAAAACGGATCAAATCAGAACAGATACGGACAGATCAAATCAGATATAACTGAACTGAACAGATATCAAATCAAATAGAACTGTGCGGAAACAGAAGTCGTATCAAATCAGAAACAGAATAGATCAGACATATCACATTAACGGAATCAGAATCGTACAGAAATCAGAATTCAAATCATATCAGAACAGAACAGAATCGTGTCATACAGATCAGATCAAATCATATATATTAATTTAGCACATAACAGATAACAGAACGGATTCCCTAACACTGACAGAATCTAAACGGATTCTGGCCCCTTATGCCTCCCTTCCTAGACACTGACAGAATCCCTCAGATTCTGGCCCCTTATGCCTCCCTTTGTGCTCACGGCACCAGAACAGATGTGCTTATAGCACCAGAACAGAATTCATCGGATCCGAAACAGAACAGATATCAGATTTCAGATTGAGCTCATTTCAGATTTCCCAGACACTAACTGAATCTCTTAGGATTCAGGCCCCTTATAACTCCCTTTTTATAGCATATACAGATAGCATATCAATTCAGAAGAAATCCGGACAAATCAAAAATCAGACAAAAATCGGGCAGCACAACGGCAGTATACGGAATTTACACAATTTTCCTGCAAAATCACAAAATGCCAAATTTGCACAGAATATAAATAACAACATTTCAGAACATTTAGTCTACTGCACAAACAATTTTTGACTACACAAAAAAATACAGTCGAAATAAAACCCCGCCGAATTCAAAATACCCGGACAAAAATCTCCAGAAAATAACCAAAATGTGCACACTCGGCACGTCAACAACATACAGAAAGTTACGCGGTAAAAACTAAACCAGATGGAAAATACGGACAAAAATGCCTCGCCAAAATCAAATCCGAACAGAAAACACCGCCAAACACGACGGTTCTGAAAATTGAGAAAGGCGGAATGTGCCTTACCTTGCGTACAGCAATATCTCGAACAGTCTCGTCGGACGAAAACGGCTCCGCGTCGCCCGAAAATCAGCTTTTCCCCAAAAATCCGTGACTTTCTCTCTCCTCAAAGATATTTTTATTTTTATAAATTTTCTCTCTCTTCAAAATGAGCTGATTTCTGCTTTATCATACTCAGATCGGCCCGGTCGATCTCAAGATCGTCCTGGGACGATCAGACCAAAATCCATCTGCCTGGACTATTTCCAGGGCTATTCTCAGGACGATATTTTGAACAGTACAGATCGGCCTGGACGATGTACCTATCGGCCCGGCCGATACCTACAAGAAAATCACCTAGAGTAAATCTGGGCAAATTCTGGAGCAAATCTTCCACTGATCGTCCCAGGACGATCCCAGATCGTCCTGGACAATCCTGGAGCAAAAAAACAACACTTTACAATCTCCCCAACTTTGAAAAAATGTCGTCCTCGACATTGTCCAATCCAAACTCAGTCAGAACAAGTACGGGTACGACTGTCTCATGTCAGACTCCTTCTCCCAAGTCGCTTCCCGCGCAGTCCGGTGCTTCCACTGGACTTTAACCATCGGAATCTGTTTACTTCTTAACTTTCGAACGTCGTACTCCAAAATCAACTCTGGCTCTTCCTTGTACGCCAGATTCTCCTGAATCTCAACCTCGTCGGCAGACACTTTCTTCCCAGAGTCTGATACCCACTTTCTCAAAATGGATACGTGAAACACATTATGCACGTCAGGCATCGAATCAGAAAGCAACAGTCGGTAAGCAAATTTTCCAATCATTTCCAAGATTTCAAAAGGTCCAACATACCTTGGACTAAGCTTACTCACCTGACCAAATCTGCTCACACCCTTCATCGGGCTGACTTTGACATACACAAAGTTACCAACTTAAAACTCAACAAACATGTGCTTCTGATTGTAATACTTCTGCTGTCGATCCTGAGCCGCTTTCAATCTTTCTTTTATCAAGCTGATCTTCTTAACCGTTTCCTCAAAGAAAGTGGCACCCAGCTCCTGTCTATCTCCGATCTCAGTCAAAGTCAAAGGAGTACGGCACTTCCTGCCATACAGAGCCTCGTACGGTGCCATGCCAATACTGGACTGAAAACTGTTGTTATAAGCAAACTCAATCAGCGGAATATGATCCTCCCAGCTTCTGCCAAAGTCCAAAACACAAAGCCTCAACAGATCTTCCAGCACCTGAATGGTCCTCTCAGACTGTCCATCTGTCTGAGGATGAAAGGCTGTACTGAAATGCAGTTTCGTACCCAAGTCTTGCTGAATGCCCTTCCAAAGTCTGGAAGTAAATCGTCCGTCTCGATCAAAAACAATCACTCGAGGCACACCGTGCAATCTGACTATCTCCTTCACATATATCTGTGCCAAATGATCCACCGGATCGGTCTGCCTGATCGGAAGAAAATGGGCGGACTTCGTCAATCGATCTACAACCACCCAAATAGCATCGTGCCCTTGTCTAGATCGAGGAAAGCCCATCGCAAAGTCCATCGTTACCTCCTCCCACTTCCACTCAGGGATAGGCAACGACTGCAACAGTCCACCTGGTCGCTGATGCTCTGCCTTCACCAACTGACAGGCCTCGCATCTCGACACAAACTCAACTACATCTTTTTTCATTCCAGGCCACCAGAACAAAAGCTTCATGTCAGCATACATCTTACTACTGCCTGGATGTACAGTGTAGCCTGAATGATGAGATTCGTACAGAATCTCCTGCCTCAAATCTCCAAACACAGGTACCCACAATCTGTTCTTACAGAAAATAGCACCAAAATCAAAAATTCGAAGTTCAGGAGTCTTACCAGATCCAATCTGAGCTTCGAATAATCAGAATCTGACTTCTGGGCTTCCTGAATCCTTGCTTCCAAAGAAGACTGAATACTCATCTGAGTCAAATCCAAATCACTGAAGGAAATCACCTCCAACTGCAAGCGTTACATATCTCGAATCAAGAAATCATCAAAAGTGAGCTGCAAACCTGATAGTCTAGAAGACTTCCTGCTCAGAGCATCCGCTACCATATTAGCCTTACCAGGCTGATACTGAATAGTCAAATCATAGTCCTTGATCAACTCGAGCCATCTTCTCTGTCTCAAATTCAAATCCTTCTGAGTGAAAATATACTTCAGGCTCTTATGATCAGTGAAAATCTCACATCTGACGCCATACAGGTAATGACGTCAAATCTTCAAAGCAAAAATAACAGCAGCTAACTCCAAATCATGTGTCGGGTAATTCTTCTCATGTGGTTTCAACTATCTAGAAGCATAAGCAATTACCCTTCCACTATGCATCAGCACACAACCCAAACCTTTCAGTGAAGCATCACTGAACACCTGAAAACCTTCCGTACCTGACGGAAGTGCTAACACTGGAGCTGAAGTCAAACAGTCCTTCAATCTCTGAAAACTAGCTTCACACTCCGGTGTCCAAACAAAAGGTACTGACTTCTGAGTCAGTCTCGTCAGAGGCGTCAAAATCTATGAAAATCCCTTCACAAACTTCCTGTAATACCTGGCCATGCCCAAGAAACTACGTACCTCAAATACCGTAGTCGGCCTTGGCCAATCAGCAACCGCCTGAATCTTCTGGGGATCAACAGAAATACCTTCTCCGCTCACCACATGCCCCAGAAAAGAGATGCTCTTCAGCCAGAATTCACACTTGGAGAATTTGGCATACAGCTGATGCCGCCTCAAAGTCTCCAACACAATCCTCAAGTGTCTGGCATGATCATCCTCAGAAGCAGAATATATCAGAATATCGTCGATGAAGACGATCACAAACTGATCCAAATACTCCCTGAACACTCGGTTCATCAGATCCATGAAAATAGTAGGCGCGTTGGTTACCCCAAAAGGCATAACCAAGAACTCATAATGCCCGTACCGAGTACTGAAAGCCGTCTTCACCACATCAGCTTCCTTCACCTTCACCTTCACCTTCACCTGATAGTATCCGGATCGCAAGTCAATCTTCAAAAATACCAAAGATCCAAAAAGTTGATCAAACAAGTCGTTAATTCGAGGCAAATGATACTTGTTCTTGATAGTGACTTTGTTCAAATCTCTGTAATCCACACACATACGAAGTGTCCCGTCCTTCTTCTTCACAAACAAAATAGGTGCTCCCCAGGGAGAAACACTAAGACAGACAAAACCTCTGTCTACCAACTCCTGAAGTTGAACTTTCAACTCAGAAAGTTCTTTCGGTGCCATCCTGTACAGAGCTTTTGATATCGGAGCGGTACCCGGAAAAATATCAATAGAAAACTCCACATCTCTATCCGGAGGTAAACCAACCAACTCCTCAGGAAAAACATCAGCAAACTCCCGTACCACTGGGATCTCAGAAACAGAACCAACCTCCAGGTTCAGATCCCGCACCGATGCCAAAAAGACTGGGCATCCCTTCTTCCACATTCTGCTCACCTCCAACACAGAAATCAGATTGGAGAGAACACCTCGTAATCCCTGAAATACACATCGCTCTTCAGCCATAAGCAAACTCACTTGCTTCTTCAGACAATCAATCTGAGCCTCATACAGACTCAACCAATCCATACCCAGAATCACATCATACGAAGAAATCGGTAACAAAATCAGACTTGATTTCCACTTCTTGCCAGCAATGTCAATCTCACAAAAATAAAATTTCCGAGCAATCAAATTACTTCCAGCCGGTAAAATCACAGAAAGAGAAACCGGCAATAAAACTGAATCCAAACGCAAAAGCTCAAAACAGCGCTCGGACAGAAAAGAGTGACTAGCTCCAAAGTCAAACAAAACACGACATGGCTGATCAGAAATATAAATCGTACCTGTCACCACATCTGGAGCATCACGAGCCTCCTGCTGACTCAGGCTGTAAACTCGTGGCTGAACTGGAGCTGGAGCTGAAGCAACAGAACTACTCTGCTCCCTCTGAACAGTAGGTGGTCTCTGTGGTACAGAACTAGAACCACCACCTCTACCAGAAAATCCCTCAGGGCGAGGAGGAACAGTCCTCGGTCTTCCTGCTGAACTGACAGGCCTAACAGAGCCCTCTAATCGGAACTCAGAACGCCGATCAAATCCAGTATGTGGACACTCCGCAATCCGATGTCCTGGCTGACCACATCGAAAACACAGACCAGCCATCCTGTAGCACTGGCCAAGGTGTCGCCATCCACAACTCTGGCACACAAATGCCCTACTCACAGATCCAGAACTCGTCGTACTGGTAGCAGTACCAGACGATCCTCCACTCCTCCTGGATTCACCAGATCCAGAACCAGCTACAAATCTCCTCTTCTCAGAGGAACCACTACCTGAAGCCTCGCCTCCAAACCTCTTCCTACTCGCAGTCCACCGCTGTTGAGTAGCCATCAGGTCATTCTCAATCAGACGAGCTCGCTCCATAAGCTCAGAGAAATCAGAAATGTGAAAAGGTACCAGGGGCTGTCTCAGACTATCTCGTAATCCCCTCAGAAATCTGTAGCACCTCTCAGCAGAAGTACTAACCAACTACGGAGCATACCTGGCTAATGCAGTAAACTCAGCCTCGTACTGCATCACCATCTTGCTCCCCTGAACAAGTCTCAGAAAACTCTCCTGCATCTGCTGTCGTGCAGAAGGGGGAACAAACCAGTCTCGAAACACCTCAGTGAACTCTTCCCAAGTAATCAAAGAGTTCAATCTACCCTGAAATCTGGCTGCTTGCTGGCCTTCCCACCAGTGCTCAGCCTCTCCGTCCAATAGAAAAATAGCTAATTGAACCTTCCTGTCTGACGGACACTGCATTCCGTCGAAGGTCTTCTCCAATCTCCTCAGCCACTCCTCGGCTGCTCTGGGCTCAACAGCGCCCTCAAATCTTGGAGGTTTCAACCTCAAAAACAACTGCAAATGTCTATCAATATCATCAGATCTGACAATAGAAGCTCTGCTCTGAGTCTCGCTCATCATTTGAGCAACAAGCGTAGCAAACTGAGAAAGTGTATCAGCACCGGCCACTAGGGTTGTACTCCCCACTGGTGTTGCCTGACTGGCACTCTGCCCGTCTGTCATGTCTGGGTTTGGCTGATCCATACAGAAAATCCAGAAAAATCCGGAAAACTATCACAAAAACAACACAATAAAAAGCCAAACAAACCAAAACTACCCTAGACCGACTCGCTACAGATCACTTCCTATAGCTCTGTTTTACAATCTAACCAAATTCCAAAACCAATGCTCTGATACCACTAAAGTTGTCACGACCCGACCCGAGACGGATCCCGCTCGCACCGGGTCGCGACCGGAACGAAACGAACTGACTGACCAGGATCTGGTTTTTGGAATTTGTTTCGGAACTGAATCTTCCAAATATTTCAACTCAAACAGACACACAGACACAGAGCTACTATGAATCATCAAATGCAGCGGAACAAAACATCTATATTTTCTTTTCCTCAAAACAATCATCTGCAAATACAGTACATGGCTTTTAGACAGAAAGAAAGACAGAACAGAAAAGCCATGACTGTACACAAAAATCAAAAGGTACAAAATAATACCTATACTGATCAGACTCTGAAATCTATTCCTGGACCTCCTTCCCTTTCCCAGAACCTGAAAACCACCAGAAAACAAGAGTGAGCTCAACAGCTCAGCAAAGCAACAAACCTCCAATCAAAACTCTCAGAATCCAAAACCAACACCTCAGACAGAAATCCATACAGAAATTAGAACAGAATCAGACAGATATCAAATCGGACAGATCAGAATGAAACAGATCAAATCAGAACAGATACAGACAGATCAAATCAGACAGAACTGAACTGAACAGATATCAAATCAAACAGAACTGTGCGAAAACAGAAGTCGTATCAAATCAGAAACAGAACAGATCAGTCATATCACATTAACGGAATCAGAATCGTACAGAAATTAGAATTCAAATCATATCGAAACAGAACAGAATCGTGTCGTACAGATCAGATCAAATCATATATATTAATTTAGCACATAACAAATAACAGAACGGATTCCCTGACATTGATAGAATCTCAACGGATTCTGGCCCCTTATGCCTCCCTTCCTAGACACTGACAGAATCCCTCGGATTCTGGCCCCTTATGCCTCCCTTTGTGCTCACGGCACCAGAACATATGTGCTTATAGCACCAGAACAGAATTCATCGGATCCGGAACAGAACAGATATCAGATTTCAGATTGAGCTCATTTCAGATTTTCCAGACACTGACTGAATCGCTTAGGATTCAGGCCCCTTATAACTCCCTTTTTATAGCATATACAGATAGCATATCAATTCAGAAGAAATCCGGACAAATCAGAAATCAGACAAAAATCGGGCAGCACAACGGCAGTATACGGAATTTACACAATTTTCCTACAAAATCACAATATGCCAAATTTGCACAGAATATAGATAACAACATTTCAGAACATTTAGTCTACTGCACAGACAATTTTCGACTACACAGAAAAATACCGTCGAAATAAAACCCCGCCGAATTCAAAATACCCGGACAAAAATCTCCATAAAATAACCAAAATGTGCACACTCGGCACGTCAACAACATACAGAAAGTTACGCGGTAAAAACTGAACTAGACGGAAAATACGGACGAAAATGCCTCGCCAAAATCAAATTCGAACAGAAAACACCGCCAAACACGACGGTTCTGAAAATTGAGAAAGGCGGAATGTGCCTTACCTTGCGTACAGCAATATCTCGAACAGTCTCGTCGGACGAAAACGGCTCCGCGTCGCCCGAAAATCAGCTTTTCCCCAAAAATCCGTGACTTTCTCTCTCCTCAAAGATATTTTTATTTTTATAAATTTTCTCTCTTCAAAATGAGCTGATTTCTGCTTTATCATACTCAGATCGGCCCGGCCGATCTCAAGATCGTCCTGGGACGATCAGACCAAAATCCATCGGCCTGGACTGTTCCCAGGGCTGTTCTCAGGACGATATTTTGAACAGTATAGATCGACCTGGACGATGTACCTATCAGCCCGGCCGATACCTACAGGAAAATCACCTGGAGCAAATCTGGGTAAATTCTGGAGCAAATCATCCACTGATCGTCCCAGGACGATCCCAGATCGTCCTGGACAATCCTGGAGCAAAAAAACAGCACTTTACATTTTGGGCCTTGATTGATCCTGAAGTTAAGAATCTATAAGGATCCTAGGGTCTGGATTGATTTGAATTTGGGTTAATCTAAGATCTGGTTGATCCTAAGGTCTAGATTAATCTAAGCTCTAAGTAGATCCTAGGACCTAAGGTCTGGAAGAATCCTAAGGTTTAGATAGATCCTAGGGTATGGAGTCTAGAAGCATCCTAAGATCTAGGAGAATCCTAGGCTTTGGGTCTAGAGAGATCCAAGAAGTCTAGATAGATCCTAAGGTCTAGATTCTAGGAAGATCATAAGGTTTATGTAGATCCTAAAGTATAGAATCTAGAAGAATCCTAGTGTCTAAGAAAATCTTAGGATCTAGAATGATCTAGAGGCTAGATTGGTTTAGGATCAGGATTGATCCTAGGGTCTGGATTAATTTGAGATCTGGATCGATTTGAGTTTTGAATAAGTTGATTTAAAAACTGAGTTGATCTAGAATTTGAATAGATTTGGGGTCAAAATTAATCTGGGAAGGGTCTTAGTGACTTCATATAAAAATGAGGTCAACAGCCACAGATATTTGCAGTAGGTTGCAATAGTATGAAGAGCGGCTGGAATGCGGTTTGCTGTGGGAGTGAAGATAGAGTAGAGTCCATTACGAGCTTGGACACGAAGAAGGACTTGGTGGTCCATTAGATCCTAAATGGTTAAACCATGAGCATCAAAGGAAATTGAATAATTATTGTCTGCGGTTTGTGAATGGACAAAATATTATGTGACAAGGCTGGAACATGAAGAATATTTTGAAGATACAACTTACGGGGTGTATTTGGTAATGGTAGTATTCCCTGGCCTTGGTCACTACAGGAAAATCACTCATTTCCGGCGGCCTTTTCCGGCGGAAATTGAACCTTTTCCGGCGGTTTTGTAGTTTACCGGCGGTTTTCTGACGGTTAAGTTATCGCCGGAAAAAACGGCGTAGGAAAATAATTTCCGGTAGTTTTTACCGGCGGTAAATTATTCCAGCGGCTTTCCGGCGGTTATAAACCGCCGGTCAAATTTATTAAAAAAACAAAAATAATTTCCCGAGGCGCCGCACCCCCACCGCTCCTGCGCTCCCGTGCGATCCGACTCCCACGCTCCGGCAAGCGCCGCGCGATTCGACTCCTGCGCTCCTGCTAGGCGCCGCTCCCGCGCGATCTGACTCCTGCTCTCCGGCGTGATCCGTGCTCCCGCCAGCCGCTCCCGCGCGATCCGACACCCGTGTTCCGGCCAGCGCTCCGCGTCCGAGCGCGGTGAGGTTCGAACAGCGGTCGGTTGGGAGAAATTTTTAGCAATCGATCGAATTGATGAAGATGCAAATATGAAAATTGTGTCAATATTTTTTATTTAAACTATATTCAGTACGAAAATCAATTAGTTTTTAATTATTAAAAAAATGAAACTAATTAATTTAAAATAAAAAATAATATTTAATATAAAATAAATTTAACTAACTAGTTAATTTTAAAATGAAAATTAATTAAATTATTAATATAAGTTTTAATAATTTTTTATTAAATCATTTAAATAGTAAAATATTTATTCATTTTCATTAAATTGTTAAAAGCCGCGGGAAAAGTGAAAAAGCCGCCAGAAAAATCCCTGGAAAAAAATTGTCGGAAATGCGCCGGAAAGCCGCCGGAAATGTGGCCACCGGAAAGCCGCCGGAAAATTCCTTTGGAAATCAATGGTTTTCTTGTAGTGGGTGTTGAATTGGCAATGAGTTTCCATTTGCTATAGACACTGTGTCGGAGCCAACGTACACGGTTGGTTGCTGAATGGTCTGAGAGTCACTAGTCAGATGGTTTGTTGCTCTAGAGTCGAGTATTCATTCAACTGTGGGATTTCTTTGTTGCTGAGAAAGCAGAGCCTCAGATGATGAAGATGAGTATTGATACCAGCAAGTCACAACAGTGTGACCGTTCTTGGCACAAATCTGACAATTGGGATATGCATTTGAAGTAACAGTTTGAGGACGTGAAGCATTGTTCTGCTGTCGAAAGCTTGATCCTCTGCCTCTGGAGTTGGAGAGCTTCTTTGCCCTCTGTTATACCTCCCATGGCTGGAGTATAACGCCATATTATCAGAAGGAGGAGGAGCATCCTTACATAGTTCATTTTGTATATTTATCTCTTCACTACATAAGAGTGAGTATTGAGCCTCCAGACTGATAAGAAGTTGAGAAGTTCGAATGGAGCTTTTAAATGGATTATAAGGTGCCAGCAATCCATTGAGAATATACATCACAATATCTTCTGAGTCCACACGAGAGCCGGCATCAGCTATAATGTCAATAAGTGTCTTGACTTGAGCAAGGTATTGGGTCATTGTAGAGTCTCTCATCTAGATGTTGTGCAACTCATTTTTGAGTTGGATCACACGAGATCTGTTAGTTGGCTGAAGTCTGCTTGCTAACATGCTCCATATCTTATGTGCAGTTGATAAATGCAAGACATATGGAATAACAGATGGAGATATGGTCAAAAATAGTATTGATACCAGATTTTGATCAACAAGATGCCACAATCTATATTCTGGATTGGTAGCTAGACCGCTCAGGCAGACTTGCCGTCCTGAGAGATATCCATCGAACCCATTTGCCGCAAAGAGTTTGTGAAACTGTAAGCTCCATATTGCATAGTTGTCATTTGAGAGTTGAAGACTGACAATAGATTTTAGATTTGACATTAGAAACTTCAAAGGGGAAGGAATCATAAACTTCGCCACTGACGCCGATAAAGACGATACAGGAGGAGCAGCGAACGAAGTAATAGGAGGAAGTGTTGCTGAAGAAGAAGAGTCTGGATTCGCCATGTTACTGCAGATGAACTGTGTGCTCTACTACCATGAAGAGAGTTGGAAGATCAAGAGAACCTGCAAGAAGAAGAAGAAGAAAACAGAGTAAGAGAAGCAGAATTTACTGTAGCAGATAGTATATTTTTCATATATGTTCTCATCCAGCTGAATACATTTTATAGAGAGGAAGATAGGAGAGGAAGTATGCAAAAGCCGTTGGGCACCAGACTGTGCTACAGGGAATAACAGAGAGCTGGAGTGCAACTGTAGCAGGTGGTCCACACGGTAGTGGAGATAGTTGTTGAGTGTGCTAACAATATACACTTTGACGATTGTTGATTGTATATGATTTCAAATTAGAAATTGCTATTTTTTCTTAAGTTTCTTGGCATACATATGCTATTATCTAAATAAATGTTAGATTTCTAGGATATGTTGACCTTATAATTTAATCTATTTCCTACGAGCATAGCATGCATATTTACTTTTCTGCTATGTACACTTAAACTCACACCTGCTAGCAGCAAGTTAGTGACAGCCTAAGTGACGGGGCTGAGTATGCTATTCTAGTTAGTATAAGGTTTATAATTGACGTGATTTAGCTTGCAATGGTAGCATGTGATTCAGATTTGAATATATATCCTGAATATGAGCTATCTCGAAACCCCTCAAGTAAATTCCTATCCAATCAGATATTTTCTTATTGTGGTTCCACTGTATATTGAAATCCATCAATCACTTAATGTTGGCATGCCTTCTTATTAACACCTCATGCGAAAGTAATTTACTATTATAAAATTCTTTTGCATGCAGGTGAATATATGGTTCGAATCCAAAAATTAGAGAAACGGTCTTGATTCCATGAGCAAAATTACTTAGTAGTGTGTTCATGGCCTTCTGCTATTTTCCTTACTAATTATCCATCTATTTCTGATAGCTCTGATTTATGAATACCATTCTAGTGACCCTTTATTTGAATCTTTTCTCTTTAATTCTTTTGCAAAAAAAAAAAAATCATTAGAATCACATCTTGATTTAGTTCTAATATTAATTTAGGCATTTTATCGAGTTACAATTTTATTAAATTCCAAAAAAGCCATAAAAAATTCTCAAATTCAAAATCTCTTGTCAAATTCTACCTCAATAATAGACTTGTGTTAACTACTCTTTTCAAAATTGTTGGGTGTTTAATGTTTTGTTCATAGCCCACCTCATGAACAAAAGAAAACTTGAGCTCATTGCAATCTTTTTTGAAAACCAAACATTCTTTTTCAAAACCCACATTTAAGAGAAGTGTTTTAATATTCTTCATGAATATGAGTTTTTTATTCTTCGTATCAAACCCTAGCCTCTATCCTTCTCTGAACTCCTTGAAGCTTAAAACGCTAATCACATTCAATAGGCATTGGATAACCAAACATTCCACCATAGTAAAATCTCTCATTAAGCCAACCTCTATTGATCATTTATTAGTTAATATAAATTTGGTTATGCTATCCTAATTACTCACTAGAAAGGTACAATGTTAATAAAATCTTGCACAAGATATCTTATTAGCGAATAAATCTCTTATAGTAATCTGTCTTCTCAATATTAGCTTCTTACATCTAACATTTTCAGTTTGAACATCCTTAGAAATATTTAAAAATCATTAAAAATATCTAATTGGAGAAAATTGCTCATGAAGAATGAAAGTACTTGAAAGAATGGTATATGACAACTTTCAATCTTACAAAACAGGAAGAAGCCTATTCAATACAAATGGATCCTTAATATAAAATACAAGGTAGATTGGTGGATTAAAAGATACAAAGCTAGACTAGTTATTAAGGGATTTATCCAAGCTTATGATATTGATTATTAAGAAATTTTTGCCCTAATTGCTGAGATTAACTTTCCTAAGTCATTCACTCTCTAGTTTTAAATCTTAATTAGGCTCTTCACAAACTAGATGCTAAAAAATATCTTTCATAATATAGATATTGAAGAATAAGTGTATATGATTGTTCCTCCTACATTCAATTTTGGAAATATTCCTAAATTTTGTAATTTATTTCTTCTTTCAATCATTCAAATTTGTATCTCATTCCTTCAAGAAAAAAATAATAATATATAGGTTTAATGTTTGTCAAATAATTTTTATAATTTTCTTAAGAAATTATTAATATATATGCAAGTCTTCTTAGAATTAAAATGTAAATTAATTTTTAACATAAAAAATATAGACAAGTTATTATATAGAAGTTTTTGCAATGACTTATAGTAATAAAAAAATGAGTATTAATATTTTCTTTTGATGATTAACTTATTTAATAGAGAAAATGAATATTTTTTCTCTATTTATTTTTCCCGAGTTAAGGCAAAGCAAATTTGTTTTATTTGAGTTATTCGTAATTCTATATTAAATTATAATTATGATTAATACCTGAAAATTTTGGTATTTTTTGGGCTGATTAATAGATATATAAGTTATTAATTTGTTTTTTTATGATTTTATTTTATTCTTAGATATTTTTAGATGATTTTTAGCAATTAACAATTATTGATTTTGTTACTAACTTAACTTTCTTACAATTTAACTAGCCTTCAATATTTAAAAAAAAAAAACAAGACTTTTTTTAATTAAAAAAACAATACTTAATTTAAAATTAATTTAAGTTGAAAAAATGAAGAAAAAATTTTATTTATTTTTTTAAAAAAAATTTGCGCCAACATAGAAGATTCTTTACTAGTGTTGTAAGTTAGCAAAGTTGGCTCGAACTCGTTTCGTTACATCACTCGTCAAGCTTATCGAGCAAAGAGTTCGAGCTCGAGCCTTAATTGAGCTTATTTAATATAAAAGCTTGAGCATGAGCTTAGCTTGGCTCTGCTTGTGACCTCGTCGAGCCAATCGATTAACTTATAATATATTCAAAATTTTATTTTAAATTAGCGTTGTATAATATATTTTAATCTTTTTTAATTAATATTTTTTAATTATTTCTATATTAAAAGCAAAAATCTAAAAAGACTCAAAATTCAAGTTTTTCAAATAAGCTTGAGCCTAAAATTCTCTTAAGATTTGAGTTCGAGCTCCATGATTGAGCTCAAGTCAAGTCAAGCTCAAGTTCTAGTACAAGAAGAACTAAATGAGCTCATCGAAACCCGTTTAAAACTCAATTCTTTACTAATTCTATTGGACGCAGAATGTGTCTTTTGTGTATGAATTTGACTTATGTTCCGTTTGAAATAACTTTCTTACGGATTTCTAAAGTAGTTTTTTAATAAAAAAATTTAGTTCAAAAAATTTCTAATTCCATTGAGCTATCGTCATTTAGACGCCATGCTTACACCATCCATCAAAGAGTAGCAAACAAAAAAACTCCCTCTGTCTGTCCGGCCATAAGCAGTAAGAAAAGCAATTAATTAGTCACGTTCCTATAATTAAAGCCCAACCTGTCTTCCGTGGTTTAGCTCATTCAACCAAACATATTTGCATACTAATTCCACATAAAAAAAAAAATATTATTGACAAACAGCTAATGTCGTGCTAATATATAAATTAATTTAATATAAATATATTCAGTTATATTTTTTATTGGAATTCAATTCAAGTTATTTGAATTTATTTTAATAGTAATATGATATTTTGATGTTCATATTAAAATATTTGGAGTAATTTGAATAAGTACAAATAAAATACAAATAAAAGAAGGTGATTAATTTTTTGTATGTTTTGAATTAAAATAAATGTGGTATAAAGCCCCACAAAAATGGTGGTTGGTGATAGGGGTGGGCAACATGCAAGCAGGCTGGCGGAGTTGTTGGCCATCAACTACTAGCGATGAGGAGCTAGTACAATTGCCAAGGATGGAGGGCGATCGCCAATAGTTGCTTATGGTTACAGTGGCGTTAAGTCAACGACAACGGTGGTAGAAAGTGGTGGTTGGCAGCGATGTTGATGTTGGCTGCAAGCGTAGCGATGGTAGTAGGTGTGGGTCCGAGTCGGGTTTCAGGTGGTGTCACAAATTGACACCGCTATCCCTTGCTATAAGTTCTAGCATCTTGTCTCCCACCATACCTCAGACCATCCAAGGTACCTTCACCTCATCATTCCCCACCTCAACAAATATCATGCCTGCGTCATACTACACATTCTAACCTAGATAAAGTCACTTCGCATACTAATCCTTCTCATCCAAGCTCTTCAACCACAACCTTACTACCTTCCTCCCACCACATGACCATTAAACTCAAAAGTGGTATCACCAAACCAAAGAAAATCTTCAACCTATCACATATTCTTCACCATGTTGACCCCACCACATATCTAGAAGCATCTAAAATGTACATTGGCTTAAAGCAATGTCTCAAGAATTCCAAGCTTTATAATCAAAGGCACCTAGGAGTTGGTACCACCGTCACCTGAGCAGAACATACTTGGTTGCCGTTGGACTTACCGAACTAAGATGAATTCAAACATGTCAGTTGCTTGATACAAAGCATGATTGGTAACTTAAGGATTCAATTAAGAGCATGAACTAGACTATCAAAAACATTTATCCCCATGGCTAAAATGCCTACAATTCAATTCTTCATTCTCATTGCTCTGCACCATTAATGGCCCATCATCCAACTTGACATCTTTAAAGATTTTCTACACTGTCATCTATAAGAAATGGTGTATATACAAAAGCCACCTAGTTTCTTCGATCAAATCCATATGCATTATATCTGCAGATTGTGGAAAGCCATCTATGACTTGAAATAATCTCCACGACAGTAGTATGCCACCCTTTAGACACAACTATAAGTCTTCGATTTAAAA
Source organism: Dendrobium nobile (assembly GCA_022539455.1). Lineage (NCBI taxonomy): Eukaryota > Viridiplantae > Streptophyta > Magnoliopsida > Asparagales > Orchidaceae > Dendrobium > Dendrobium nobile. The sequence continues at coordinate 9,578,211 of CM039728.1, read as the reverse complement.
TTCAGTGATGATGATCCATCACTTCTAACCTGTCAATCCAGCTCCATGATCATGTACATTATCATCTAAATCAATGATATTTTACTCATCGACAATGATCAACCCACTCTATAAAGTCTTCTCCATAGCCTACAATCCCAATTTTCCATGTGCAACCTCAGTTCCCTTCCACGCTTTTTTAGGCATCCAAGTCCCCTCCACCTTATATGGCCTTAAGCTCACCCAAATCCAGTATGCTCAGTAGATTTTAAATCGAGGAGGAATGCATAACTCCAAGTAGGTATTCACTCCCAACACTTTCAAGAGAACAATAACTGACTTGAACATAGCTAATTTTTTTAATTCGCACCTATACCAGCAATTAGCAAGCTCCTTGTAGTACTTGACTCTCACATGACCAGATATCACATTTTTTTGTCCATTAGGTATGCCAACACATGCACAAACCCCTCATGAGTCACTTGACACTCTCAAAAGATTGTTGAGATATATTCAAGGAATAATCTCCTACAGGTTGTCATTATACAAGAATACTCTTACTCTATAAAGTTGTGATAATTATGAATGGGCAAGATACGCTCAAGATCGCAAATCTACCATAGGAAGCTATAACTTCTTGGGAAAATCTTTGATATCCTAGAAAGTTAAGAAGCATACAACAGTAGCTCACTCATTCATTGAGGTGGAATACATAGCATTGGAAGCATCAGTTTCTGAAATAATATGGCTAAAGTGTCTACTTGCTGATTTTCATCTACCTTACACTATCCTCCATTATACTGTGACAACACTTTAGCAATTGCTCTAGAAAAAAATCTTGTGTTTCATGCTGGCACAAAACACATTGAAGTGGACAGTCTCTTCATTTGCGACTACATTCAAACTAAACAAATTATTGTGCATCACATAGCTACTCATGATCAACTCATCGCTGTCTTCACTAAATCACCACAAATCTCTCAATTTCAGGTTATCTCCAGCAAACTAATTGCAGCTAGCACTTCATCAGTTTGAAAGGGCATGTAATAACAATGTGCAAGTAATACAAATAGTAACGATGCACATGGGACTTCAAGCCGCTCTAAGTACTACTCTATCACATGCCAAACATCTGTATTGTTTCTCTCTAATAAACTTAGTACAAGTTTGTTACCAACTGTTGTATATATATACTCTATACCATGCTACTAGAATATCGATTGAAATAGATAAGAAAGACTAAGCTTCTTCAGTTACCTATTAATTCTATTCCTCCTTGTAGAAATTTCCTTTTCAAGTTATCAAAAATGATATGTTGATATCGTCATCAACACTGGTTGACTTCTAGCTAGCATTTCTTGGTCTCCCTAGAAAATGGATTGACCAGCACTAGCTCTCTTCTCCTTACTTGCCTAAATGGAGGGAAAAGTAATTAGGTTGATAGTGATCATATTAGACATATCAGTGAAAGCAATCGGTTGACTTATATCATTTCTTATACTCTATAAAAAACGGATTAATCAGCTGTAGCTCCCTCCTCCTGACTTGCCTGGGTGGAGGGATATATTCTTTGTCATTTTTAAGGTTGTGGCTGTGATCAATGTGGGTATTGAAGTTAGAAGCCCAATATATGACATTCTTTATATGGCTGACGAGTTGGGAGATCCTTTTGGGATACTTTCTTTTGGGGCTTTCTCTAAACTCCCACTAGTGCTCCTTGAATCATATAAGTGATTTACTCATCCATCTCGATCAATTCATGATAAGTTGTATAGTTCTAGTTCTTCATGTTCACTGATGACTTAGGATACTATAAGCATATCAACTTTGAAGGTCATTTGTTTATTAAAATAGTGTCGTGATGTTGATAACTAATTTCTTGAGTGCTTGATTTATGCTCTTGTAACTTAGAATTGAGAGGCAGTATTGGATTAGTTTAATTAAAAATCTCACTTCAACTACAAGTTTCATGAAAACAAAGTTTGTATATATTTAGGGTATCAAAATGGGTTATAGGGTTGGGCTCGGGTCCAGCCTGAAATTGATCTGGCTCAACTGATCAGTGCCGATTAGACAAAAGGGTCAGAAATTTAGGCTCGGGCCTGACTCGCCTCTTATTCAGGTGGACCCAACTCGACTTGACTTGCAACATGCAAGAGGGATCACGTGAGCATCGAGCGAGACTGCAAAAGCATAGGTGCTAGCGAGGGCGCAACTGCGAGGAGGCAAGGGGTGAGCACATGCGTCGGGGCAAGGCTAGTGAGCATGATAAAAGTACGGGTTGTTTTTACAGTGCGGTGCAGGGGGATGATGGTCGTACTCTAGTTATTCCGGGTTGCTAGGTGGACTCAAACACGACTTGATTTCTAAAATGGGCCAAAAATTAGGACTAGAATCCAAGCTGTTTGTTAAATGGATCGACCCGAACTCAGATTTTCCAGTTCAAGCTCAGGTCAAATTTTTAGGTAGTGTCATGATTTGACACCCTTATATATTAAAGTCAAACTTGATAATTTATTGTAATCATTCTTGCTTCAATACCTACGTCTTATTGTGTAGATTTTTTGATGATGTATTAAGATTAATATAAGCTAATACAAATGAAAAAAATTATACATATCTCTAAAAAATATTTAAACTTATCTGATAATATTGAAAAAATTGGATTAAATTAATTGACTCTATTTTTATCACGTGTTCTTAAAAAATTGACACATGCTAAATTTTTTATTATATTTATTTTATTTATAATATATAAATATCTTAATATTCTATAAACAAATAAAATATTAAAATCTATTAAAAATAAAAAAACCATCTTAAAATTCCTAAAAAAATCATTATAGTTTATACAATATATATATATATATATATATATAATTTCTATTTAACTTTAATCTAAATAAATTATTTTGATCTTTATCCTTATTAGGACCTCTCTTTTTTTTTTACTTTTCTACTCTTTGAAAATGATTGCGTGCGCTTGAGCTCATCCTGACGAACGCACTTCTCATGGAGCTTTCATGGCTTCCCATCCACTCGAATCCAAGGAAAATAAGCCACAGGAATGTACTGATGAAACAAGAGAAAAATCCAAAACCTCGACTTTCCTCTATAAAACTCTCTTCTCCTCCACCTCCAAACTCCCCATCAAGAGCCTTTTTCCTCAAAAATTCCCTGCCAATTCAATAACAGAGAATATATAAACATGTCTGAAACACAGGAGATCCCCATTTTTCTTCAGAAACCAAGACGCGTAGTTAGGAAGTTCTTGGCCAGGCCGCAGCATGAGGGGAATGGCGCCATCGTCAGAAGAAACATTGGGAGGTAAGATTTCTTATGATAATCTTTCTCTTCTTTTTCTTTCTTCAGAATATATGAAGGGGTTATTTACCTCGACTAGTTTTATAATGCTTTCTTCTTCCAGATATGAGCTGAAATATTTCGACCCATTTCTTGTTCTGGATGAGTTCTCAGGTTCGTTTTCGTGAGTGTTTTCAGTAGTTCCGTCTGTTCCGTATGTTGATTGGGAGCTTTGACTAATCAGAAAAAAAAGTTTCTTTGTATCCTTAATCGCTTTGTAATTATCTTTGAATTATGCAGTTGCCACTCCTGCTGGATTTCCTGATCATCCACATAGAGGTCAGTAGCTTAGAAAATTCTTATTTTTCAAAGAAGTTTCTTCTCATTGCTTGTTGTCTTCTTCTGTTGCAGGTTTTGAAACAGTAACTTACGTGCTTGAGGTAATTCCAAATCTTCTAATTGCAACAATAAGGAGAGTAACAGAGATCTCTCAATCTATCTGATAACAATTAATACTCTCGAATTTATTATTATTTTTTTATGTTATAAGGGAGCTATAAAACATGAAGACTTTGAAGGTCATGTGGGCATACTAAGAACCGGTGATCTTCAGTGGATGACTGCCGGCCGAGGGATTGTTCACTCAGAAATGCCATTAGGATCGGGGATTTCAAAGGGATTGCAGCTTTGGATTAATCTATCATCCAATAACAAAATGTGAGCATAAAAGTTAGAAATCAACCTTTATTTCCACAAAATTTTCAACGCGGAAAGTAACTCTTAAAGCCATAAAATAGAAGAATTTTGTGACTTTCTTATTTTATCTTATGAAGAGCAACAATGGTAGATAAGATTATAGTGAGTCATCTTAGATGGTTTGAGTACATAAAACGTGGGTCATTCCAATGATCTGATTTGAAGAGCTATGTTAAGAAAGATAGAGTTAGACCTAAAAAATTTTGATTAGAAAATACTAGAAATCAGCCTTTTTTATTAGATTTAAATGAGAAATTTGATTTTTAATAGAACACAATGAAGAAAAAAAATTTATGTAACAGATCCCACATAGTGAACTAAAGGTTTTCTAGTGTCATTTTGTGGGCTTCAATTTTTTAAATTTATGTTGAGATTAGTACATCACTTTATTTATTTATTTTTTTTTGGGGGGGGGGGGGGGGAATAATCTATCCACTGCCACTCCAAAGGGAGTGATTGACGACATAACTAATCCCTCGGCTGAGCCAAGCGAGGCCACCCATCGACATCGAGTCTACACTTGAATTGCCCAACTGAAGAGGCGAGGCCGTAGTAGAGGGAAATCAAACACGGGATTGTGGTTCCCAAATGTGCTCGCCCACTAAGCACCCTAAGCCTCGGTAGGTATTAGTACGTCACTTGAATATCATATGTAAAATTTGAGCAAATTCAAGGACTTTGATCAATAATCGTAAAATTTTCATTTGTCTTGTCTTGTTAGAAATAAATTAGAAAATTGAAAAATAAAGCTGAAGTGTAATGAATATTTCATTTGGGTCGTTTTCTTACTTCTTCTTAAAACAATTTTTTAGTATAAATTTTTAGTTCAAAAAAAATTTTATACTAAAAAACTGTTTTGAAAAGTAGTAAAAAAGTTGACAAATGAAGATGAAGATATGACCGCGAACTCTATTGGGTCGGTGTCGAAGTGGAGGACAACTAAGTTGGTCAATCTAAAACTCTTGATGAAAGCAATTTAAAATCAATGGCTTGCCTTATCCAGCAATCAATTCAATATTTATATATAATGGTATGGTAGACCCCTTTGGTTTTTTGAATCACTATATACAGACTGTATCCAACATAGAAAAGATAAGTTTATATATTTTTTGGATATAATCTCTTTAATATATATTTTTGCGTTATTAAGAAAAATGAATTAGAATTTTTGCTCAGATATGATAAAATTATAGGATTAAAATAGTATTTTCTATCATATTAACAAAAGTTTGTAAGGGAATTTCTTTAATATAATATTTAGCTAATTTTTATTCATAATTTGGTAAATATTATTCTAAAAATTGTTCAAATAGTTTATTACAGTTGTCCTAATTATATTAAAAAAATTGCTTAGGATATTTTGACCAAAATTATTATGGATTTCAAATCTATTTAATTTTGGTAGATTCCTTGTATATTGCACTCATCTTAAAACAAGTCAACTAACTATAAGACCCGTCTTCATTGGAATTTGTTGCAGAAAATTTTTGAAATAGAATTTTTTTAAATAAAAATTTACTTTAAAAAGCAATAAGAAAACTGTCCCAAACAAATCCATAATCTTTATTCAAATCCAGCTTGTAATAAGTTGGATAAGGCTTCATTTGGGACAACTTTCGTATTGCTTCCTAAAACAACTTTTTAGTATAAAATTTTCTAATTCAAGAATTTTTTGTACTAGAAGGCTTTAGAAAGCAACATAAAAGCTGTCTCAAACGAAGCTAAATGTTGTGAAATTTGTAGTAGCATCTTATGTCATTAATTCATACAGCTTTCTTACTGCTTTCTAAAACAACTTTTTAGTACAAAATTTTTTTAACTAAAAAGCTGCTTTATAAAGCAATACAAAAGCTATCCTAAAGAAAACCTTAATTTCTATATAATCCAATGTATCTAATCGTCACTATCAAATTCTAAACAATTGGCAGGATTGAGCCTAAATACCAAGAAATGAAGAGAGAGGAGATCATGACGGCCTCAACGACTGACATCAATGTTCGCGTCATTGCCGGCGAGGCAATGGGAGTTCAATCGCCGGTGTATACCCGAACTCCGACGATGTGCTTGGATTTTACCCTTATGCCCTCAGCACATCTTCGTCAATCTATCAACCCTATGTGGAATTCCTTTGCTTATATCCTCCAAGGTGAGGGCATCTTTGGCACTGAAAAATCTGATCCAATAGGTCCTCATAACCTTCTTCTGTTGGGCCATGGTGATGGGATTGACGTGTGGAACAGGTCCATAAGACCTCTACGATTTGTGCTTGTAGGAGGTGAGCCTTTGGGAGAGCCAGTGGCACAATTTGGCCCATTTGTGATGAACAGTGACGAAGAGATTGATCAAACCATTAATGATTTTAATCTTTGCATCAATGGATTTGAGAAGGCTAAACATTGGAGATCAACTGAGCTGATGGGTTCTTAAATATAATGTGTATTAATAGCATGTTTGAGAGTTTTTCTTTTTCATTGAATAATATGATTAAATTGTTCAAGTGTTTTCATGTTTTCTACAATGATTAAAATATAATGTTTATGAAAATTTCATTTTAATATTTTTGAGTTTAATTGTAGTCATATTTGAGAATCTTAGAATTGGGTGATGACATGTTTTTTTTTTTTTTTAAGATAAAACTTATATATAAGGGCTTATGCATTAATTCAACAAAAAGAATTATAAGTCCTTATTAGGGTTTCATAACTCACTACTGCTCAAAGTGCTAAAAGGAAAAAAAAAAAAAAAAAAACTTAAGAGTCAAAGATCCAATCTAGATACCAGCAAAAAAGAAAATTAAAGGCCGACAAGAAGGCAAGACCCAAAAATCTAAATCCCATAGCTCCAATCAACTTTAAGCACACCATCAACACCAAGAAGAAGCACACTCCCAACAAAACCCAAAATTAAAAAAAAAAAAAAAACATGCCACCGATATAAGTAGAATAAAAAAAAAAGGACCAATATAATCTGGGACGCAAAATCCAAAATAAACCCTAAACATCAGCCACCACACTACCAATAAAGAACTCCATGCACCAACAATTAGAAAGTAGATATAATCCAACATATCAACTGTCACAAGGTAAATTCTCAAACATTAAGAAAAAATTATATTCATAGCCATAAATTCTGCCTAAACATCACATGAAACAACAGTTCAACTCAACAAAAATCAGAGCTAAACCATTAGAATACAAATTCAAGATAGCAAACATCCTGCAAAAGTTGGGCCCCCCCAAAACAAATTTGTAAGGAAATTTAGACGAATCCAACATATAACAACACTAATTAAGAGATAAAACAAATAAAGACAAAAATGCCATCATCATCATTAAAAGAAAAAAAATTAATAACATTATTAACAACAAAAAATATCACTATAAGGATAATATAAGCAGAGAGAAAAGGATAAAGCAAAGGAATAAGAAATAAATCAAGCTAAAGCTAAAAAGCAACTCAGAAGCCTTCCAATTAGAGAGAGCGTACACAAGATTTTTTTAATCATCAGAAATAAGTTTAAGAAAAGAAATAGATCTAGTGATTCTAACCCCAAATGAAATATTATTCTTGCTTTTATTTTTATTTTTCCTCTTTTTCTTATTGAAGCTATAGAGAAATTACCTTTGGCAACATGAATAACATTTAAATGAAAATCTTTATGAAAGACACCTTCATCTGCATAATAATCTCTCCCTTTTCTCAAAGAGAATAAAAAAAGGACAGAAAGGCAAACACCCTCCAAATTAGACTAAGTTACACTAGAAGAAGAGGGAGAAATAGGAATGGAAATTATGAGTTGTAAATTAGAGATGTCTACACTATTAGTAGATGGAACATAATCAATAAAAGGAACCATTTGATTACATATTTGAATTTCTGGAGTAATATTAGCATTAACATAGACTGGTTTGGATCAATAGCAATAGAGGATGGAAGTTCAACAGATTTAATATATTCAAAATTCAACTCAACATCCCTAGAAAATGGGGGAATTTTTTTATTAAGTAAAGGAGATGATTCTAAATTTGGGTTAATAGCAACAATCAAAAAATGTTCCACAATATCCTCCATAAGGTAATCCAAGATAGCGGGATCTAGCATCACATGATTAGGAAAACCTTCTTGAATATTACTATGATTAGTGGAAGAGAGATTAAGAACCATTTGAACACCATTCACAATCTTTTCTATGGGGATAATATTAGAAGTCCAAATTAACAACATTTCCTTCATTAGTATTTATCACCAATTGAGTGAAAGCCTCCACTCTAGGTTTAATATTTGTTTTCTAAGATGAGGGTGGAGAATTAAACATTCAACATTGTCATGATCATGAATTTTACAATGACTAAAAAAAACGTTATCAAATTCCACCTTTTGTAAAGACCTTGAATTTTTAGGAACCAACCTTATTTCTTTTCGATACTTCTTAGTAATGTTAAGTTCGATTAAAATCCTAGCAATAGATGGCCTAGACATTGAATCCATCACTTAATTGCTCGATTTTTAATGGTAAGCCAAAAATAGAAGCAAGAGCATGAAGCATGTTAGGGTAAAAAAAATGCATCCTTAAGTTAGGAAATGAAATCTACACAGAGACAATTGGATATTCCTCTTGGACATAAAAAAGGGGCCATTTTAATAGTCGCATATCACAGTCATTTATATAGTAGGAGTACTGAGCAAAAATTCTATTATAATCTCTATCATTATCGAGTTGAATAGCCACATTTCTAGTAGCCAACCAACCAATAAACAACTGACTGACAACTTGAGATTAACAAAAAAATATATGGATGGAATCAAGATTCAACCTATGATTAGGCAATTTTACAACTAAAGTAAACTCAAAAGGAGAAGCTAACTTAAAAGCATCATCTTCCAGGAATATCACAGCTGGAACTCCCTTAAAAGTATGCAGAAAAGAAATCATGGGAGAAGAGGAAAAGATAATATCCAATAATACATCCTTAAACAAACAAGTAATTTGGCTTTTACCATCCTCAGACAAACCAAATAAGCCATTGATCTTAGAAGAAGCCACCGACTTACTAAAACCCCAAGGATTAAAGACAAGGGTGCTATCCCCAATAAACAACAAACATTGAGCACGGCCAAATGTCGAGAATGGCCATAAGGTTGAAAATTAAGAAGAAGAACCACTCAACACCAAATCTAGGGCATAAAATAAGAAAGAGAGAAGGTGGCGCAGCGACTTAAACCAAAAATTGCGAGAGCTCGACATAAACTCTAACATCCTTTCATGCAGATCCTAATAGTCTATTAATGATTATGCTTTCACTTGTGTGGGCAACCCTTTATGTAAAATAAATTTTATTTTTGAATTTTAAGTATAACATCAAAAGTTGAATTCCATGTTATAGTATTGATGCATGGATAAAAATAAATTAATGACATAAGAATATGACAATAATTCTTCAAAAAGAAATAGAATAATTTTTTGATAATAATTTTCTAAAACAACTTTAGCAACACAAAACATAATCAAATGATTTTCTGGTGAAAATCCTTTTGCATCAAATTCAACAATTTACAAAATTAGGGAGCATAGAAGATAATATAATGATGATATTAGGAACTAATTTTATTATACGTGCATTAAACATTGCATGTGAATAAAATTTAAAAGATAAAATTCATATTATGAAAATTTTAAGTTGAAGAAGAAACATAGCCAAAATTTAAATTATGTGAAAGAGCATAATTTTATAAAAATTTAAAAAGAGGCAAACTAGCTAAACTGGTTGGCTAATTCCTAAAAAGCTAAACTATTTGGCACCTTGCATTATAGTTTGTCTAATTATATAGAATTTGCCAAACTTTTTGGCTAATTCTTAATACCCAAATAGTTTGTATAAAATTAGTTGTATTTGTATATTTTGTGAATTTAATTGTAATATTATTGTTATATTTAATTTAATTATTTAACTCGCTGTTTATACATATTTTCGTAAAAAAAGAGCAAATTTTCATAATTTATCCGTATTAAAATTATAATTAAAAGTTATTTATAAAAAAAATTAATTAATAATTTATCTTTTATATTTAAAATAAAGGAATTTATATTTATAAAGGTAATTCATTAAAGATTAATTTTAACTAATTTTATAAAAACTGTTTGGGTATTAAGAATTAGCCAAACAGTTTGACTAATTCTATAACTGTTTGGCATTTTTAGAATTAGTCAAACTGTTTGGCTAGTTTGTCTCTTTTTAAATTTTTGTAAAATTATGCTCCTTTACATAATTTAAATTTTGGCCATACTTCTTCTTAAAATTTGGCATTTTAAGTTTGCACTCGATAATCGAGTGCAAGCTCTATGTTATATTAACAATATAACTTCGTAAATATATTGTTAATAGAAATTGCATGTGCACTATGACTAATGCACATTAATAAAAGTTAAAAAATAAAAAAGATAATATAAATTGCAATATTATATTTATTTATTTATATGAATAAATAAGTTTGTAAATAGAAGTATATATATTTTGATCATATTTATGAAAATTTAGAATTATTCACATAAAATCATATTTAATAACATGATATTTTTTTTCTTAAAATTTGGTAAAAATAAATAAATATTCTTTTTTAGTATAATTAAATATTGTAATAACAATCAAATCATATTTCGAAGGATGCTTAAAAATTTCATTATAAAAAAAAAATTAGCATTATGTAAATATACTAAGTTCAGAAGGCAAAGTAAAAATAAAATGAAACATCCCATTTCAAAAATAATTGGAATTGTTTATTTTTTCCTCAAATTTACTGTAAAATGATGAAATAGATCATCCATCTAAAAATTTGAATTAAAAAGATAAAATGCAAAAAAGAGCAACTCTCTCAATTGATAATATAATAACAGTTACACATTAAAATCACTAACGGATAACAATACATTAAATAGATAAAATTAAGCTATTATTATAATCTAAATTCTGTAATTACTTCTTAAGCTTGGTGGACTTGCACAAGCTCACTACAGCAGTGAAAATGAAGACAACTACAGTAATAGCAATAGGATAAAAAATCCAATTTTTACTCCTTATTTTCTCCGACTTGGCTTTCTCCGAGTAATTAGTCGTATCACCTCCTTCTATAAGGAGGTCAAGGTCCCTTTCAACCGTATCCTGCTCTCTAAGCGGAAGCAGAGGCATTTCCATGGCATTTAGTTCGGCAGCAGCGGACTCGGGATTGTACGTAGCTTCGGCTATCTGGGCGTTAATGCGTGCCTCGGCTTGGCCGAGGGTAGAGGAAAGGACGAGGCCTAGGACGTCCTGGTCGGTGCTATCAGGGATGTCACGGTTGGCGATCAAGGAATCTAGACGGGAGCTGAGATGTCCAATCTGTTTTCGGAGTTCCGCCACTTCCTTCACGAGATCGGAATTGAGGGTTTTCAGGTCGTGGATGTCTTGACTTATTGAAGTTCCAGCAGCAGACTTCTTACCCATGAGGAGAGGAAATGAGGAATGTTTTAGGGATTGAAAGGATTCTTCTTCTGTGAAGACAACAACTTAGGTAAAGGGCTTTGGTAATCTGATGAGGATGCGGATGCCATTTATTTATAGGCGGCTTTGACGAGTGGAGCGCAGAGGTGAATTTGTATTCAAAATTCTGAATCATCGGCTGAGTACCAATTATTTAGGGTTCCCAATAGAATAAAAAATGGTTATTTGGCATTCTTTTGTTCTAATTTTCTGCAACGGCCGCCGGCATCCTCTCCGCCATCTTCGCCGCCAAGCATTTCGGCGGCCTGAACAGATCGAGATAAGCTACCCTCCCTCATATCAGCCTATTCTTTCTGCAATGGCGTTTCTGCTTCAAACCTCTCCGCCCTTTCTTCCTCACAATTGGCCAAAGCAAAAATTTCCGCCTTCCCTTTAAATTAACATCTGTTCACGTTCATCTTATTCTCCTTTTGTGATTCTTTGGAAATAACATGCAACATATCAGATGAATTTGGTTACCACTGAAATAAGAAAATGTGGCCTAAAATTGTGTCTTTGTCCTAAAAGAAACTCTGAAACTTTGCACACATAAACATAATTATAATAAACTAAATAGTTAGGGGTGCAAACGAGTCCAGTCGAGTCAAATAGTGGCCTTATCGAGCTGGGGTGGTCGGTCAAAAAGTCGGCTCGAACTCGAGCTCGTCCAACTGTAAACAAGTACGAGTCGGCTCGTGAGCCTCTACAATATTTTTAAATATTATTATCTATTTTAAATATTAATTTTTTTTTTAAAAATAATTTTTAACATTTATTATTAATTTTAAACGTTAAATAATAATTTATTATTATATTATTAATTATTTTAAACATTTATTATTATTTTTTAATATTTAAATTTAATAAATAAAATAAAATTGGTTAAAAAATATTTATAATTATTCTAGCCGGCTCGCGAGATCATGAGTCGAACCTCATCAAGCTCAAGCTCGACTCGTGGGCTCGACAAGCTTGGGTCATGAGCCCATAAATGAGTCGAGCTCGAGCCAGCTTCTCTTTTTTGTTTTAGTTTTTAACAGTGCAACTATAATTTCATTTGACTATTACTTTTTAACTGCTTTCTAGAAAAAAATTTCTTTTAACAACAACTTTTAAAATGATATTTTTCCCACAACACCTTTATAACTATATTTTTAAAATTTTGCAGCCATCGTATATAGACCTCAAGAATTGATGAATATACATCCCTTAATTTTTTCTTCGAATAATGTCACTTAATAGTATGTCACCTAATTTTAACATTTCATGACACTATTAAAAAAAAAAACAATACAACCTATTTTGTTCCGTCATAAATTTTGTATAATGTTTAGTGATTCTTATTTTATAGCTTTCAATCTCATAAGCATAATGATAATGCAAAATGAGTCTTTGATATAAGAAATATTTTTAGAACCACAAATTCAATGAAATTTGAAAAGTACATTAAATAATTCAAAATGAACTTCTTTATCAAGCTTATAACTTGTCAAATATTTGTGAAACAACTGTAGCAATTTGTAAAATAGAGGAGATAACAGGGAAAAGAAAAGCTAGAGAAGAAGGTAATATGGTCGAATGAGTTCCATTCCATTCATCGAGCATACTCATCCACCAATAGGTGTTTACATAGTAAATTAGAGAATATAAGTTAGTTACAGGAGAGTAGGCTTTACTAGAAGAGCGGTCCATTTTGCTATATGGAATTCTACAAGGAATGATCTCTCTGCCAAGATTAGTGAAGCTAATCGAGATTGTTGGTGTGCTGAACTTTGAATTCCTTGGAGAGAATTTGTTCCCTGATGAAATGGTAGTCTATTTCTATATGCTTCGTTCGGGCATGAAAAACTAGATTATTTGACAAGGCAAGAGCTATGGTGTTGTCACACGATAGAGTGGTAGGAGTATCAGATGACACCTGAAAAATCTGTAAGAAGGCGTCTTAACAAAATAATGTTGGAGGTAGCAAATGCAAGGGAACAATACTCCGCTTCAGTTTATGATTTAGCAATTGTTGCTTGATTCTTAAAACACCAAGAGACAAGTGAGTTTCCAAGCAATGTGCAAAATCTATTAATGGATTTCTTATCTAGTGGATCAGCTACCCAATCAAAATCTAAAAATGAGCGTAAATGTAAGTCACCTCATTTGATAAGGAGACCAAAGTGATGAGTGCCCTATATGTAATGAAGAAGTCTCTTGAGAGTTTGAAAATTATGCTCTCTTGGATGATGCATATGTTGGCAAATTGAGTTTGTGGCAAATGCAATATCTGGTCGAGTTATTGTAAGATATTGTAAAGATCCTGCAATTTTTTGGTATAAGACAGGATCAGAGCAAAGCAAGTTGTTGTCGGCTGCAGCATAATTAACAATGATAGGTGTTTGGGACGGTTTACAATGTTAAAAAACTGTGGCCTGTAGAATGTCTTGATCATACTAAGATTGATTGCAGAAATATCCTTTTGGTGGGTGAAGTACCTGAATTCCAAAGAAAAAAGAGATTGGCCCGAGTTCCTTTAAGGAAAAGTTGGATTGCAACTTGGTGATGAGGTCTAATTTGAAAATGTTATTATTACCTAAGACAAATAGATCATCTACATACATAAGTATGTAGATTTGAACATAGCAATTGTTGTAAAGTAATAGAGAAGGACAAGATTTACTGAATATGAATCCAAGAGTCTTCAAAAAACTTGTGAATGCTCGAAACCATTATCTTGGAGCATGTTTAATCCCATATATGGTTTTATGAAGTTTGCAAACGAAATCTGGACCAGTGGGCTCAATGAAGCATTGTGGTTGTTTCATATAGACATCCTCTTATAGCTTGCCATGCAAAAATGCATTTGAAACGTCTAATTGAAGTACCATCCAATTTCAAGTGAGAGAAATTATGGGAAGAATGTAGATAGCTGGCTTCTTCGCAACTAAGCTAAAGGTTTCTTTGTAATCAACTCCAATTTCTTGATTAAAACCTTAAGCAACTAGTCTAGTTTTGTGTCGGTCAATAGAGCCATCATATTTTAATTTGGTGGAAGGTCCACCTGCAGCTAAGAATGGTGTGATTTTTAGGTAGTGTAACAAGCGACCAAGTTCCCTGCTTTAGAAAAGTGGTCAGTTCTTTAGACATAGCAACTCTCAAGGACTGAGATTTTATAGTTTGAGTATAAAAGGGTCGGCGTTAAGGTGGATATTGGGATGGACAGTAGATCAAAGTGTTGCTTTGGTTTTAACTTACTAATTTTATACCTGGTTAACATTGAGAGACACCTGCAAATGTTTTAGAACAAACAGAGTGGTATAGAACCTCCATTGATTCAAGTATATCAACCTTAGCTTAATACAGTGAAGTAATATATATATATATAATATATATATATATATAAATATATATATATATATATATATATATATATATATATATATATATATATAAGCCTAAGTAATAGTTAGTTAGAGAGTGTCAGGAGGCCATTGGTGACAGTCTAAGATGCTAGATGAAGTGGGATTGTGTTTTGAGCTGGATGGAATATGATAATGAGAATATACCGCATGTATAGGTCATATTGTGTTAACAACCCCCCTCAAATTGATTGTCTGCTTTGCAGATAGTTAATTTGGACCTAAGTTCTGCGAATCGTGTGGATGGAAGAGCCTTGGTGAGTATATCTAATGGTTAATCGTTGGAGCTTATATGAGATACCTCTACATGTTTGTGCTTGATATGATCACTTATAAAATGGTGATCTATTTTAATATGCTTGGTCCTAGCATGGAAAACTAGGTTGTTTGCTAGTGCGAGTGCAGATATGCTATCATAGAAGATTGGCGTGGGTTGAGATTATGGGTTCTGGAAATCCTCTAATAGATGATGTAGCCAGAGAACATCGGTGGTTGCTACTGTCAAGGATCTATATTCAGCTTCTTTAGAGGATTTGGCCACCGTTGTTTGCTTTTTCACACTCCATGATATGAGGTTGCTGCCCAGAAACATACAGAAACCCGATATTGATTTTTGGTCATCAGTGTTGGATGCCCAGTCAGCATCACTGTAGGTGGTGAGGGTTAGTTGACCGTTGGAAACTTGAAGGCCATAGTCCAGGTTCCTTGAATATATCTGAGTAGGCGCTTGAGTGTCTGAAAATCTTTGATTGTAGGGGCGTGCATGTGTTGGCATACTATATTGGTGGCAAAGGCTATGTCTGGCTGTGTAACTGTTAAATATTGATGTGAGCCTGCAAGTTGATGATAGAGAGTCCGATCGTCAAAGGGAGTGTTATCTTGAGATGTCCTGATAGATTTTAGGTAAATCGGAGTTGCAACTGGTTTGCACCGATCAAATCCTGATGAATGTATAAGGTCTCGAGCGTAGTGAGATTAATGTAGGAAGAGGCCTGAAGCGGTATGTTCAATTTGAATGCGGAGGAAGAGGCTGGCTGGTCCAAGCTGTTTGAGTGCAAAATTGTTTTGAAGCTGAAGTAGAAGGTCTTGAATGGTACCTTGATGATTTCCTATTAATAACAAGTCATCAACGTGTATTAGCAGGTAGAGCTCATTTTGTTGAGTTTGGTAGATCACCAGGGACGAATCAGATTTCACTGAACCAGAAGCCAAAATGAAGTAAGAAGTCTATGAGTTTCTGAAACCACTGCCTCAGAGCTTGCTTGGGGCCATAAATGGCCTTCTTTAATATGCATATGTGATTGGGTTGTTTGGGATCAACGAAGCCTACTGGTTGCTGCATATAGACCTCCTCTTGGAGATCTCCATGTAGGAAAGCATTTGCTATATCGAATTGCAGAGTTGGCCATTTTCAATGGAAGGCGATGGTAAAAAAGACACAGACTGTTGGCATTTTAGCTACTTGACTAAATGTGTCCTTGTAGTTTATGCCATACTACTGTGTGTATCCCTGAGCAATGAGTCGCACTTTGTAACACTCTTCCGTGCCATCTGGATGCTCCTTAGTTCTATAAGTCCATTTGCAGCACATGATTGGTGCGTGATCGGGCGATGGTGTGAGCTGACAGGTGCCTTATTTTAGAAGTGCTGTGAATTTAGCATACATGGCATTTCTCCATTGAGGTGTCTTAGCAACTTGGGTATAGCTTGAGGGGTTGGAAGACTTATGTGATATAGCAAGTAGATCAAAGATCTTTTTGGGCTTGAGGTGACCTGTTTGAATTCTTGTTTGCATTGGATGGGGTCTTATGGGAGGTGGTGGTGTTGTGGTGGATTGAGTGACAGGAAGAGTGGTTGATTGAGTAGGAGGAGAGCTAGATGCTTGAGTGATGGAGGGTTCAATTGTAGTTGAATGACTTAATGTGGTAATTGGATCTGGGAATTTTTGATGAGCAGAGGTTGGAACTAGTAGAAGGGTAGGCAGTGGTGATGAAGGAGTGGAGGTAGGTGGTTTATTATGATTGAGAATGGGAAAAGACTGTTCGTGAAAAATTACATGGCGGGAAATGTGAAGCTTTTGATTTTGAACGTTATAGCATCGGTACCCCTTGTGAGAGGTAGAGTAGCCCAGAAAGATGCTGATGGAAGAGCGGGGTGCTAGTTTATGAGGAGTTAGTGGTTACAACCATGGAAAGCATAGGTAGCCGAAGATTCTTAGGTGGGCATAGGTAGGAGGACATTTGTATAGAATTTGATGGGGAATGCGATGATGGATGGAGGAAGTGGGTAGCCGATTGATTAAGTAATTTGTGGTTTGAATGGTTTCTGCCCAGAAAGGAGTGGGAAGGTTTGTCGTGGGTAGTAGAGCTCATGTGATGTCCAAAAGGTGTCGGTGTTTCTTTTCGGAAACACCATTTTGTTCGGGTGTGTATGGACAGCTGAGTTCATGGCGAATACCTTGAGCAGCTAGAAACTGTTTGAATGCATTACTTGTGAACTCTCCCCCTCCGTCGGAGTGGAGAACTTATAATTTAGAGTTGAATTATGTTTTGATAATATTTTATAGGTGCTGAAATTTGAGAAGTGTTTCATTTTTGGTATGCATCAGATATAACCAACATTACCTAGAGTTATCATCTACAAATATTACATAGTATCTATAACCACAAAGAGATGACATAGGTGAGGGGCCCCAAACATCGGAATGTATTAGACTAAAAAGAGTAGTTACATGAGAAGCTTCCTTAGGAAACAGAAGCTTGTGGCTTTTGGCCACGATACAAGAAGTGCAGAGGGAGACAACTAATCTATTACATAAATCTGGAATAAACTTAGATAGTTTTAGCATTGTTCGGAGGTAGGGGTATCCCAAATGAGCATGCCAGAGAGTAGATGAGGCTGACTTTATGTGGAGAGCATGAATTGGATGAGGGTGACCGGTGTGAATGGGATACATGCTATCTTGATTAGTTCCACGGAGTAGAGTTTTGTTGTCTAGAAGGTCCTTTATGGCAAAGCCAGAGGAATCAAAATGAATGGAGCTGTTGTTCTTAGTTGTTAGCTTAGAGATTGAGAGTAAATTTGTGGGACAAGGAGGGTACATGAAGAAGACTATGTAGTTTTAGCTTACGGGTAGTGTCTGGAAGTGGTAGAAGTCCAGGTCCGGTGTGTTGGATGGGCAATGTTGATCCACTTACTATAGAGATTGAGTCAAGACCTTGATAGGGGGTAGAATATTGCATGGTGGTTATGTCTAACTTAAGATGAGTGGAAGCACATTAATCCATAATCCAGTTCGTAGTGAGGTTTAGTTGATTTTGAGTGAGAAATGCTCGGTTATGAGAGACAGGTTGTGCGGAGTAACTGGAGTTGTAATGATGCCAGTAGAATACGGCTGTGTCCTAATTTTCCATAAATTTGACAGACAGGACGCACCGTGCTCTTTGGAGTCGGTGAGGAGGGTATGTTGGATGAACTCAATGAACTGAAGGGTGCTCCTCTGCCTCTGTTGTTTTTGTAGATGGAGGACCTTCCTCTACCTCTTGTAGTGTACAGGGCTTGATGGTGTGATGTAGCAGAGGCTGTGGCATCTTGCTGAATTTCCATTTGTAAGTTGATTTCCTCGCTACAGAGCAGAAAGTACAAGGATTCCAAGGTTATGGAGTGAGGTGAGGTGCGGATGGAAGCTTTGAAGGGATTGTATGAAGGAGGCAATCCTTTCAGCGTATAGAGGATAATATCTTCAGTTTATATACGACATCCCGCGGCTGCAATGTTATCTAATAGAGACTTAATTTGTGTCAGGTACTGAGAAATAGTCTGATCATGCATTTGAATGTTGTGCAGGTCGTTCTTCAACTGGATTATGCAGGACCTGTTGGTGGGTTGTAGACAAAGTTTCAGTGCGGTCCATATTTCACAAGAGGTTGTAAGGTGAAGGATATAGCAGAGGACTGATGGGGAGATTATGGAGAAGAGAACCGAGATCAGGTTTTGATCAACTAGTTTCCACAGTTTGACTTCACTTGCGTTGGCTGTTTCTTGAGGGCATGGTAGGTGACCAGTGAGGCATCCTCTAAACTCATTTGGGCAAAAGCCTGGAAAATCTGAAGACGTCATATAGTGTAGTTTTCCACTGTGAGCTGAGTATGAACAACTTGAGATTGTACATAAGAAATTTGAGAGTAGGAGGTATAGTGGTTTTCGCAATTGAAGCGGAGAGAGTTTCAGTGGTTTGAGATTGTGAAGAAACTGCTTGTTCAGTCATGGCGATGAATGGAGTTGGAGCGGCCCAATGTCACTCTCTGATACCATGAGAGACACCTGCAAAGGTTATAGAACAAACATAGTGCTATAGAACCTCCATTTATTCAAGTATATCAATCTTAGCTTAATACAGTTATGTATATATATATATATATATATATATATATATATATATATATATATATATAATATATATATATATATTATATATATATATATATATTATATATATATATATATATATATATATAAGCCTAAGCCTAAGTAATAGTTAGTTGGAGAGTGTCAGGAGGCCGTTGGTGACAGTTTGAGATGCCAGACGAAGTGGGATTGTGTTTTGAGCTGGATGGAATATGATAATAAAAATATGCCGCAGGTATAGGTCATATTGTGTTAGCAAACATAGGGTGGTGAGATGGTGGAATGGTGGGATGGTGGGTAATTTAAAGGTTCTAGTTTATATGGAGGAAGGGACGGTGAGTGTTGAATTGAGACATGAGTAGGGGAAGGAGCAGTGGAGTATAGGATGAGGATAGAAGAATTGTTCTGAGGTGGGGTTAAGGAATGGATTGGAGCAATAGAAGTTGTAGGAGGTTATAAGGTGGAGATGGAGATGAGGGTAAGTAGAGATTGAATGAAAGTTATATGAGAGGTGGAGGTTTGTGGAGTGCTAGTAGGATAGGGAAAGATGTCTTCGTAGAAGACAACATGCCGAGATATGTGTATCTTGCCGGTTTGAAGATTGAAGCAACACTAACCTTTATGTGAATAGGAGGAACTGAGAAAAATGCATGATGTTTCGACATTTGATGAAGCTTGCGGAGAAGAGGTGCCACATTTGATCGGTGGGGTGCGACATTTTATAATTGGGATTAAGAATGATATTACCGTTGAAGGAGGAGAGGTGTTTTGGAGGACAAATCTGAAAGCCAAAGAGAAACCCATCAAAATCATTTGCAGCAAAAATTTTGAGAACTTGTAGATTCCATATAGCATGATTGTCATTGGTGAGTTGAATATTGACAATATGCTTAATATTGGAGATAAGGAATTTCAATTGAGCAGAAATGTAGAAATCTCTTGCTTGGTTCCAACATATATTGAAGCTTGCAGAGAAGAGGAGATATGACTATCTGCCATTGATGTAAAATGAGGTAGCTGTTAAGCTCTATGCTCTTATACCATGAAGCAATCTGTAAAACAGATAAGATAGAAAGGAAAAGAAAAGCTAAAGAAGAAGGTAATATGGGCGAATGAATTCCATTCCATTCATCAAGCATACTCATCCACTGAGAGGTGTTTACATAGTAAATTAGGTAATATAAGTTTGTTACAGGAGAGCAGGCTTCACTAGAAGAGTGGTCCATTCTGCTATATGGAATTGGAATTCTTCAAGGAATGATCTCTCTTCCAAGAGTAGTGGAGCTAACTGAAGATAGGATGGCTTGGTTATCTGTAATAGCTTATCATTGCTGCTAACAAAAACTACATTATTCATAACTGATTTTATTAACCTATATATTCTTTAGACAAATATTCTTTGGTATATTTTTATTAACCACATATTTGTTTTTTCTATATTGGTTATGATAGTTTGGTGTTTTTACACAAAATTTCGTTTTTATTAGTGAAACCACTTTCAAATTAGTTGTTTTTTTCTTTTTTAAGTTAGATTTTATTCTATTTAAAAATTGATTACAAGATCTCTAGAGAAATCCATAGCTCGCTAATACTCAAAGAGCTACAATCAGAAGAGACAAAAAAAAATCTATATAATATAGGATTTCTAACTAAGATACACATGGATGCGAAAAATAAATGGCAAGCAAACATCCAAGCCCAAAAATTCTAATAGGAAGCAGATGAAGATTGGATCCACTTTAAAGACCAATGACAAAAACCAACTCTCCTCCTTACAAAATGGTATGAAATCCAAAATAATTACAACTGAAGATTAACAAAAATTATTGAAACTCGATCCCAAACATACAACACCTTCTGAGTAAATTACTGTCCATAGAAGAAGACTCACCAGCCAACTTGCAAAGAAATATGATGAGGTGATCATCCAAAATAGAAAATAATCTCATGCAAAGATGAATTCAATAAAAGGTTAAATCCACACAAACAAAAGGATGAAATATAACCTCAAGCAGGAAAATCAACAACATCCTTAAGCAACAATAAACCCAACAATAGATAAATTAAATTAATACATACACAAAGAAGCAGAGCTGGAATACCTGAAGAATTTTAAAGGTGAAATTTGTTGTATTTGACGGTTAATACAAACAAAACTAATTTAATAGAACAATACTTTTCTTATATTGGATGGTTACATAAAATTTTAAAGGTGAAATTTGAATTTATTGGACAATTAAAATGTTATATAAGGATTCCAACTAGGATAATATGAATGAAATTTTAATGATTTCCCTCAAATAATATCGGAAATGCACTTAATTTATTGATTATATTTATAGCTACAATATTGGAGGAAGCATAGATGATTTCCTAGAATATGGTGTCATTATATCAATGCATTATTTCCATTTTCATATTATAGTTCTATCATAATATATGAATTACAAAAAAATAAAACGAGCTTAAAGTTTCTAGTTAAGTCTAATTGCTTATTTTCTATACAAAATACATCAATATTCAAATACTATTGATAAACAATTAATCATTAATTAAATATTTATTTCATTATAATATTATAAAGTTATAATCTATTATTTAAATATGAAAGATATTTAGGTAGCTATATGTAATGATAAAAGGAATCATGCAAAGTTTATAACTTTCAAATAAATTATACATTTACCGAAATAAAATTTTGGTTAATCTCAAATGCAATTTAAATAGTTTACCATTTAAATATTGTCCAAGAGTTGTTCTTGATGAAGTGCCCAATATACTCTATGTAAATGCATATATGTAATCACCAAGGGTGGATACAGTCTATTTTTTAGGATGGAAAAACTCAATATATAAAAATGTATATATATTAATTGTTGCATCCTGGAATATTTGTGGCGGTAGAGAAGTATATAGTTTAACATCTTAGCATTGTACAAAGATCCAGCACACAAGTAGATGAAAGAGAGAGGGTGTAGCATTTATAAAAGACATCAGAGTTTTTACATGGAAACCCCTCAAAAGGGGAAAAATCATGTGGCCTAGCCCAGTTTGAAAGAATCCACTAATAGTTGCAGTTGATTACAAATGAGGCCCTTGCTTAGGAGAAGGTCTTGGCTAGATGTCACAAATGTACATCATATAGAGCGCATCAACATATACATATTTATTTGATTGGCAATACCATAGTAGATAGGACAGAGGTCAGAAATATCGTAGTAGGCGATTGAAGTTGGATGAACCATAGTCGATATGAGATAGGGGTTAGAAAGACCGTTGTCTGGTGAGGGAGGTCAAAAGAACCATAGTCAGCAGAAGACCGGGGTTAAAAAGACCATAGTTGGCAAGGAAGGTCACTACAGTTAGGCGCGGAGGTAGGAAGGACCGTAGTCACAGGAGATTGGGGTCAAAAAGATTGTTGTATGACGATGGAGTTTGGAAGGACCGACATAAGTGATAGAGGTCAGAATGACCATAGTCAGCAGGAGACTAGAGTAGAGAAGACCATTGTCTGGAAAGGGAGGATAAAAGGATCGTAGTTGATAGGAGACTGGGGTTAGAAAGACCGTTGTTTGGCATGGTAGGTCGGAAGAATAGTAGTTGGCAGGATACTGGGATCAAAAAGACCGTTATCTAGCGAGGGAGGTTTGAAGGACCGTAGTTAGCAGGAGACTATGGTCAGAAAGACCATAATTGCAGGGCGGTACTCCGACAGAACTTTGGGCATCAGGTGGTGGTCCGGTAGAACTTCGGGCCTCAAGTGGTGGTCCGGTAGCACTTTAGGGTCAGGTGATGTTCGGGCAGTTGCACTTCAACGTCATGGGGCACTCTGGCCTTGGGTGGCACTTCGACATCCCTGGATGGTCTGGTGGTGGTTTGACAGAACATGGCGGTGGTGCGGCAGAACTCCGACGATGGTGCGGCAGAACTCCGGTGGTGGTCGAGGAGGAGCTAGGCAGCTAGAGCTTTCTTCTTTCTTCTCTCTTGGCTCTTTCCCTTTTTTTCAAGAGGAAATGGGGTTCTATTTATAAAATTCTTGAGTGGCATGGCTTGTAAATAAGTAGAAGATTAAGGGTAAATTTGGATTGGTTCAGATGGACGGCCGATCTTAATTCCTTCGATTATGCACCATTTAATTGACCTTTGATTGTCTTAATGATATCAAAATTTGATGACCATAGGCTTGTTCGATTCATCTTGTTGAGCCACTCAATTTAATTTTAAGCATGTCAAGATTGGAGACCATTTGGTAAGCGAAAATGTGGTTTGATCCTTCCTATTGGGCTTCGAGTTTTTGATTTGGACTCATTTGGGCTTGGATTGGGTTGATTTTGGCGTTGTTATGTATTTCCAAGATGCTCAATTTGACTATAAGTTTGTAGAAATTAGAATTCATATGGTCTTAATTTTAAATTTTGAAGCTTCCAACTAGATTTTGCCTCAAGATTCATGCTTGATCAAGAAATTTTTTTGATGATGTTATAGTTTCCCCTCTATTTTCAGACATCGATGTTCTAAAAGTCCAAAAATATATAATATAGCTTCTGAGGAAATTTTTGTGCGATATAGATTAAAAAAATATACAACCTCTATTGTAGAAGTCTTGGATGGCTTTAAAAGTATCAAAATTGAGTTTGAAACGTCAAAAAATGGTTTGGGGATCCAAAAAATGATTGAATTGAACAGTTCAGACCAAAAATTGGGCCCAAACAAAACTAGATGTACAAGAGCATTTTTTTTGTTTTGTTTTGTTTTTTTGCATTTTGGTAGGCCATTGACCTCACAGTATTCCATGGTGCGAGCGACTGTAACACCGCCCCCCATATATATTTTTTAATTAATTAATAATTTTATTTTTTTATTGTTATATTTATTATTAAGATTTTCATCATCATCATTATTATTATTATTATTATTATTATTATTTTATTTATGAAATACTTTTGGAACTCTGTCATCATTATTCTACTTAATGATGCCTTTTTGAATTTTAAAAATTAATAAATTTTCATTAATTTGAAGTGTCTCTTGATCTTTTATTTTTTTATTAAAAACTTTTGAAATTCTCTCTTCATTGTTCCACTTAATGATGCCTTTTTGAATTCTAAAAATTAATGAATTTTCATTAATTTTAAGTGTCTCTTCGTCTTTTTTTATTAAAAACTTTTGGAATTTTCTCTTGATTATTCCACTTAATGATGCCCTTTTGAATTCTTAAAGTTAATGAATTTTCATTAATTTAAAGTGGCTCTTCATCTTTTATTTATTTATTAAATTTTTTTTGGAATTCTCTCTTCATTATTCTAATTAATGATGCCCTTTTGAATTCTAATAATTAATGATTTTTTATTAATTTAAAGTGGCTCTTTATCTCTCCTTCACATAACTATAAATACCCTCCTTTGTGGTATGAAAATTTTCACCTCCCCCACTCTTCTCTTCTTTTTCAAGCTGAGGCCTTCCCCTAATCCTATTTAGGTAATATCCCTTATTCAGGTCTAGGGTCCTTCACTGAGTAGGAGTCTTCTCCTTCTTTTTCGAGAGATCCTATAGAAGTCCAAAGTTAGTCGGTGGAAGTCTGGTAACTGACGGAACAAGTCCAATGGCAAATGAAATTTTGCATCGTGCAGAAGTCCGATGAGAGTCCAACGATAGCAGAAGTCTGACGATGGGTAAAAATTCAGCATCAGGTAGAAGTCTGATGAGAGTTTGGCGATGGGAAGAAGTCCGACGACTGGTAGAAATTCAACGACTGGTAAAAATCATACTAGAGTTTGGCGACGTGCAAAAGTCTAATGAAGGGAAGAAATTCAATGTTAGGTAGATGTTCAGCAGTGGGTAAAAATCTTATAAGAGTTTGGCGACGAGTAGAAGTCTGATAACGGGTAGAAATTTAGCGTTATGTAGAAGTCCGATGAGAGTCTGGCAACAGGCAGAAGTCTAACAACGGCTAGAAATTCAGCATCAAGTAGAAGCCTAATGAAAGTCTGATGACATGGAGTAGTCCAACAATTGGTAGATATTATACGTCAGGTAAAAATCTTACGAGAGTACGACGACAGGCAAAAGTGTGACAACGTATAGAAATTAGCATCGGGTAAAAATCTGATAAGAGCTCGACGATGGGCATAAGCTCGACGACGAGTAAAAATTTAGCATTGGGTAGAAGCCCAATGAAAGTCTGACGATGAGTAGAAGTCTGGGGTCGAGTAGAAGTACGACGTCGGGTAGAAGTTTGATGAGAGTCCATCAACGGGCAATTTAGCGAAGGTTAATAGAATCCACCAAAGATATATGACATATCAGAGGCTATATGTCAAAGTGCTGCTCGATGATGTTAAGCTATATTGAAGAAGTTTAGAAAAATTCACCAAAGATGTATGACATATTTAATGTTATATGTCAGAGTACTGCTTGATAATGTTAACCTTATGGAAGAGGTTGAGAGAATCTATCAAGGATGTATGACTTATCTAAAGTTGTATGTTAGAGCCCTTCCTTATGATGTTAACATATATGGAAAAGATCAAAAGAATCCACCAAGGATGTATGACCTATCCAAAGTTATATGTCAGAGTAATGCTCGATGAGGTTAACCTATATAGAAGAGGTCAAGAGAATCCATCAAGGATGTATGACCTATCCAAGGTTATATGTCAGATCCCTGCTCGATAATGTCAATTTATATATAAGAGGTCAAGAGAATCCACAAGTGATATATGACTTATCTGATATTATATGTCAGAGCCCTGCTCGATGATATTAACCTATATTAAAGAGATCGAGAGAATCCACCAAGGATGTATGACCTATCTGAGGTTGTATGTCGTAGCCCTGCTCGGTAAAGTTAATATATATGGATTAGGTTGAGAGAATCCACCGAGGATATATGACCTATCCTAGGTTGTATGTTAGAGTCCTGCTCGATAACGATAACCTATATAGAAGATATCGATAGAATCAACCAAGGATATGTAACATATCCAATATTATATGTCAGAGTCCTACTCGATGATATTAACCTATATAGAAGAGATTGAGAGAATCTGCCAAGGATTATAACCTATCCGAGGTTGTATGCTAGAGCACTGCTCGATAATATTAATTTGTGTGGAAGAGGTCGGATGGAATCCCCCTGGGATCAATTATCCAGTGATTGAAACATAATAAAGATTACGTATTTCTCGAATCAATGATTTAAGAATTGATTGAAATCCTCTTAGGATATTTGACTTACCCGATGTTATATGTTAGAGCCCTATTTGATGATGTTAACCTGTGTAAAAGATGTCAAATTGAATTCTCCTAGGATCAATTTTGCCTTGTTTGAGAGGGGGCAAATACTGCGTGTATCCAAAATCAAGGGAAAAGAATTGTCCATCTTTAAACCATTACTGCCTTTTTGAGGTAGAGATTAAGACCCTGCCCAAGGAGTAGAAGTCCAACTATAGATTGTATGTGGCTTGAAATTTATCGGAAGCATCATTGCATTTATCTTGATTTTTAAAGTATTAGAGGGATCTTCTTAATTATAGTTGGAGTTAAGGTTGTCCCAAGTCTGAATTTGATTATCTTAAAATTAATGCAATAATAGTTGATATCAGGAAGTTGACATGAATGACCTTTTGAGGTTGGAGCAAAAATTACCCCCCAGTCTGGAACCACGTTCCCACAGACGACATCAAATTATTGCTTTCTGGAATATTCGCGGTGGTAGAGAAGTATATAGTTTAACATCTTAGCATTATATAAAGATCCAACACACAAGCAGATGAAAGAGAGAGGGTGCAACATTTATAAGAGACACCATAGTTTTTATGTGGAAACCCCTAAAAAAGGGGAACAAACCATGGGGCATGGCCCAGTTTGAAAGAAATCACTAATATTTGCAATTGATTACAAATGATGCTCTTTCTTGGGAGAAAGCATTGGCTTGATGTCACAAATATACATCATATAGAGCACATCAACATAGACATATTTGTTTGGTTGGCAAGACCCTAGTCGATAGGACAGATATCAGAAATACTGTAATAGGTGACGGAAGTTGGAAGGATCTTAGTTGATAGGAGATAAGGGTCAAAAAGATTGATGTATGGCTAGGGAGGTCGAAGGACTATAATCAACATAAGACAGGGGTTAGAAAGATCATAGTTTGCAAGGGAGGTCACTGTAGTAGGTGATAGAGGATGAAAGGATCATAGTCGGTAAGAGATTAGGGTCATAAAGACTGTTGTCTTGTGAGGGAGGTCGGAAGGACCGTAGTCGGTAGGAAACTGTGGTCAAAAAGATTGTTGTCTAGTGGGAGAGGTCGGAAGGATCGTAGTAGGCAATGGAGGTAGGAAGGACCGTAGTCAGTAGGAGACTAGGATCAAAAAGACAATTGTCTAGCGAAGGAGATTAGAAGGACCATTATCGGTAGGAGACTGGGGTCAGAAAGATCGTTATTTGGGGAGGGAAGTTGGAAGGACCGTAGTAGGAGACTGAGGTCTAAAGGACCATAATTGGCAGGAGACCGGGTTCAAAGAGGTCATAGTTGTAGGGCGGTACTCCGACAGAATTCTGGGATTTAGGTGGTGGTCTAGTAGAAGTTTAGGTCTCAGGTGGTGGTCTGACAGCACTCTGATGTCAGGCGGTGGTGGGGCAATAGCACTTAAGTGTCATGGGGCACTCCCGCTTCGGGTGGTACTTCGACATCCTTGGATGGTCTTGTGGTGGTTCTATAGAACCTGGTAGTGGTGCTACAAAACTCCAGCGATGGTGTTGCAGAACTCTGGCGATGGTCGACGAGGAGTTAGGCGCCTGAAGCTTTCTTCCTTTTCTTCATTCTTTTCTCTTGGATATTCCCCCCTTTTTCAAAAGAATGGGGTTCTGTTTATAAAATTCTTTAGTGGCATGACTTGTAAATAAATAGAAGATCAAGGATAAATTGGGTGTGGTTTGGAAGGATGGCCGATCTTGATTCCTTCGATTATGCACCATTCAATTGACCTTTGACTTCCTGATCAAGAAAATGTTGAAACTTGTTATTTCTAGAATAGGTTGTTAGACCTAATTCAATGTCACAAGACTAACTAAGAGGGGGGATGAATTGGCAATTTAAAAAGAAAAAAAATTAACCTTTTCTTGGATTTTTAAATTATGAAACCCATTAATAAACTTAAATAAGTAATTTTTAGATTTTTCCAAAAAGAAATTTTCAACCACAGAAAAATAAAAATGCAGAAATTAAAAAAGCAGCGAAAACATAAGAGTTTATAATAGTTCGATCAAACACGACCTACATCCACTCCCTGAAGCCTATAACTTCAGGTATTGCACTATACCAAAGCGACTCTCCTTTAGCCCCCACAGCAAGGTGGAAAAGCCTTCACAAAACTCTCTCCCACCAATTCTCGGTGTGGCAGAAAATCGTCGTCCTTTTATACCCTCCAAGTGTAGGTAGGGAACTTTCGTCCTTTTACACCATCCAAGTGTAGGCAGAGAACCTTCTTCCTTTTACACTCTCCAAGTGTAGGTAGAGAACCTTTCGTTGTTCACACTATCCAAGTGCAAGAAGAGAACCTTCGTCCTTTTACACCCTCCAAGTGTAGGCAGAGAACCTTCTTCCTTTTACACTCTCCAAGTGTAGGCAGAGAACCTTCCGCTGTTTACACTCTCCAAGTGTAGGTAGAGAACCCTCGGCTGTTCACTCCCCTCGAGTGTCGGCAGAGAACCGAATCTTCTTAAAAGATCTTCACACGAGCAATCTAGAAGGACAAGAGAAAAAAGTGAAGAAAACATAAATTACACATGGAGATTCTTACCCTTGAGTAACCTTGTGTTCCCTTCACGCTCCAATGGGAAGAAATCTCTCTTAAACACTCTCTCACACTCTCTCCTTCAATCACTCTTTATCAATCACGAAGACCAAGAAACAAAAAGATTAAAGGTCAGCTTTAGTGGATCTTTTATAGAAAAGATAATAAAAACAGTCTAAATAACTTATGTTTTCAAATATGAGCATCCATGATTGTCCCGTATGATCTAATTTTGTACGTACGAATAGTTCAAAAACTATTGTGTATGAATTCATTGTGAATCGGTACAAACTCTATTCATACCTAATCATTGTCCATACAAAATATGTTCATCTGGTACGAACAAAAAATTTCAAAACACGTATATAAGAATGTCTGGATGAAACAAAGCAGAGCCCTTCATCCCGATACGAACAAAAATATCATCCATACGAATAGTTTTAGAGGATGAATCAGAGGAGATCGTCTTGGCACGAATGAAAAGTATCATCCGTACGATCTTTGTATTTGCCAAAATATAGGAGATTGTCCTTGGATGAATGATAAATATCGTCCGTATGAATAGTGCATTTGGCAAAAACTGAGAAGATCGTCATGGGACGAATGGAAATTATCGTCCATACGAATAGTGCATTGGGCAAAAATAGAGAAGATCGTCCTAGGACAAACAGAAATTATCGTCCGTACAAATTAAATATTTAACAAAAACAGAGAAGATTGCCCTTGGATGAACGAAAAATATCGTCCGTACAATCTTTACATTTGGAAAATAATAGAGAAGATAGTCCTAGGATGAACTGAAAATATCGTCCGTACAATCTATACTTAGAAAAATTTTTGCCCTCTCCGTTCATTCCATTGCTCATTGGAGAATATAATAGACCAAATCATCCCGTACAAAATAACTTTGTACTGTACGATCAGTTTAAAAATGTGAATTTAAAAACGCTCCCCCAGTGTGTGTGTGCTTAGTTACTCAATTGCAATCATACCCTCTCAAACTCAATAAAGTAAAAAATATAGACTTCAAATTACAATAACTCTAAACTGATTTTGATTTAAAGTCTTCAATAATCTAGAGTATGATTTCTCTAAAATATTAGTACACATAAGAGCAAAACACTTCTTCTTAAATATGTTAGGAGAAAATAATAATATTTGGAATCATCAAAGACATACAAGTTGTAAGAATGTCAAACATGCAAAGTTAAGTAGCAATTATCTCAACAATCTTCCCTTTTTTGATGATGATAAAAACAATTATTATTTTAGTAAAATGAAAAATCCTAAATTTCTCCCAAACTCCTCCTAAATGAATAAGCATGTGAATAAAAGAGGTTTTTATTATGAATAAATGAATTTTTAATTTTTAAGTTTTACACTCACCAACAAAATGACACTAAAACGACACTGGCGCTAAAACAAGAAACAAATCATAAAACACGAACAAAATAAAACAACAAAACACGAACAAACTAATCAAATATCAAACAATATTTCTCCCCCTTTTTTACAACAGTAAAAAGAGAAGAAACGAACTACAAAAATGTAAGAAGACATATGAGAATCCTTTGATAATTGATCATGAAAGATATTGAGTTATGCTTGTAATAATAAGATTAATATTCATTAGAGAAGAATAAAGATTCATATCATTTAGATTAAGATATAACACATATAAGAAAAAATATATCAAGGACATGAATCATTCTAGACAATCTGATAAGGAGAATTATTGCAAAGGTGATAAAGTAAAAATTAATTTAAGTCAAATTTCAATACAAAGTATAATTAAACATTAAATTGATTTAAAATTAAAAATTAAAAGATAAAGGAAAGAACATATACTTGTGGCGACATTGCGCATCTTTTCAATTTTCATGGCACACTTTGTGCATCTTTTGATATTAAGCTAATTTTGTGCCTCTTTTTAATTTGCGAACCATTGTGCATTCTTTTAATTTTTGTACACTTGTACATCTTCAAAAAAAATTTTAAATTGATCTTTCCAAAATTAATAATCTAAAAGTTCAAATTTTTCTAAGTACAAAGATAATTATATTGAAAAGAGAAATAAAAGAATAATAAGACATTAAAATTGTAATAATAATATTAAAGTTTTAGTAAGCCTAAAAAGAACATGAGATTGATATCCTTTACTTAATCGAGTTATAAGCTAATTTAAAATTGAAATTACTAGATGCGCCAAGAGGGGGTGAATTGGATGATTAAAAACTTCTTTAATGAAAAAAAATAATCTTTTTAATACTTTATGCGGAAGCGAATTTCATTCACAATACAAAGATAGAATCTTAATTTCACCCATGCAATTAATCACAATAAAAATGAATACGGAAATAAAGTGCGGAAATAGTAAAGGAAAGAACACACCGATTTATAGTGGATCGGTTAAACCATAACCTACGTCCACTCCCCGGAGGCACCTTCCGAGTATTATACTAAACCTTTAGTGATTCTCCTTTAGCACCGACAGCTAGGTGGAGAAGCCTTTACACAATCACTTCCACATTCCCCGATGCGACGGAGGAGCCGGGTCCTTTGAGACAGGATAAACTAGATTGTACTTCTTTTCAAGAATATATGTCACAAGATATCCTAAGGCTATATTCTTCTTTCTCTTATGGTAGGCATGACCAATCTCAAAAAGTCCATAAATATAATCAAAGATGAGTTGGGCTTCGTCTATTGGTTGGCCAGTCATAATCAGGTATATTACAGTTGAAAGAAGATGAGTGATATTTATTCAATCACCAGCTTTAGAATGATAGAAGTCCTAAGAACATGCTGGATGATCTGGGCATCTTGGTTTAAAGTGAATGCTTTGGGCAAATGACATACTTCTCTAATCTTTCTAACCACTCTATTTATTTCAGTCAGTCATAATTAGAAGCATAGGTCAAAGCGTGGGCTCTTATTCCTTCGGTCCTTAAATTTGAAAATATTCCCAAATCCTCCTTAGTTATTTCTACCCTCTTTTTCAAAACATAGGATCTAATCATGCTCAGGTCAGTACTGAAAGTCATGTTTGCAAGAAAATAATAAAATGTTTCCTTATTGTAGGAGTGAATCAAAGTGAGGATAAAAGTGAATTGGCTAGAGGTCAAAAGTGGCATAACTTGGTAGATAATATTCTCTTGCAGAAGAACTCTAGAAGGGGTGATTTTGGCGGAAATAAACTTAAGAAATGATTCCTCACAGGGTTTTGACAAAAAAATTTCTTCATCATTCCTAGCGGATGGACCACCAATCTACCCCTTTTGCTTGAGCTAGCCATTAAGGATTGAAAGATGAGAAGGTTAAAAAAGGATTTTGAAGTGAATGAAATTTGAGTTCTAAAGTCCTTCTATTTAAAGAAAAACAAACTTTTGCATGGACGAAAAGGGGTTCGTCCCGTACGATGCTTGAGTTCATATGTATGAAATAAAATTTCGTATGTATGAATGAATGTGTTTAAAATGAAATGACTTTTCATAATCACACAAGTTACAAGACAACCTTTCGTACAGACTTTTGACCATACGATTATACAGACGAACAAGTGTTCGTCCGGGATGATCGATTATTCAAGATCATTTTTATAACAATTTGAATTGTCCCCCCATGTAGAATGCCATGTGTTAGTACGTACAAACTTCAGGTTCGTATATACGATCAACAATAATAACTACTTCTGACCATATAACCGTCTATGTGTGTACATATAAATGAATATACATCATCCATACGTTCTGAGTATCGTACAAATGAACTATATTATAAACCAAAAACTGGATGCAAACTGACCTACCCAATAATCCATACACTATAGAATTTGTCCAGTACGAAATAAATTTCGTACAATACAAATATAACACTTAGGAAATTTTGCACGATCGATCAAAAACATAAAATTCGATGTGAAAATATTTTCAAGTCACACAGAACACAAAAAAATATTGAAACAAATATAAAAATGCACATAAAACTCAAAAGTAGAAAATACACAAAACACGTATATCAAGTTTGTAGAAAATTTTCATTAAGCATTCAGGTCAATCACACCAAGCCTTATTCTTAATGTGCTAAAGGTATCAAAGGCTAGTGATTTTGTAAAAATATTTGCAAGTTGAATTTTAGTTGAAACATGATTTTATTTAATTTCTCCCTTGGATACATGATCCCTTATGAAATGATGTCTTATGTCAATATGTTTGGTTCTAGAATATTGAATAGGATTCTTTGAGATGCAAATGACACTAGTGTTATCACAATAAATTGGGATAGTGTCTATTGTTAATCCTAAATCAATCAACTATTATTTCAACTAAATAACTTGTTCTACATAACTTCCTAAGGCAATATATTCAGCTTCAGCAGTAGATAGGGCTATAGAATTTTATTTTCTACTGGACCAAAAAACAAAAGAATTTCTAATAAATTGGAAAGTTCCAGAAGTACTCTTTCTATCAACCCTACAACTTACAAAATCCAAATCTAAATATCTAATTTTTTCAAATAAAGAGCTGAACTTAGGATACCAAATCTCTAAGTTCTAAGTTCCTAAGAGATATCTTAAATCCTTTTCACTATTATCAAATATGATTCTTTTGGATCTGATTGAAAGTTAACACACAAATAAAC
Organism: Dendrobium nobile; assembly: GCA_022539455.1. Taxonomy (NCBI): domain Eukaryota; kingdom Viridiplantae; phylum Streptophyta; class Magnoliopsida; order Asparagales; family Orchidaceae; genus Dendrobium; species Dendrobium nobile. Next base: position 9,544,407 of record CM039728.1, on the reverse strand, counting down.
ATTAAATATAATATCGGGTCTACTAGCAGTCAAGTAAAGCAAAGATCTAATTATCCCTTTAATTTTTTTTTATCAACAGATTTTTCCTTTGGGTACTTATCCAACTGAACTGAGAAACTCATGTATACTAATATGTTTAGCATTTTCTATTTCATAATTTTTGAGGATGTCCTTAATATATTTTGAGTGGCTAAAAAAAGTTTTTTCCTCAAGTTGCTTAATGCTAAAACCTAAAATATAATTCAAATCTCTCATTAGGCTCATATCAAATTCACTACTCATTATTTTTGAAAAATCATCACAAAGATTTTTATTAGTAGATCCAAAGATTATATCATCAACATAAATTTGTACAATGAGTATATTCTCTCCTAATTTCTTGAAAAAAAGAGTTGTGTCCACACTTCCTTTTTTAAAAGATCTCTCAAGTAGGAAGGTGCTCAACCTCTCATACCAAGCCCTAGGTGCATGTTTCAAATCATATAATGCCTTTTTCAATTTAAAAATATGATTTAGGTATTTTGAATTTTCAAACACTAGAGGTTGTTCAATATAAATATCCTCTTGAATTATCCCATTTAAAAAGACATTTTTGACATCCATTTGATACAATTTGAATCCTCTAAAATAGGCAAAAGCTAACAAAAGGCTTATTACTTCAAGTCTAGCTACAGGCGCAAAAATTTCTTCAAAATTAATGTCTTCAATCTGATTATACCCCTTAGCCACCAATCTAGCCTTATTTCTAATGACTACTCTGAGTCATTTATTTTGTTCTTAAATATCCACTTAATTCCAAATACACTTTGATCCTTTGGCCTTGCAATTAATTTCCAAATATCATTCCTTACAAATTGATTTAACTCTTCTTGTATTGCTAAAATTCAAAACTCATCCGAAAGTGTTTAATTTATATTTGTGGGTTTTATGATAGAAATAAAGATAGAATGATTGAATTCTTTTCTGAGTTCATGCCTACTCCTAACACCCTCACTAGGTTCACCTAAAATAAATTCCTTATGATAGTTTTTCAAAAATCTCAATTCTCTAGGCAAAGGATTTTTTCTCCAAATTTTCTTCCAAATTAACTTTCTCAATCTTTTTAGAGTTTATTTCTATCTCTTCCTCTTCAACATTCAGCTCTTCCAAAATACCATATTTATCAAATACAATATATGTGGTCTCCTCAATTACCAAAATTTTTTTATTAAATACTATATAAGATTTTCCAATACTAGAGTATCCTAAAAAAATTCCTTAATTTAATTTTGAATCAAATTTTTCTAAGATAGATTTTTCATTGTTATGTATAAACACCTTAGAAATATGTCAAATTAGATGTTCTCCCTTTAAGAAACTCATAGGGTATTTTATTTAAATTCGATCTAATGTTCACCCTATTTAGAACATAATATGCAGTGCTAACCGCTTTAGTCCAAAAATTTTTAGGAAGTGAATATTCTGCCAATAAGGCTCGAGCGGCTTCGATTAATATTCTATTCTTTTTTTTCGACTACCCCATTCTGTTGAGGGGTTCTCGATGCTGAAAATTGTGATCAATTCTTTTCTCTTTATAAAATTTTTCATTTTCAAATTCACCACCGTGATCACTTTAGATTGTTAAAATTTTATACCCTAGTTTCCTCTGAATCCAAGTCAAAAAATTTCTAAACTCCTCAAATGATTCTCTCTTATGATATAAGAATTTAACCCAAGTGAATCTTGAGAAATTATATACTATCACAAATCCGTATACTTTATCTCATAGACTTACAGTTCCAATCGGTTCAAAAAGATCCATATGTAAAATCTCCAATGGTTTACTAGTTCTAAGATCCTTATTGGACTAAAAAGATGACTTCACCTATTTTCCTAATTGACATGCACCGCAAAGGTGATCCTTAGTAAAATCTAGTTTTTGTATACCTCTCACTAAGTGTTTTTGGATAATTCTCTTAAGATTTTTCATGCTAGAGTGACAATGTCTCCTATGCCAAAGTTTTTTAATCATAAGGCATTAGGAGTTTTGATATAATTTAAATCTAGCATATACACATTGTTTACTCGTATACCATGCAAAACATCATTAGCGTTCAGGCTTAATATGCAGCTAGTAGGAAAAACTTTTAAGTTATAACCTTTATCACATAGCTGACTAATACTCAACTGATTATGCTTTAAGCCTTTAACTAATAATACATTTTCAATAAAGAAGTTTTTCAAATTTTCAATCATACCTATGCCAACCACTTTCTTAGTGATTTTATCTCCTAGTGTAACCCTGCCTCCATTCTTGATTTTCAACGATATGAATTATGCAATATATCTAGTCATATGCTTTGAATAACTGTTGTCTAGGTACCATATGCTCTCACTATGCCTTGTATGAGAACGTGCCTACAAAATCATCAGTTGTTAAACCTGGGAACCCAAATAAGTTTGGGTTCACCTTTTGACAACTTATAAATAGATGCATGTGTGATATATGTAGGTCTATGCATCTTAGGTCTCCACACTAAATGCGTTTTTCTATCTAAAGTATAAGTGTGTGAGATATGTCCAATCAATCCACAAGTGTAACATCTAACTCTTGTAACTACTCTGATTCTTCATGGGTTGTATAAATTTTGGATATAAAATAGGATTAGTAAAAACTTCAAGTCTTGGGGGAATCCTATTTTCCTCGAGAGCTTTTATTTTCAATCTAAAAAATGTGTTTATATCTTCAAACACATTATTGCTATATTTCAACAGATATTTTTCACTCTCTAATTCATCCTTAAAATCTTTAATTCCTTTTTTTAATTTTGCATAGGATGATTTCAAATTCTCATTATTCTTATTCAAATTATTGAACTCATCAAGTAATGTCATGTGGTTGCTATCAATTAATGCAAGATATTTTCTAAGGATTTTGTATTCTCTTTACAGTTCTTGTAATTCTATATTAAGTCTAGAATGCATTTTATTCAACTTCTTATATGGATCATGTATCCTTTTAGAAACTTCTAATAATTCAGCATAAGCTAAGTCACATACCTCTTCTTGATCTGACTAATCAAGATTATCTGCCATTAAGCACAAGTTGGTGACTTCTTTCTCTTTTTTAATTTCTAACGAGTATGAAGTTGAGTCCACCTAGAAAGCTCTTTGAAATTTATTCTTGTCATTCCTCATATTTGGTTTCTCCTCTACCTTCTCCTTGTTATGAGTGACTTTAAGTTTTGGGCACTCTGACTTTACATGTCCAGGTTTTCTGCACTCATAATAAATCATATCAATAGAAACCTTAGCATTCCTATTAAACTTACCTCTATTTCATTATTGACGTCTCTTTTGCTTCCTCTTCAAAAAGTTTTTGAACTATCTAGTCATCAAAGCGATGTCGTCCTCACCCTCAGGTTGTGATAGATCACACTCAGACTCCTCCACTTTCAGTGCTATGTTATTTTCCCTTTGTGGTTCTCCTGTATCAATCTTTCTTTAACTCATTCCTTACTCGTAAGCAATTAGTGATCCAAAAAGATTGTCAATAGGGTAAACATTTAAGTATTTAGACTCAATAATATCAGTTATCTTAGCATCATATACAGTAGGTAAACAACGCAAAATTTTATTAACCATTTCAGCGTTCGTTAATTTCCTACCTAATGCATGTAAAGAAGTGACTATTTATGTGAATCTTGTGTATATGTTAGAAATAGATTCATTGGGTTTCATACGAAATAATTCATAGTCATGCAATAAGATATTAAGTTTAGACTGTTTAAGTTTGTTAGCCCCTTCATAGATTATACAAAGTCTATCTCATATGTCATTTCTACTTTTGCAGGTGGAAACCCGCATGTAGTCTTCAGATTTCAATGCACAAAAGAAATTGTTCAAATATTTAATATTAAGTTGTGCTAATTAATATTGTTCTACAGTCCAATCTATAAAAGGAATTTCAACTCTAATCCTGTCAACTAGTCTAGTTAGTTTTGTATATCCTTCATACACTAAGATCCACATATGATAATCAAGTGACTCTAAAAATGTAGACATACACGTTTTTCAAAAATCGAAAGAAATGTTATCAAACAATGGAGGTCTAGTGATCGAATACCCTTCAGGTGTATTTCAGTTTTCAAATATAGCCATACTCGTTAATCAAAAAATTGTTTAAACTTATGGTTTTGAAACTAAGCTCTAATACCACTTGTTGAAACTTATTGTTTCTAGAATAGGTTGTTAGACTTAATTCAATATCCTAAGGCTAACCAAGAGGAGGGTGAATTGGTAATTTAAAAAAAATTAATATTTTCTTGGATTTTTAAATTATGAAACTAATTAATAAACTTAAGCAAGTAGTTTTTAGATTTTCTAAAAAAAAAATTTCCAATCGCAGAAAAATAAAAATGTAGAAATTAAAATAGAAGCAGAAATAAAAAGACAGAAGAGTTTATAGTGGTTCGGTCAAACACGACCAACATCCACTTCCTGAAGCCTCCAACTTCAGATATTGCACTATACCAAAGTGACTCTCCTTTAGCCCCCACACCAAGGCGAAGAAGCCTTCACAAAACTCTCTTCCACCGATATCCAGTGCTATAGAAAACTGTCGTCTTTTTACACCCTTCAAGTGTAGGCAGAGAACCTTCATCCTTTTACACCCTCAAAGTATAGGTAAAGAACCTTCTTCCTTTTACACTCTTCAAGTGTAGGTAGAGAATCTTGTGTTGTTCACACTCTCCAAGTGTAGGCAGAGAACATTCATCCTTTTACACCCTCTAAGTGTAAACAGAGAACATTCTTCCTTTTACACTCTCCAAGTGTAGGCAGAAAACCTTCCGCTATTCACACTCTCCAAGTGTAGGCAGAGAACATTCAATTGTTCACACTCTCCAAGTGTAGGTAGAGAACCCTAGACTGTTCATACTCGAGTGTCGGCAGAGAACCGAATCTTCTTAAAAGATCTTCACACGAGCAATCTAAAAGGATAAGAGAAAAGAGTGAAGAAAACACAAATCACACATGGAGATTCTTACCCTTGAGTAACCTTGTGAACCCTTCACACTCCAATGGGAAGAAATCTCACTCAAACACTCTCTCCTTCAATCACACTTTACCAATCACGAAGACAAAGAGACAAAAAGATTAAAGGTCAGATTTTTTTGGACCTTTTATATAAAAGATAAGAAAAATCATCCAGAAAATAGAAGTTTTCAAATATGAGCGTCCATGATCATTCTGTTATACGATCTAATTTCTTACGTACGAACAGTTCAAAAACAATTGCGTACGAACTCATTGTGAATCAGTATGAACTCTATTCGTACCTGATCATCGTCCGTATGAAATATGTTCGTCAGGTACGAACAAAAAATTTCAAAGCACGTTTGTACGAACATTTGGACGAAACAAAGCAGAGCCCTTTGTCCCAGTACGAACAAAAAATATCGTCCCGTATGAATAGTGTTAGAGGACGAATCAGAGGAGATCATCCCGATACGAATGAAAAATATCGTTCGTACGATCTTTGTATTTGGCAAAAATAGATAAGATCGTCCTGGGACAAACGTAAATTATCGTCCGTATGAATAGTGCATTTGGCAAAAGTAGAGAAGATCGTCCGGGGATGAACGGAAATTATCGTCCGTACGAACTGAACATTTGGCGAAAACAAAGAAGATCGTTTTGGGATGAATGGAAAATATCGTTCATATGAACTTCATATTTGGCAAAAATAGAGAACATCGTCCTGGGACGAATTGAAATATCTTCCGTACGATCTATACTTAGAACAATTTCTGCTCTCTATGTTCATTCCATTGCTCATTTGAAAAGATAACAGACCAGATCGTCCCGTATGAAATAACTTTATATTGTACGATCATTTTAAAAATGTGAATTTTAAAACTCTCCCCCGGTGTGTGTGTGTGTGCGCTCAATTACTCAATTACTCAATTACAATCACACTCTATTAGACTCAATAAAATGAAAAATATAGACTTCAAATTATAATAACTATAAACTGATTTTGATTTGAAGTCTTCAACAATTTGGAGTATGATTTCCCTAAAATATTAGTACACACAAAAGCAAAATAATTCTTTCAAAATATGTTAGAAGAAAATAATAATATTTTGAATCATAAAAAACATACAAGTTGCAAGAATGTCAAACATGCAAAGCTAAGTAACAACTATCTCAACAGATAATTTTTTGATGATGTATCATATATATATATATATATATATATATAATTTCATTAGAAAAATTCTAAGCAAAGGTTAAATTTTGCATTTTCTGATAATGTTATATAATGACTTCATTTGGAGCATAGTCAAATACTTCTTTCTTAATATATATTAATATAAATCTCAACACATTCTTTTCGCTTCAACAATCATTTCATTTCTCAGAAGCCTAACAATTATCTATCCAATCAAAAATTCCTTCAAACATTTAAGATGATCTTAGCAAAATAAAACACTAAAATTAGCACCTAATAAGAGTGCCTCATTCTAACTTCATTTTAGGTAAAATACAGGATGTGTACCACTATTCACATGATTTTAATGGATTTAAGAATTCTCCAATAAATGGTCAAATAATTCATCAAGAATTTAAAAGTTGACATACTTTATCATTTTCAAGTTTTAATCCTCTCGAGATTTATAAAATTTGAATTTGCAGGATTTGATTATTATTCAAATGCTGCTTCAGTTAAATCCTACATGTAACCAAACAAAAAAAATCTCACCAAACTTCTCAAACGTCTTTTTCCCCTTAGCTTTCATTGTTATAACATAAACTTTAAGCACTAGTGATACCAAAGTTTGATAGCACTGCTTTCGAAATAATGGCATATTTGGTTGTCTTTAAGTCGAAAACATATTTCACAATATGATGAAAATTGCTATCTCTCAAGCTCTGGTTGGATGTAGTTAAAAATCAACAATAATTTATAAGAACCTATCTTATACAAGTATTTTTGTTCCCCACAAGAAGGTGTAAAAATCAACATTAATTTATAAGAACCTATCAACTACAAGAATTTTAGTTCCCCACAAGATGGTGTAAAAATTAACATTAATTTATAAGAACCTATCAAATAAAAGAATTTTAGTTTGAATGCGACTAGGATGATGAGATTCTCGAAGAAAAAGGTTGCGAAGACAATGGGTGTGACTGCGAAGAAGAAGGCTTCGAGAGGACTGCAAAGACGAAGGTGGCAAACTATTCAACGTCAAATGTGGTTGGGAAGACGAGATTCACGAAGGCGCCTGTGAACTGCGAAGTAACGATTAAGATGGCAGGATGAGCAAGCACACTCACGATAGATAAAATTAAGACAAAAAAGATTTTTTGTTGGGTGGATAGGGGTAAAATTCCAAAACTACCCCATTTAAGATATCAAATTTTTTTAGGGTGGCCATTTATCCACCCTGACTTGAGTGGAGATCCGCCCATGATAATCACACACAAATATGTATATGTATTATATAAAAAGTTAATAATGAGTAGAATTAAACTTAATTTGAGGGAGTATTTTCTAGTTGGAACATATCGACTTAGATTTCAAATCCACAAAATTTTAAATAATGATCGATCAAATTTAAAATTTTAAATTATTGGAGATAATCCAAGATGGTTGTATATTCATAATCATTTTGACTTTAAAAATATTGACTACTAAACTCAATCCTCAAAGCAAAATGATGACATGTTATATAATTATTTGAGAACATTATGAGTTATAACAGATTAATTTTTGGCTCCAATTGAGTTAACAAATCATATCAAAATGTATATGTCAACAAATATAAAAATTGGCCAATTTATAAAAATTAGCAGACTTTAAGTTTAAATTAGCTTAAGAAGCGTGTTAGAGAAAAAAAATTTTAAAAGAGCAAATATGGATTTTAATTATCCGATTTCTATTAAAACTGGAACTTCATAGTCCGGTTTCAATAGAAACTGAAATTCCATTCCACGGTTTCTAAAAAAATTCTTTTCAAAGAAACCAGTTCCCTAATAACTGATTTCTTAATAAAAATTTTCCCTCTAATTCCATTCCACGAATTTAATACTAATATCTAAATATTTATATTATTTATTTAATATTTAAATCATTAGATTATAATAAAATTATTATTTATATTTATTTATTTAAAATAAATACATGTATATACTTTTATTGTGACTAAAATATCCGGTTTCAACATTTAATTTTTTTAATTTTTAAATAAACCAATAGGTTTTTATTTGAAACAATGTAATTAAAAAAAATTAATAAATATAAAATAAATTGAAAATTTTAAAAATAATATATTTATAGTTTTACTTTACTTTTTCTCAAATTTTTGAAATTAAAAGAAAATTACATAATATTAGATTTCTTAAATATTTTAAAAAATAAATTACAATAAAATGTTTATTAAAATGTTTGTATTTGATATATTATAAAAAAATTAAATTGGAGACCATCTGAACTCCGATTTCAACAAATTTATAGTTGAACTGAACGTCTCAAAAATACGAACACAGCGACACCAAATTCGATTTAATCTTAGCTCAAATGAGTGCAAATCAATGACCCGAAGCTCATTAGGAAAGTTCAAATTATAATTTGGATTACCAAACGGTTTTCAAATGTAACATGCTTATAGTCGAATCGAGCAGCTCGACGAGACAAATCTAGTGACCCCAAGATCACTGAATTCTGATATCATTAAGGCATTCAAATGAATTTATTAGAATTAAAATGTTTATATTTATATTCATATTCATATTATAGTGTGTATTTTAATATTATAATCTAAAAATTTTTCATATAATTTTTTATCAACCATAATTTAATATTATAATTTTTTAATTATTAAATATTTAAGAAAAAAATTAATATAAAGTTTTAAAAAAATATAAACATTTTAAAATAATTTAAAAATATTATTATCTAAAATGTTTTTAAAAATTTAAACATAAATTTTAAAGATTATAATCTAAAATGTTTTTTAATATAATTTTTTAAAAAAAGAATTAGTAATAAAAGTTTAAAGATTATAATCTAAATTATTTTTTAATTTGGATTATAATCTAGAATGCTTTAAAGTTATTCAAAGCATTCATGGTAAAACGGTTTCTTAAGAAACAGGATGATGTATATCCCATTTCATCCGATTTCTTAAGAAATCAAATTACAAAATTCTAGTTTTAAGAAAGCTGAATTTTGTAATCCGGTTTTTAAGAAACCGGATTTCTATACTCCGGTTTCACTACTTTTTAATTCTTTTTAACCACGATTCATTTGCTTATTTACGTATTAAACAAACTCCTTTTTATAATTTGACCATATGAATTCTAATATACATTGCTTTAGTACTTATTCAGATTTGAGTGAATTGATATTCAATCATTTTTGTTTGCTTGGTTTCACAGTCACATCGAAGCTAATGAGCAAAATTTGGCTCAAATCAACATTAGATCAAGTCAATCAATTGGCAATTTGGCTTGTTTTCAACTTGTTACGATCTCAAGGCGATTCCGAATTGGCTCGAGATTAGTCATTAATAGGCTTAATAATTTTGAATATTAACAAGTAGACTTGTTCGGATCTAGCTAATTAGGTTTAGCTAGACTCAGCTATGCAAATGTTGGTTATTATGAACAAATAAATTAATTGTAAAATAATAAATAATATTTTAAACTTAATGATCAATATTTTCATAGATTATCAAAATTATATGAAAGCATGCAAAATATAATATTTACAATAATTATATTTATTTTTTCACCTATTTAGGGACTAAAATTTACAAATCACATTATTAAACTTCTTCGGCAAAGTTGTTTATTTTTAGGATATATTAATTACTTTTACTAATTTATAAGATCATCTTTTTAAGTAAATAAATTTTGGATTTATGCAAAATTCCACATTTACTTAGCCGATGGGGTCTCAATAAATAAATGACAGATTTACAATCATATTTATAAAAAATCGTAGGCATCCCAAACAGATCGTTAATTAATTTCTAAACAATTGGAAATGTTTATTTTTTCTCAAATTTAAATTAAAATGATGAAATATATCAACGCAAAAAAAATAACTCTCTCAATAGATAATATAATAAACGGTACATATTAAAATTACTAACTAAGAACAATACATCAAACAGATAAAAATAAGCTATCATGTTAGGCTTCGTTTGGGACAACTTTCTTACTGCTTCTTAAAGTAATTTTCCAATACTAAAATTTTAAACTTCTATACTAAAAAGCTGTTTTAAGACGCAATAAGAAAGCGATCTCAAATAAAACTTTAATCTAAATTCTGTAATTACTTCTTAAGCTTGGAGGACTTGCACAAGCTCACTGCAGCAATGGAAACGAAGAGAACGGCAGTATTAGCAATAGGGAAAAAAGACCAATTTTTTTTCCTTACTTTTTCTGGCTTGTCTTTTAGTTCGGCGGTAGCAGACTGAGCCTTGTATGTAGCCTCAACTATCTCGGCGTTACTACGTGCCTCTGCTTCGCCGAGGGTAGAGGAAAGGACAAGGCCGAGGACGTCGGACGTCGGCAATCAACGAATCTTGCCGGGAGGAGAGATGTTCAATTTGTTTTCGGAACTCTGCCACTTCCTTCAGGAGATCGGAATTGAGGGTTTTCAGGTCGTGGATGTCTTTACTTATGGAAGTTCCGGCAGAAGAGGCATTACTCTTCTTACCCATGAGGAGAGGAAATGAGGAATGTATTAAAGGGATTGAAAGGTTTCTTCTTCTTCTGTGAAGACAAGAGCTAGCGTAAAGGGCTTTGGTAATCTGGTGAGTAATGAGGATGCCATTTATTTATAGGAGGCTTTGGGGAGTGGAGCGCAGAGGTGAATTTGAATTCAATATTCGGAATAATCGGCTGAGTACCATTTATTTAGGGTTCTCAATAGAATAAAAAATGGTTATTTGGCATTCATTTCTTCTAATTTTCTGCAACGGCCTCCGGCTTCCTCTCCGCCATCTTCGCCGCCCCACGCATTTCGGCGGCCTGAACAGAACGAGATAAGCTACCCTCCCTCATATCAGCCAATTCTTTCTGCAATGGCATTTCTGCTTCAAACTTCTGCCGCCTTTTCTTCCTCACAATTCGCCAAAGCAAAAATTTCCTCCTTCCCTTTAAATTAATATCTGTTCACATTACTTCTTATTCTCTTTTGTGATTCTTTGGAAATAAAATGCAGCAAATCAACAGATGAATTTGCTTATCAGTCAAATAAGAAGATGTGGCCTAAAATTTTTTCTTTGGCCTAAAACAAACTTAGAAACTTTGCACGCACAAACATAATTATAATGAACCAAATAGGTAGGGGTGTAAACTGAGTCGAGTCGAACTCAAGCTCGAAAGGCGAGCTCGAACACGAGCTCGTCCCACTGTAAACGAGCTCAAGCCGGCTCACAAGGCTCAACGATATTTTTTAAATATTATTAATTGTTTTAAATATTTAAAAATTAAAATTTTATTAATTATTTTAAATATTTATTGTTAATTTTAAACATTAAATATTATTTATTATTATATTATTAAATATTTAAAACTTTATAAAAAATATAATACAAACGTATTTTGTCCCACCACAAAACATCTAATATCTTTTACTTTCACAAATTTTGCATAATTTTTAGTAATTCTTATTATATAGCTTTCAATCTCATAATAAGCATAATGAAAATGCAAAATGAGTCTTTGATAAAAGAAACATTTTTAGAATCGCAAATTCAATGAAATTTAATAGACTCATTAAATAATTCATGCTGAACTTCTTTATGAAGTTTATAACTTGTAAAATACTTGCAAAATAGCAAAGAAATAGGAGGAGGTGATCATCCAAAATAGAAAATAATCTCATGTAAAGATGAATTCAATGAAAGGATAAATTCACACAACAGAAGGATGAAATACAACCTAAAGCAGGAAAATTAAATACAGCAAACCCAACAATATATATAAACCAAATTAATGCATACGGAAGCAATAAGGTGATTGAATAAAAGCATAATTAAGAGTAAAAATATCCACAAAAATATTCTCCATCCAACATCAGGACAGAAGCAGTGCTGACATACCTGAAGAATTTGAAAAAATGGGGACAAAGAGCCAATCAATCAATAAAAAATAACAGCCGCATGAAAAGATCACCATTACATATGAAAATGCTCCAATCCAATCTCCATTCAAGAGCCAAGAGGGTAGACCGTGAATAATTAACCCAAACAATCCAAATAAGCGAACCTGCATGAGCACTCCAAACAATCTTGAGTAGAACTCTAAACAAGAAGAAATATCTCTTAATTGAGAGAGCCCAACAACAACAACACTAATAACATACCAGAAAGGACTAAACACTCAAAACTAAAAAATAGAGCAAAATCACTTAATCCAACAATTACCCCATCCCACTAATAGGAATGGAAGAAACAGAAGCTAAATATAAGGCTTTACACTGGCAAAAGAATCACCAAGCTGATAAATACAAACAAGAAGAACACATATACAAGATAAATCAAACAGCTTTTCTGATTTAAGGTAAACCTAACATATCAAGTCGTATCATCTCCTTAACCTCAAGGAGATCATTAATATTATACAAAAATAAGGGAATTTGAAATGTCATAACCTTTTATGCGAAGCTAATCAATAGCACAATTGTCTTCCCTCCAAATATACGAGATTTTAAAGTCAAAGTGTTGCAAAATAGACATAATTTTGTGAAATAGATAGAAGAGGGAAGCATTAAAATAAGAATTGGAAGAGATTGAGTTAAGTAATAATTTGGAGTCTAGTTCAATCCAAATGTGTTATTTGGTTATCCTAGCAGATTTTAAGACCTTGGAGAAGAGCAGTCGTCTCAATCAAAATAAATTACATTTAGAGATATTAGAGGAAAAGGACATAAAAAAGCACCTTAATAATCATGGATAATACCCCCACAACCAGCACCAACATTGATAACAAAACCATCAATAATTAACTTGATTTGATTCAAAGACGACTTAATCCAATTAAAAACATTTGGGAGAGCATGATTATTAACATTAATATGGAGATTAAAGAGGTAGGACAAAGATGAGTTACCCAAGCAAAGCTTTCACATCACTAGTTTTGCATTAAAAATTTGATGAATTTTATTCTTAAGAAGAATGATTATCCTATCAGAATTCATTTTGATGCCTTGATGTTTACGATTGTTTCTTTCTTACCAAAGAAGCCAAAAAAAATAAGCATTGGAATAGCAGTAATAATATGACCTTTAGGTTTATTAAAAAACCAATCCTATAACAAAACAAATATAATAAAATCTCATTCTGAAATTGAAATCACTCTCCAAAATCCTCTAAAATTTGGAAGCAATAGGTTGAGTCTTACGTAAATGTAAGATGGGTGAGCTACTATTACTATGTAAGTATTAGGAAGTAGGGTAGACATCAAAGAAATCCTAAATGGCCCTAATCATGTATGGTGGATTATGAATCTAAGGCCAAATATAAATATATTTTTTATTTATAAAAATAAAAATATTAATAATTAAGTAATATTGGTGTAACTAAGGGGCTGTTTGGCAACAAGTGGGATTTAACTTTAGTGGGATTTAGTAAATCTTGTAAATCCGGATTTAGTAAATCCGAAATGTGTTAAATCCTGAAAACTGTTTGGTATGTCAAATGTTAAATCTTATTAAATCCATAGAAACTGTTTGGTAATATATTTCAGGATTTATGGCAGTTAAGGATTTAAATGTGAAGAATATAATTATAAATTAAAAAGTAAATTTATAATTAAAAATAAAAATTAATGTGTTATAAATTTAATAACATATTAAGTACAAATTATTCATTAATTATTATTTACACTATTAATTAAATATTTAATAATACATACATATTAAGTTATATTAATTAAGCTAATTCTATTAATATTTAATTATTAATTGTACAATTAAGTTAAACTAGATAATAAATTTATGCACTAATTATACAATTAATTATTTAATTATTTTACATATTTATTAATATTTTAAAATATATTAATTAAGTTAATCAATAATAACTTAGAGGCGTTTAGGTTTGCCTTCCATCTTCTCTTTTGGTCGTTGCTGTTAGGCTTCGTTGCTTCCCAGGAGGTGTCGAGATTGCATGCGTCGCTTCTTCGTTTCCTTCGTGACTGTTCAACTTCGCTCCTTCGACGTCTTTCCCTTCCTGTCGGATCGGAGATTTCGACATTTTGATCGGAAGCAAGAACGGGACCTCGCTGGCTGTGAAGGTAACTTTCTCCCTTTCGCGCGCTTCTTCGGCTAAATCCCGTTAAATCCGCCGAACAGAGGATTTAGTAAATCCGGGATTTAAGCCGTAAATCCCTAAATCCGGGATTTACGGAATCCCGGGATTTAACGAGCACACAAAAACCGTTTGGCTGGATTTAGCATAAATCCGACTTAAATCCCACTGTAAATCCGATACCAAACAGCCCCTAAGTCTATTGTGGATTAAAAATTATTTTCAAGAAAATTGTTCATACTTTCAAATATATATATAAATTCTTGTCAACTAAAGTAGACCAAACTCAACGGGGTGATTTTTTAAACTTGGGCTATAATTTATCAAACGCACTGCAACCAACCAAACATATCATAGGAAAGAAAAACCTATACGAAATTTCTCTATAAAAGCAACACCAAACACCTTAACTATGCTATCGCCAGGCACTTCTTCTAACGAGAGATTATTCTGTGCGGAATCCGAATGTATTCGGAGACGAATCCAGACGCACCACGTCACCGGATGCACTTGGCCCCGGTGACGTGGCATGCCCGGATTCGCAAAATAATTTTCCTCTTCTAACAGAGAGACTTTGGTTGAAAATGATTTTCATCTTGAAGTTGCCCTTTCCACTTCCACTTCCAAAGCTAACAACCACAGTGACCCTGGAAAAACAGAGATAGAAAACATGTTGGAGTAGGTTGCAAACCTTGCTGTGGATGAAGGAACATGAAAAGTAATGGAGAAGAAAATATATGCTTCCCACGTGAGCAACCAGAATAATGGCTTCATAATTGCTGTGACGAATCTTATAACGGAAGAGAACATGAGGGTCTTGAGGTGATGGTTTATGACAGAAGTGGACGATGACCACGAGGTTGCTTTCTTTATCTTACGAGGTGGGATTCCAGTAAAGCCTATGTTCTTAAGTGTGCAAAACTACAAAGAGTTTCACCACGGGAGTTGCTTCGCCACGATCTGATTGAGATGTGGACTTTCAGGGATGGAGATGACAATCTCTGCTTGATCATTGGGACGAAGCTTGATCTCAATCTATCTCTTTAATTTCTTCTCCATTTCCTTAAGCATAAAAGCTTCATCCGATTCTCACCTCGTAAGATAAAACAAACAACCTCATCCATTTTCGTTATAAACCATCTCCGCAAGATCCACATATTTCCTTCCACAATTTCCTCCCCATCCTTCTCCGCCACAAAATCGCTTAA
This sequence comes from Dendrobium nobile, assembly GCA_022539455.1. NCBI lineage: Eukaryota > Viridiplantae > Streptophyta > Magnoliopsida > Asparagales > Orchidaceae > Dendrobium > Dendrobium nobile. The sequence goes on along the minus strand of CM039728.1, from coordinate 9,528,890 downwards.
TACTAATAAGATTCAGCTCTGCAATATTCTTTATTGGCATCATCGGCTTGATCTTTCCAAGTGACCACGCCCAACTGCGGCAAACAGCGCGGAGGCGTAGGCGGAGGCGGAGGCGGAGGCGGTGAATGTCGGCATGCAACAAAGAGTTTCACGGCAATGGAGATGAGGAGATCTGAAAGGTGATAAGACCAGTCGGTGGCTTTACAATTTTTTTGTTATATTCACGGCGCCTGGCAACAGCTGGCAAGCACCTTTGACTTTGTGGCCATGAAGTAATTATAATGTGCTTGAAAGCGTTAGCAAAAATTTAATGCGGGAATAAATTATAGCTGTTTTAAATAAGATAAATTAGGCCAAATTTTATAAAGAAGCGAGCTAATGATTAAAATTAGCAGAAGGAGCATAGATAACAAGAAAATTTAATTAGGAGCAAATTCGCTAAATTAAATGGCGTACTTATTTGGCGTATTAAGAATACACCATATAACTTGGCGTATGCCCTTAAGCAAAAGAGAGAGAAAGGGAGAAAGAGAGAGGTTAGAGAAAGGAGGAGGGCCAAATTTTCGGAAGCAGCTTGGTTGAGGCCGATTAGGAGAAGCACCGTGTTTGGAGAAGAATTTGAAAAGCAGCAAGTACGCCAGAATAGTTGGCGTATCTATAGAATGCGCCTCAAAATAACGCGCATTCTAAAGAATGCGCGTACTAGTTCCGCGCATTCTTTAGAATGCGCGCAAGCGTTAGGCGCATTGTATAGAATGCGCCGAGACCTTTGGCGTAATCAATAGAATGCGCCGAAATGGCTGGCGCATTCTTTTGATTTTTTTGTTGCAGTTGTCGTTTTCCCGACCAGATCCGGAAATTACGCACTGATTCCATGCAGTCAGTGTGGTGGGGTGGTTGATTGTTGGTTTGGTGGCATTCAGTGTGTGAAGTGAATGAGGGGGTTGGGGAGGTGATTTGTGATGGCTATAAAAGCCGAGGAGAGCTGGCCGGGAGAAGGCACCGAAGTAGCTCTTCACTTATTCTCCACAGAGAAAGAAGGTTAGTATTTTATTTTTTTGTTTAATTTTATTTTTTCATTGTTGTATGGTTTGCATAGTTTTCTGTCTATGTAATGTTCATGTGTTTTGACAGCAAAATTTTTGTTCTCGTAGGTTGTTTTTTTTTTTTTTTTTTTTTTTGATTCATTATGTCAGTCTATTTGTATGATCGTTGAGGGGGTTGTGAGTGAAATATTTTGTTTGTAGATGATTAGAGATATTTGTTTTTGTGGGGTTAAAATATTATAATTTTAATATATTCCTAGTTTTTTGGCCATGATTTTTTCTATGGTTTGATTTAATGATTAATAATAAAAAAAAAATTTAGTCCAAAAAAATATAAATTATCACTTACACCTCGTAGCCATCGCAGTTGTGCTTGGCTGTTATGCAAACAGAACATCCATTTTGGACTAGGAAGCAACCACATCCAATACTTGGGGACATTAAAAATAAAATTGAACAAATTATAGAATAACGTAAAAAAATCATAATGTTTTTTCATTAATTTTTAGAATATTTTCCTATAGCCCTATTAATTGTTATTTCAATCAAAAATTTTTTGCACTAATGCATAAAATATGATCATGATTCAACACGATTAAGATTTTTTTATTTTTTATCGGGACTAATCATGATTCAACACGAAACACAATGCATAATTGAATAAATAATTAATGTAAAATTTCTCTTAGAAATTCATTATTATATATTTAATGCTATAATTTATTTTTTTAATTTTTATTTGTAATTTGATAAAATTACAATAATATCCTTCGTTTTTTTAATTAATATATCTAACAGCATACTTAAAAAATGATATAGCAATTTCGATATTTTAAAGAAGAAATATAAATTAAATGAAAAGTTAATTATAAAAATCTCTGAACGGTATGTTTTGAATTTGAATTTTCAATGCAATGTTTCGTATATGAATAATATTTGTTTGACCATAAAAGTTCCAAATAAATATCTTATTAATAAGAAATGACCAACAATAAAAGTTATCGCGATAACTTAGACTAATTAAACTATTTTTTATTTTGATAATGCTTAACTTAATTTTTTTTTAAATAATTTAAAAAAAATTTAGTTCAATAAATTTTAGAATTAAAAGACTGTTTTAGAAAATAATAAGAAAGTCGTCCGAAGACAAATATTTGAGATTATTATTTTATTAGTAATTAAAATGAACAGTTAAATTATAAATTATTTAAGGCTTGTAATAAGAATAGATAATGTTTAGATGGGGTTAATTCTGGATCAACTATTCTTAATTATTGAAATTACATATAGTTTAGTGATGTTTTCTATTTATAATGTAGCAAAAATCTATCATTTTATTCAAAGTAATGGAAAATGAACAAATAAAATTGTGGTTCAAATGGTGTGGATTAATCTCTCCTGGTTCCTATGGCACCTGTTATGACGAGTGTGTCAATCATTTGATGGGCATGAACCTCAATTGCCGCATATATCCCCTCAAGTTATGTTGATTAGGCAGAAATTTTTCAAACTCCGATGTCAGCAAAATTTTAGTCAAATTGAACCTTTCTGCAAGATGACCAAATTTTAGTCAAAATGGACATCTCATATTTTATTTATTAAAATTTGGCCTAAAAATAAAGGTTTATAAGGCTAATATTTCCTTAAAAAAATAGGTGAGTATAATCGCTAAACATTATAATATTTCTTAAAAAATAGCCTAAGAATATAAAGGGTTGCCATAGAGAGCGAGCAAATAGGAATGGTTGAGGGTAAGTAAGAACGAAGGATCCAGAAGAAGAATTTATTTTACTTTGTACAGAAAAAGTATTATATATTTTAGATAAGCCTTTAAAAAAATTGTATATTTAACTTAAGATAAGAATGTCATATTAAAACTGTTATTTTAATAATCTATATTTAGTTTAGATTACTTTTAAATAGTAAATATCTTATGCAATTAAAATTAATTAATTTAATTAACTATATTTTTTATATTAAAAATTAAGATAATAAGAAATATTTTTCTCATATTTATCTTAGTTTGTAATAAGAAATTATATATGTATTTTTTGTTAAAAAAATTTAAAATGAATAAGTGAATACACATGAATTATTTTTAAAGAGAATAGTTAGAAAATAAATTTTATTATAGCGTAATTATATTATAAGTAGGCAGGACTTATATGCTTCTGTTGGGATGAATTTTAATGTAGATGCAATTGCAAGTTGACATTAATTTTTTTTCTTTTTATTGCATAATATATTATTAGAAACTTAAAAATTGTTATCCAGTTCTTTAAATTAAAACCAAATGTTGTAATTAGTGTAATAAATAGTTAAATATCATTTGGTTATTGTAATCAAATCATTACTAAATTGAAGTTGATATTAGAATATAAATTGTTTATGTTATAGGTATCCTATAAATAGATTTAAATATTTTATGACTTTTACTAATGAAGGAGATATAATAAACACAAGTTTTATGAACCAAATTTTTTTTACATAGGTTCAAGGACCTTTAAAATTTATTGACATTTAGTTAGGGCAAAATTTTAGGGTATTTGAACTTTATATCACCTGCAAAATTTTTACATAAGTTTCTCTTATCTTCTTAGTATGTCTCGGTTGTTGCTATATTTAGATGGTGAGTTACGTATTTCGGACGAGTTCACACCAGCTTATATTGGGGGAAGAAATAGATCGCTCCTCATCGATGGAATAATTACTCTTGAAATGTTAAAATTAAGGATTATGCGTGCACTAAGGATAAATCCAACAACAAACACTATTACCCTCACATGTCGTATTCGAGATAATGGTGGATTTTCGGCGACCAATGTCTTCGATGATGAGATATGTGAGTACATGTTGATGGAGGCCAGAACACATACTGTCGTTGTATATGTTGAGGTTGAGCAAATAAGTGGCAGCCAAGCTGATGTCCCATCAGCCCAAGCTTACGTGTGAGTTCTAATTATTAGGTTTCATAAATATATGAACGAACTTCTCCATTATCCTCATTTAACTTTTGTGTTTTAGGCCCACAACAACCTCTGAGGCCTTTATGCCTATTGTTAGAGATATTTCTAGCAATGTTGAAGATCATTTACATGGGCATAATTGGTTCTGTGAGCGACGTAATCATTCAACGCAACAGCTTCCAAGAGATGAACCTAGACGTAGTGCTGTTGAACATCCCTCCTGGGAGACAACTAACTACGAACAAGCACAAAACATCCTACCCTCAGTAGCTTCAATGCCCCGTAATTCACAACACGAGCCGTACACGGGGGAACATGCTGATGGTGACAGAGATGAAGTTGAAGGGTATGAAACAATGAATAGCAGTAGTAGTAATTCATCGGATTATGATAGCCCAAGATTATACTCCCAATGTCCAAGGGTACATTGAAGATCACGCAACACAAAATTGTGATGGGTTAGATGGGATGAACATGAATAACGAATTTGTCGAGACTGTTAGGACAACACAACAGTGGGATGATGATGAAAATTTTGATGCCCCATGTGTAAACATTGTCAGCCCGACAGAAGCAACTTCTGCAGTTGATTTATATGAAGGTCAGATATTTCATACTAAGGTAGATTTACAAGCCGCAATTAATGGTTGGTCGATTCTTCATAATGTTCAATTTTTAAATTCAATGTCAAACAAAATTCGTTTGAGTATCATGTGTGCCCAACATGAGAATGTTGATCGTCCCTGTCTTTGGCGCTTACATGCATCACGAAGTAAACGTCTAGGTGGGTTATGGAAAATATCTACATGTGGCCCTCCACATACCTGCACCCACCCAATTTTGGCTAGCGGACATCATAACTGCACAGCGAAGTTTATATGCAGACTTATCATTCCTATAATCAGACAACAACTAGACATGAAGCTGAAGAAGATTGTTGCGAGAATGGAGTCGAAGTTTGACATCAAGATTTCATATATGAAGGCATGGGACGCACGTAGAAAAGCTATTGAAGCCACCTTTGGTAGCTACGAACAATCTTATCGTTCTCTTTTTTGTTTTATGGAGGCCTTACGATTATCACAATCAGGCTCTGTATATAGTATTCATGTCGTGCATCCCACACGATTTAAGGGACTTTCCTGGGCCTTTGGTGCAAGTATATGTGGTTGGGAACACTGCCGGCAAGTCCTGAGCATGGATGGGACATTCTTGCTTGGGAAGTATCGAGGGACCCTCTTGGCTGCGGTAGGAATTGACGGGAATGGTGGATTATTTCCACTCGCATTTACAGTGGTGGAATCAGAGAGCAATGAATCATGGATTTGGTTCCTACAAAAACTACAAGAATTAGTACCAAGTGTAGTTGCTCGGGATAAGTTATGCATTATTTCTGATAAGCATCCCGGACTAGTACGTGGATGCAGGGAAGTATTTCCAAATGCAGTTCATAGGCACTGTCTTCGTCACTTGCGTGAAAATTTTAAGAAGATGGTTCGTCGTTTAGGAACACCGGATAGTGAGGGATTAAGTAACAAAATGTATTTTGCCGGAAATACAGATGATTACTCATATTTTAATCGAATGATGGATGAAATTAAAATGATAAAGCAAGAGGCATTCGATTGGTTAGTTCAACGTGACGTCTCCAAATGGTCACTATTTTTTGATGAAGGACATCGATATGGTATTATGACCACGAATGCGTCTGAATGTTTTAACGGTGTCCTTAAACGAGCCCGTGGTTTTCCAATTCAAGGGCTAATTATGTCATTTTACTATAACCTCGTGACACTATTCCTGAAGAGATCAGCTGAATCTCAAAAGTGGGTTGAGACAGGCCATATAACAGTAGAGAGAGATAAAAAGAGAGGAGATGGCAGCGGAGAAAAAGAGGGAGAGAGAGAGTAGAGAGAGAATTTAAATATTAATTTATAGTAACTTATAATTTTTTAATTTCTATTTTTAAAACTTATATTTAATATATTTAATTAAAACTTATAAATTTTGTATTATTTAAAATAAAAATTTAAGTTAAAACTTATATTTAATATATTTAATTTAAACATAAGTTTTTAGTTTCCGTTTTTAAATAAAAATTTATTGAAACTAAAAAAAAATAAAACTTATATTTAATATTTATTAACTTATAATAACTTATAAATTTTCAGTTTCAGTTTTTAAAATAAATATAATATAAATTAAATAATTAATTAAATACTTTTTTAGATTATTATATTTAATTAAAACTTATAAATTTGTATTATTTAAATTATTAAATATATGTATAAATTAATATTTAAAAACAGAATCTAAAAACTCATAAATTATTATAAATTAATATTTAAATTCTCTCTCTACTCTCTCTCGCCTCCTCTTTTTCTCCAGGCCAAATTTTCGAAACGAGCGTATTTGTTCCTTATTTAAGCTAAAGCAGCGTGATTCGAAAAGAATTTGAAAACAAGCAAATACGCGTCACTATTTGGCGCATTCTTTGAATGCGCCTAGTGATGTGGCGCATTCTTTGAATGCGTTTATTGATTTGGCGCATTCAAAGAATGCGCCAAACAGGTAAGCGTATTCTTCACATTTTGCTAACTCAGCGCGTATTCTGTCGGCGGGTCTCAAATTCCGTGTCATAAGCTAGAAACAGGTCTGAAATTCCGTGTTATAAGTATTATCTAGCTGGTCTCAAATTCCGTTATTTCGCCTGCTCTCAAATTCCGTGTATTCAGTTTTACCTAAATTTGGCTCCGTGAAAGTAGGTGTAATCCGAATTTAAAACTTTTGCTCTCGAATGTAGTTTAGTGCTAGTGAAATATTGGAATATATTTTTTCAATATTTATATATTTGAAATATATATTTTAAATATTTAATTTAATTTTAAATAATTGTTAGTAACATTTTAATTTTAATTATGTTTTAAATTTTAAATAAAAAAATGAAGCTATTAAAAAAATTAGCTTGATAAGATTATAAATTGAAATATTTATGTAATATTAAAATACGTTGTTAATGTATATATGTTAAATATGTGACTATTTAAGTGTTAATATTATATTTAATTAATCTAAGTATTTGAATTGTATATATATAATTTTAATATTTAATATTATTAAGTATATAAATTTTTAATGAAATAATTTTTTTACTTTTAATGTGTAAGATTTTAAAATGTATAAATAAATATTTTTTATTTTTTAAAAATTAGGAATATAAAATTTAAATTGATTTTATTTTAAATTTTAAAATATATAATTCATTTTATAAAAAGTAGAATAAAAATTTTTTTAAATATATAAACTACCAAAATCTCATTATATCTGAGATAATATTTGAAATAATTATAGTATAAAAATTAGTTGTTATGTATTTACGTTTGAGGTTGGGTTTGATAATTTTGTTCAATTAGAGTTAATTTTTTTTTTTTAAGAAATGTTAAATTACAACACAATCATTAGGACCCAATTTTGTTTGTAATGAATTAAAAAAGATGAGCATTTTTTGTTTAAACAACCATTCCCTATTACATCAGGCTTAATGATATGCAATATCGGAAAAATTATTTGTTAATACATAAAATGTAGATCGAAAGCAATTTCGAAAAAAATAGTATTACATCTGGCTCAATACTATGCGCATACGTGCTTGTAGCTGGGTTAAAGTTGGACAACATAAGAATTTTTCTGTGAACTGTTTTTGGATCATTTGCCAATCTTTGCCATCTAAGAACTCTTTCTTTTTTTGACCATATGTGATATTCAGCTCTTGATATTTTTCTGATAGAAATGCATCTTGATTTGTTTGCCAACTTTTGTAAAGGATGCAATGTTGCACATCAGCTATCGGATTCTCAACATTTACCACGACAGAACCATCTTTTGCCCGTGCGATTTCACCAATTCTTGTTCTAAGAATACTTATAGGTGCAAAATGACCATTATGATCCCTAAATCTTTGTCGTACAAATTTCCAACCCATTTCAGTAATTGTTTCTCCATCAACATACATTGGATAACGACTTTTGATAACTTCATGATATACGTCCATAAATTATCATCCTCATACCAAGACCATTCATGTAAACAACAGCGAAAAAATTTCATTCGCTCTTGCTTTCTCCTCCAAGAAATCATCCATGGAATATGAGATAGAGTTTGCCAATCGAATCGTACCATCATAGATTAAATTCTTTCTTGGAATAATATGTAAGAAATCCCGTGAAGGTGAGCGCTTGATTGAGGATGTCCTTGGTGCGGATGACATGATATGCTGAATATTTATCAAATGCAATTTGAGTACTCAGTAGAAAATTAATATGAAATAATTTTTTTTAATTAATGATTTGAAGAGCAAGACTCCAGTTATTCAAAGAAATAATAAGTTCAGTTACAAGAAAATACATAGATATTAAGCATGAACATAACTAGAAGAAGTACATTTTTGAAGATTGTTTAACACCCAAAAGTAGATTGTCGAATCATGTAAATAGGAGATGTGCTGAACTTATTTTATTAATTTTTTTGAACGCACTACTTTATTTTATTTAGTAGATATCGAAGACGTGTTTGCAGGTGTGTTTGTGTAGGACAACAATGGAAGTTGATCTGAAATTGTTGTTGTATTTGCTGCCAATCTTCTCCATTGAGAAATTTCTTTGGTTTAGCATGTTTAGTATTCTGCGTTAATGTTTAAAAGACTCTAATATGTGCTTATCATGTCGAGGGTTCCAGTTTGAGTATAAAATACAATTGTCTATATCCATCATAGACCTTCCGAAACCGGGTTCAATGTTACCTTGTTTACTACGACCAAGTTCTAGAAATCTACCTTTTAGGAAATCTAATCCCACAAGGTGCTGCTTAAAAAGTGGGAAGCTTTCTTGTATACATTTCCAGCCCAACTCTCGACGTGCAAGGTTGCCTTTATATTCCTTCTCCTTCATCGTATCTTCGTGTAAGTGCCACAATAAGAAATCATCATCTTCATTCCAGGTATGGATAATACATCTGAACAGCTCATTTGATGCTACCCTAGCTTCAAGGTCCTCATCGACAGCATTGGATAAGCTTCTACGCAGCCGTATGGTACCCTCTGTAATCCATTGTTTGATTTCAGTACTGCTGCTTTCATCTAAGTTGTTGGAGTCCATCCTTGAGTAATGAATCTGACATAAAGAATTCGCAGAAGACCTTGAGTAATGTAGCATTTCTCTTTATTATTTATCACAATGTAATGCAGAATAAAATTAAGTCAATGGATGAAAAAATCTTGTAACTACTGCATCAGAATAGACAGGCAATCTAATAAGCACATTACATATTATGAATTGGCCACTCTCTAGCCATTCGCAGATGAGATGACGCTACCAGTGGAGAGGCCTACAATTTTCAAATTATTAAAATTTAATTAGATATTTAAGCTTGACATAAGTACAAAAAAATTATAGTAAATTATTTAACGTACATGCTCTGGGTCATGCGCTCTATGAGAATCTCCAAGTGATGCGATACTAAGCTGCACTGGAACTGTTTCTGCAGTAGTACGATGGGATGTACGTCGACCTGAACGAGCACGTCTAGAACGGTCGGCCATACCTATCAAAAGTAAAATATAAATAAATCATATAATTTTAAAGTTTAAATTTATTGCAGCAAAATTATAAGGTTTATAAAAACTTTACCTTGATGATGAAGGATTGTGTGGGCAAGTTGATCTATTATGGCCTATTTGTTTGCAAAAACCACAGGCTTTGTTTGATCTACTCTGGGGTTCATCCATCGTGTTACGAAACTTATTCATCCGTGGTCTACCTGCACGACGACGAAAACTTGGTGCCATCAAAGGAATTATTCCCTGCTCTTCACTGAAGATAGGCCATATGTCTTTCGGGGGGAAGACATGGAAAACTTTGGAGTACGTAGCAATATACTCTTCGACCTTAAATACTTGTGATACGAAAGCGTTATGATCCCACCGCCTATGACCAGCGACTGCAACGACATGAATGCAAGGAACATGAAAAATTTGTGGTTTCAAACACGTGCACTTACAGGTGGATGTATCTATTATCTCGACCTTGTTTGCTCGAGAAGACGTATCAATAACTTCAAATTCATTCCTATTAATCATGACTGGTTCAGGACACCGTCTAGCCTCACGTTCAGCTTTTTGTAAGACATGCATGGTGCGTGGAACAAACTTTGATTGGGCTTCCTCAACCCACTTTCCAGATTCAGCTGATCTTCTTAAAAATACTGCTACAAGGTTATAATAAATAGCCATTACTAATCCTTGAATCGGCAATCCTCGGGCTCGTTTAAGAACCCCGTTAAAACATTCAGATGCGTTTGTGGTCATGATTCCATAACGACAGCCTTCATCAAATAATAGGGTCCATTTAGCAACATCGCGTTGGACCAACCTATCGAATGCCTCCTGCTTTGTCATTTTAATTTCATCCATCATTCGATTGAAATATGCATAATCGTCGGTATTCCCGGCAAAATACATTTTGTTACTCAAACCCTCACTAACTGGAGTTCCCAAACGACGGACCATCTTTTTGAAATTCTCACGTAAGTGACGAAGGCAATGCCTATGAACAGCATTAGGAAATACTTCCCTGCACCCGCGTACTAATCCTGGGTGCTTATCAGAAACGATACACAACTTCTGTCGATTAGCAACCACTGGTAAAAGTTGTTGTAGCTTCCGTAGGAACCAAATCCAAGATTCATTGCTCTCCGATTCCACCACTGCAAAAGCAAGTGGAAACAATCCGCCATTTCCATCGATGCCTACAGCTGCTAAGAGGGTCCCTCGATACTTCCCAAGCAAGAATGTCCCATCCATGCTCAGCACCGGTCTACAGTGTTGCCACCCATATATAGAAGGACCGAACGCCCAAAAAAGTGACCTGAATCGTGCAGGAGGTACGACTTGAATATTATAAACAGTGTCTGGTTGGGATAACCTTAAGGCTTCCATGAAACAAAAAAGAGAATAATAAGATTGCTCGTAGCTACCAAAAGTAGCTTCAATAGCTTTTCTACGTGCATCCCAAGCCTTCATATATGATATCTTTATGTCGTATTTTGACTCCATTCTAGCTATAATCTCCTTTGGCTTCATGTCTAATTGTTGTCTAATTATAGGAATAATTTGTCTGCAAATAAATTTAGAGTTGCAATTATGATGTCCACTAGCCAAGATTGGGTGGGTGCATGTATGTGGTGGTCCACATGTAGATATTTTCCATAACCCACCTAACCTTTTACTCCGTGCAGCATGTAAGCGCCAAAGGCATGGATGATCAGGTGACTGATGATAAGCACAAATGACACTCAATCGGCTTTTGTTGGATGTTGAATTTATAAATTGAACATTATGGAGTATCGACCAACCATTAACTGCGACTTGCAAATCTGCTTTCGTATGAAACATCTGACCTTCATACAACTCTAATGGAGTGGTTGCTTCTATCGAGCCAACAATGTTAGCACGTGGCGCGTCAAAATTTTCATCATTATCCCACTGTTGAGTAGTCCGAACTGTCTCGACAAAATCGTTATTGATGTTCATGCCATCAATCCCATCATAATTTTGTCTTGCGTGCTCTGCAATGAACTCTTCTCCATTACATCCCGTACTAGTAAATTGTTCCATAGGTATGTGGGAGTCCAATATCGGGCTACCATCACTCAATGAATTAGTACTATCGCTATTCATTGTTTCATATCCTTCATCTTCATTTTCGGAATTACACTCCATGAAAGGCATGGAGGGGTTGATATCTTCTGGTAGTGTACGATTATTTATGTCGAAATATGATTGTTCCCCTACACTTTGTCTAGGTTGAACTCTTGGTTGCTGACCTATTGAAGTACTCGGTCTCTCCTGTACACTAGGACGACCATTTAAATCATCTTCCACAATTCTCGAAAAATCTCTAAGACTAGCCATAAATGATTCCGATGTGCGCGTTGGCCTAATACATAAAACTACAGTTAGGTGTATGGACTAGTTCAGTCAAACAGTTCAGAAATACAATGATTTTTACTTACATGAAACCTTCAACCTGTGGTGCATCATAGTGGATTGGTGAAATTTCTTCAACCTCCACATATACAACTACAGATTGTGTTCTAGCCTCCATCAGCATGTACTCACAGACCTCATCATCGGTGACATGAATCGCACAGAATCCACCATTATTTCGCAGACGACATGTGAGTTTAATAGTGCTTGTTGTTGAATTGATTCTGAGTGCACGCATTATTCGTTGTTTTATCATTTCAAGGCAAATAGTGTCATCGATAAGGAGCGGTCTAATACTACCGCCGATATAACTTGGTGTGAATTCATCCGAAATACGTAACTCTCCATCGAAATACAGTAACAATCGAGACATACTGTCAAGATAAGAAAATTTGTGTCATTATTTGATTATCATGACCATATTTTTAAGTCTTTATAAGTGTGTTATCTTATAGTTTAAGTGACAGTATTACTCCTGTTTTAATGAAAATTTAAATAGCTCTCACAACCTTTTTTATATAATTGATTATCATGATCATGTATTAACGTGCAGAGTCGCTGATAATCATATAAAAATTTAAAGAAATTAAGGAACTACACTGAAAATTTTAAAAATACAGAAAATTCAATAAACAAATAAATATTAATTTAAATATAAAAAAAACTTAAACGGTCACTAATGACCTTCGATACTAATCATAATTACTTAGGAATTTAATTGGGTTAAAAAAAAATTAGCCTAATCACTAGAATTTTTAATTCTAGTTAAATTGCTGAATTTTAACAAAATACATATAAATAAAGATAAATTACAAAAAAATTTAAAATCAATTATATTCTTTGATGATAATATACTTGGTATTGTGGATGGAGGAGATGACATAAATAAAATCACTAGGTTAGGAAATAAGAAATATTGAGATTTTAATTACGTAGATGTATTAAAACTGACGTTTTTAATATTTTAATTAACGATGACGAAGATTATGTTGTAATTTGATATATGTTATAGGAATATAATGTGATCAATTTGACATTGACAGAATTAGAGGATTCAAACCATAGATCAAACCATTATATTATAGAAAAAAGAGAGAAGATTAAGAAAAAGCTTAAATGGATTTCTATGTTGCTTAAGATGTGGCTTAACTAAGATTGTTCTTTGGAATCACAACAAACTTTAACAATCATAGTATAATCCTTTGAGAGGACCAAAATGGCTCATGGAATTCATCCCATAGACATAGATGATCTTGACTTAAACTAGATACAATAGACCTATAATATTATTCAAGTATCTAGTTCATGGAACTAGTGGGTACAAATTAAATAAGAGAGCACAAGATTAATTATAAATCAAAGTACATGTAGCTTTTAATGCCAATTTAATTTAAAACATATGATAAAAAAATATTCATGTCATGCTGTTGATAGTCTCTTATATATTTTTATAAAACAAGTCCTCCACTTGGCTGCTAGAAATGAATTCATTTATTGGTCAACGAATTGGGCTCATGGAACCAACCACTAAGAGAAGCATGCTAATGACCTCAAAACTAGATAACGTGCACTTATTTAGTCGTAGAAAATCCTTCAAGTTCAGCTTTTCTCTAGTTCATCGCGGTTGCCACGATCAACCCAAGGTTTTACAACCTCTACATAACTTCCTCCCGCTCCCCAACCACTCTCGCATGCCTTTTTTTTTCCATCCATGTGCTCTCTCTTTTGTGTGAAAAAACATTCAAGAATTTATTTATTTTTGTACATTAAATATTTACATTCCACATCCACCACTTTTCTCTATCTTCCATCCCATTTCCTAAAACATCTCAATCAAATCTCCAAAAAATTATAGAATTATACAATTTAGAATTTACATTTCATTTTAGATTTAACTAAAACTACTATTCACTTTGCAAAATTTTCTTTCACAAAATTAATAAAGCATAATCCAAATCAAATTCAAAGTGTATCCCATCTAAAATATGTCTAGAAACAATAAAATGGAGGTCATACGGCTGACACTTCCCACAAAAACAATTTCGGACTTGGCAATCGATCCAAATAAAAAAAATGCAAATGCAAGTATACAACATTTGCGAAGGGAACTGCTAAACTTCTTCATAGAAACATTGCATCATGACAGGAATTCTCAAGGATCTATGCCAATGTAAGTTCAAAAAATTTCCTTCATTAATTGCTGAGTTAGTGTCATTATGGGTCCGTGGTATAGGAAACTCCACTTTATATTAAATCAAACATGAAAAATGCAAGTTACAGATAATATTTATTTAAATGAGTTGTAAGATGCCCATAATTATTTCTTAATTGACATATGAACTAGTATATATTTATAGATTTGTTTAGTGGGATTTGCTATGTACCATCCCGTTGTCATAAATATCATCACATCCATGTCCAAAAAAAATTGAACATAAATTCTCTAAATAAAGTAGAAAATTAAAAGTAATTAAAGTTGAATTGATTATTCAATTGCTCAAGATTTCCAATGAATATAAACAACTGGATCTACATCAGATATTTTCATGATACAAATAAAGTATTCAACCTTGTCAGGCAAACTTCACAACAACAAAAAAGGTTATCAAAATAATTATGATACAAATATTGGCAATCAAAGCAAATACCCATAAATATTGGCTGCATATGTGGGATGGAAGATTATGATTTGTTTGGTATTATTTTTTTAATCATTTTACTCTAAAAATTACTATCATTTTTTAAACAAAATTTAAAACCACACTATTTCTTTAAGATCAACAAAAGAACTTATTGGCAACATCAACAAAAAGAAAAGAAAACTTAATAGAACTACTTTACTAACAAAAAGAAAAAAATACTTAATAGAACTACTTAATCATCGCAATGCTACAACGTCTTCAAAAATAAAAAGAATTTAAACATTCACACTAAACAAACTCAACAATACTTAATGGAAGTACTTTACTAACAAAAATTAAACAAAAACAAACTAAAGAAAAATTAAAAGTACCTGCACTGAAGCGAGATACCGATAACTTCAGATGAAATAAGGTGTGCCTTCCCTACTCAACTCACGCATTATTTATAAGCGCTGCGCTCGTCTGCCCAACCACAAAATTCAATGCCTCAATTATTTCCCCACCTAGACAGCGCGAAATTAACGGATCTGGTCGGGCTTTAGGACAATGAAATCCGGAAAACAAATGCAAAGGCGACAGCTGGGCGATAAGAGATAACGACCTGATAAAGCAAGTGAATAATGCGCCTAATATAACCGCGCATTCAAGGAATGCGCTGACCCAATCGGCGCAATCAAAGAATGCGCCATTCTTTTCAGCGCATTCTTCGGTAAACAAGTGAATAATGCGCTTAATATAACCGCGCATTCAACGAATGCGCTGATCCAATCGGCGCATTCAAAGAATGCGCCATTCAGTTCGGCGCATTCTTTGAATGCGCCAATCCTTTTGGCATATTTGCTGCTTTTTAAATTTATTCCCAACAACGCTGTTTTTGCTTAATTTCGTATCAAATCCGCTCGTTCCTAAAAATTGGCCTCACTGCCATCTCCTCTCTCTTTTTCTCTCTCCTCCTTTCTCTCACCTCTCTCTCTCTCTACCCTTCTCTCTTTTGCATAGGGGAATATGACAAATTAAATGGCGTATTCTTACTACGCAAACTAATTAGGCGTTTTATTATGAAATACGTCATTTAATTTAGCGAATTTGCTTCTAATTAATTTTTTTTTAATTTATGCTTCTTCTACTAATTTTAATCATTAGCTTGCTTCTTTATAAAATTTGGCTGATAAATTATTATGTGGGGTCATTAGATCCTTCGGAAGTCAATCAAGAAGCATCATATAATTTGATACACAACGTTAAAAAGTAATGATATACAATAAATTGATAATGTGACGTGTTCTCATGAATCTTATAGGTAATTTTAAAACATGAGAAATTATTATGTGGGGTGGGGTGTAAACGTGTCGAGTTTTGGCACAATCGAGCTCGGCTAACCAGTCGGAAAGCGAGCTCGAGCTCAAGTCGAGCTCAAAAGACGAGCTCGAACTCGTCACACTATTAACGAGCTCGAGCCGACTCACGAGCAGCTTGATTATGATTAGATTTCGCATTTTTCCCATTTTTCCCGTCTAATTTTTCATTTTGCCGCCTTGTCTGTTCGTATTTCAAAAAGTAGAAACACTAGCATTTTTTTTTAACCTGAACGAGCAACCGCTCTTTTTTGGGAAAAGTAACTAATAGTTTTTTATTCATATTTTTTAATAACTTTTCTCATATATTAAAGACGATGAGGTATAGGCTGTCCTATATCGTCGAAATAGGTATATTTTTTTTAAAATAGGCGTCCTTTTTTAAAAATTATCTTATAGGCCGAAATAGGTAAACAGCATATTTTTTTTAAAAAAAAAAAAAAATTTGTTTGCTAATTAATTTAATTAATTAAATAATTTCGAGCCTGCTTGCGAGCTCATGAGCCAAGCCTCAACCAGCTCGAACTCAAACTCGTTTAATAAACAAGCTCGAGTTTGAGCTCGAGCTCGAGCTCGAAGCTCAATAAGCTCGGCTCGCGAGCTGGTTAAGGAGTCAAGTTCGAGCTGGCTCATGAGCCTGCTCGTCTCACTTACACCCCTAAATGTAGGGTCATCAGACTGTTCAGAAGCCAATTAGGAAGCATCATATAATTTGATGCACAACATTACAAAGTAATGATATACAGTAAATTAATGATGTGACGTGTCCTGATTGACCTCCGAATAACCTTAATAAATTATAAGTAATTTTAAAATAGAAGAAATTATTACATGCAAGGGTCGTCAGGCTATTCGGAAGCCAATCGGGAAGCATCATATAATCTGATACATAGCATCACACAGTAACGATGCACAATAAATTGATGATGTGACATATACTGATTGACCTTCGAACGATCCTGATTAACCTACGAACGACGTTCGACGACTATACTTAATAATTTGGCCAAACAAACGTAGAGGTCTTTTTAATTATGGATATGAATATGGTAATTATTCAAAGATATTAATATAGTAATTATTAATAAATACATGCTGAAATAAATAATGCGATCCTCTCTAGGCAAATCCCTACATAAATTTAAAGGCCAAATTTTAGGAAGGAGCGTGTTTGTTGGCACATTCATTGGAAGCAGCTTGTTTAATTTTTTTTTTGAAAAAGAGCTAATACGCTATACTGTTGAGCGCATATAATGAATGCGCGGTACTGATTGGCGCATTCAAAGAATGCGCCGAACTTAATGGCGCATTCTTTGAATGCGCCTAACGTTTAAGAATGCGCTTATTCGTACAGCGCATTATTTAGAATACGCGTTTTCGTTCAGCGCATTATGTCTAACAGTTGTTTCCAGCTCGAATTCAGCGAGTTTTCGTCTATAGCGGGGGCAAGATCCGAATTTTACGCAGTTCATGTGCTCAGTTGCAGAAATTGATGGTGGCCGTTGAGTGGGTGGTTGGCAGATGATAATTACTTTAAATGCGGTGGGTAGCGAAATCCCTATAAAATGGGGCTGCCGATCTTAGTTATCTCCCACTCTTCTTCCAGCTTTTGCTCCCTCAAACAGCCAGTTTTACATCTTCTTAAAAGGTATGTTCTTAAATTTTGATTTTGTTTGAAAGCTTTTTTTTGTTAATTTTGAAAAATTTATTGTAAGATTATTTAGCATTGGTTAATTGTATTAGTATTGTTAGATGTTGCTGTTGTAGATATTGTAATTTATCATTGTGTATTTGTTGCAAATTATTTAGCATATGAACGGCAGTGCGTATGCAATTTTGTCTATATTGCAAATTTTGGAGTTGTTACAGTTTTCAAAAATTTTATTGTAAGATTATTTAGCTAAGTTATTTTTTACATAATGTTTTGTTATTTAATATATTGTTTTTAGACCTATAATTTTTGATATTATTAAATAATCAGAAAATAAGATCTGAGCTTATACAAAATTATCTATTATAAGATATCCCAATAGAAAGTTTAATTTTTATAAATTATTTTGTAATAGAAAATAAAAGATTGAAGTTAAAAAAAAAGTAGAATTTAGATTTTATATTTTTAATCATAGTTAGAATATTTATCTTCTGTTTATTTTCATGGAGAAATAAGCTCCAATTATTTGAGAAATAAATTCCAATAAGTTAAAGGGAATATGATGGCATAGTCAATTTTTCTCTCACTAGAACAGCTGCAAAAAATAAAAAGTAAATAACTAACTAAATCACAAGGAGCCTAAAAAAGACAATATTAAATCCTACAAGAAAATTCTTATAAAAATATTTATGAAAAATCCCTAATAATAATTTATTTTTACGTATTCATATATCTGTTAATATATAATACTACAATACTATATTATATTTAATATAAAAAAAATAGTAATGAACAGTTATTTATTTAAAATTGGCTAAATGATATTATTGTAGTATTATAATTATAATAAATTCAAATTAACTCTTATTAATTAATAGTATTTAATTATATCTGTAGGTCCAATTATATTTAAAAGTGCTTACTAAATTAACTGTGAAAGATATTATAATTAATAATATAATTTATTAAATTAAAATTTATTCTAATTTAAATGATAATTACTCAAAATTATTTTGTAATTACTCACTAAACATTCTTATTTTTTATTATTTTTTATTATTTTTAATCATAAATTATAAAATAAAGAGAGTTGAATTAATATATGCTTTCAAACAAAATCAAAATTTAAGAACATACCTTTTAACAAGATGTAAAACCGGCTGTTTGAGGGAGCAAAAGCTGGAAGAAGAGTGGGAGATAACTTAGATCGGCAGCCCCATTTTATAGGGATTTCGCTACCCATCGCATTTAAAGTAATTATCATCTACCAACCACCCACTCAACGGCCACCATCAATTTCCGCAACTGAGCACATGAACTGCGTAAAATCCAGATCTTGCCCCCGCTATAGACGAAAACTCGCTGAATTCGAGCTGGAAACAGCTGTTATTAGACATAATGCACTGAACGAAAACTCGTATTCTAAAGAATGCGCTGTACGAATAAGTGCATTCTAAAGAATGCTCTTAAACGTTAGGCGCATTCAAAGAATGCGCCATTAAGTTCGGCGCATTCTTTGAATGCGCCAATTAGTACCGCGCATTCATTATATGCGCTCAACAGTATAGCGTATTAGCTCTTTTTCAAAAAAAAAATTAAACAAGCTGCTTCCAATGAATGTGCCAACAAACACGCTCCTTCCTAAAATTTGGCATATATATATATATATATATATATATATATATATATATATATATATATATATATATATATATATATATTAAAAATGATATCTTTTGCAACATTTAAATATAACTTGCTTTTTTATATAACATTAATTTTCTCGTGCACAGTCAAAATTTTAAGATTTAAAATATTATTCTTAAAATTTTTTTTTATTAATATTCTTTAAATGCCGCCATCTAATCATAGAATAATTATTTTTTGCTTCATCTTAAAGTCCAAATCTAATAAAAGATATTGGGTTTTTTTTTTTTTTTTTTGCACAACTTATTTTTTTCATTTGAGAGTTTTTCAAAATTAAAGTGAGATTCTATTGTGAAAATTTGTACCATTATATATTTTTTCAAAATCATATTCTTATTACTTTGATTGGAGAGTCTAAAGCACTAATCTAAGAGCTTATTGTGACTTTCTTGTAAATGTCTTTGGATCGTGTGAAGTTTTTTTGGTATACTGTTAGATAATGGTCCTAGATTTAGGTTGTTTCTTATATGGCTTGTTTT
Organism: Dendrobium nobile; assembly: GCA_022539455.1. Lineage (NCBI taxonomy): Eukaryota > Viridiplantae > Streptophyta > Magnoliopsida > Asparagales > Orchidaceae > Dendrobium > Dendrobium nobile. The sequence continues at coordinate 9,509,003 of CM039728.1, read as the reverse complement.
GGCCATTAGTATAGCTTTTGGTGTTACTATTTTGAGTCTATAAAATAAGGTCTTTATGTTGCAATAGTGTATGGTTTAAGCAATAAGAATTCTCATCTCCGTTTGTTTTCCCTTAATGCTCCCTTTCCCTCTCTATTATCCTCTCTTCCAAGAAGATGAGGAAACATTTCTTCCTCCATCAAGAAAAATCACAACATATGGTATTAGAGCCTCGTAAAGCGACCGAGCAAGATAGAGGGGGTGGAGGCGTTTTTTTTTTTTGCCTAAAGAAATCAATTCAGAACCTTGATTGAGGTGAATCAAAGGAAGGGGACAAGGAGGTTGATCTGCTTGGATAGAAGCAAGAACTGGCATAAGAAGGCAGACCGAAGCAGGTCGGGCTGAAGGCTGGGCTTCCGCATGCAGGAATAGAACATGGAGCATGTTTTAGCATGTGGGACTCCTGATCAGGCGAATTAGGATCAGTGAGTGCAGCTGTTGGAGGTGTTAAGGCTGAAGTTGGAGGTAAGGGCGAACGGGAGGTCGTCACCCCTGCTGGTTGCTGGGAGGCGGAGTCCAGCTGCTGGTCCATGTGCATGAAGTCATCAACAGGTGTTGGACAAAGGAAACAGTTGGGGGGTGTTTGGTATTGGATTTATTTCGAGTTTTTAGTAGGATTTACAGTAAATCCAGCCAAACGCAAAAAAAAAGTAGCAGTAAATCCTGCAAATCCGTAAATCCCGGATTTGCGGATTTATGGCGTAAATCCGCTAAATCCCGGTAAATCCTAATCCCGCTAGAAGTCGGATTTACGGGATTTGGCCGAAGAAGTGCGCGAAAGGGAGAAAGTTACCTTCACAGTGAGCGAGCTACCGTCGTTGCTTCAGATCAAAATGTTGTAACGTCCGGAAAAATGTTACCTCACTCGCAGCCGAGCTCCTTCCTCCGATCTCCACCAAGCCGCTCGATCTGACTCTAGCAGACGCTCCCCTACCCGACGCCAAACTCTGCCCTAGCTCCTGTTTTCCGATTCCCCACCAACCAAAGCTCCAGACCCGAACTTCATCTCAGCCATCCCCTTTGCCGATCTAGAGATCCTACACTCTTCCTCATTTATTTCACTAAGCTGCTAGTAATAAGGTTATTAATAAAACATTATTTACTATTATTCTTAATGTTGTTATTAGTTATCTTAGTATTGTCATTAAGATTATTATTATATAATAATATTATTATTAGTTTTGTTATTAACCATTAGTTATTATAATATTATATTATCATTATTATTATTGTTAGGTATGATAACAATCATAATTTTAATAATGATGATGATGATTATTATTATTATTATTATAAAAAAAGATTTCAAAAAAAAAATGTGGTCTTGATTTTTGTGCCCTACACCCGGCTGTCTCCAAGGTATATCTTCCTAAACTCAGGTTCCCATTTTCGTCGTTTGCGGTGGACCGACAACCTATACGCGTTCTAGTAGCATGGTAGGAGGAAACCCAGTCCGGCGCCTACGACAAAGCGAGTAATCGCCTAAAATCTCATTTTCGACGTTTGATCTGAAGCAGCGATGAGGCGGGTAATTAATACTGACAAAATAGTAATTAAATTATTAATTAAATAATTAGTAGGCTTATTAGTTAAATAAGTAATTATTTCCTTAATGGCAAACAACTTTATAACTTGATGCGGAAGCGAATTAAGTGGCTTTATATTACTCAGTTCAATTTTAAATCTCCAACTATTTTAAATCCTGTAATCTGTTGCCAAACATCTTTCTGGATTTAATAGGATTTAAAAATTGTCATACCAAACACAATTCAGGATTTAAGAGCCCAGGATTTAATAAATCCGGATTTACAGGATTTAGCAAATCCTACTAAAATTGAATCCAATCATATACCAAACACCCCCTTGGTGGTTTGCTGCTTGCCTATGGAGGTGCGAACGGACATAGAGGAAGGCTTGGCAGGGCTTGTGATTCTTGAATGTTCTGAGCGGAGTTTGGGAGATTGATGGGAACAAAAGCAAACATGTGATTTTGGTCTGGATGTGATTGTTGTAACTTGTAAGTAGTTCTTGAAGCCTAGTTGTGGTGATATCCTCGTGGAGGAGGATTCGAAGAAGTGAAGCAGGGCATGGGGGAGATTACATTTGCAAGGCAAGGCCAAAAGTGATGCAGGTCGTCTGCGTGTGAGATGCAGACCGAGGCATATTAAAAGTTATTATTCTTGATTAAAGATCAGTCAAGAACATTTGAGGTGGAGTTAGGTTATTCTTGATGAGCAGTGTCGGGAGTGCGGGGCACCTGGAGGTGCGAGGTCGTGCAGTGTGCAAGGAGGTCGCACGGGAGCACAGAAGACAAGTAGGGCACTGGCGGATGTGGTAGTGCAGAGCGTGGGATTGTGATGAGCAAGGCGCAAGCTAAGGCGCAGGACTCGATGCACGGGTGGATACACGCAGGATGTGATCGGAGTTAGATCGCATGAGTGCAAGGAGTGGGAGCGGAGCTGGAGGCTCAGGGCGTAGGCACGAGGCGCAAGGTACAAGTGGATGCACAGGGCGTGAAAGGCAAAGACGCACATAGTGTGTGGTGCTAACCGTCCGGTCAACGCTATTGGCAAGGAAGACTGACGAGGCTGTTCTTTGTGAACAACAATTATCTTTTTTGTGTGTAAATCTAGGACCAAGGTAGAGAATTGTTAGATATTGATCCTAGATTTAGGATGTTTCTTGTATGGCTTGCATAGCCATTAGTATAGCTTTTGGTGATATTATTTTGAGTCTATAAAATAGGGTCTTTAGGTTGTAATTGTGTATGGTTTAAGCAATAAGAATTCTCATCTCAATTTTTTTTCTTAAAACTCCCTTTCCCTCTCTTTTATCCTCTCTTCCAAGAAGCCAAGTAAACATATTTTCCTCCATCAAGAAAAATCACAACATATACACTGGAACCTAGTCGATGGGCTAGTACAGCCATACCTTTCAAGGAAAAAAAGACTTATAAGAGTTTTTCCGACATATGTTAGGGAGTGACGCTTCGTTTGGGACAACTTTCTTACTACTTTTTAAAACAGCTTTCAAGTACAAAAAATAAAACTTTTGTGCTAAAAAGTCATGTTAAGAAGCAGTAAGAAAGAAGAGAGAGAGAGAGAGAGAGAGAGAGAGAGAGAGAGAGAGAGAGAGAGAGAGAGAGAGAGAGAGAGAGAGAGAGAGAGAGAGAGAGATTGTGTGTGTGTGTGTGTGTTGTTCTCAGGAAGAGGGCATGGAGAGTAGATGTTGGATGGTAAATTAAACCACTATAAATTTTGATTTGAAGTTTGGCTTTTTTGGACCTTTTTTTTTTTATGCTGCCTATAGATATGTGATTATGAGATTTAATTTTTGCCTTCTTAATATCCCTTGATGTGATAAATATGAGAAATTGATCTCTATTTTGACAATTTTAAATTTAAACTAATACTAAAATTAGTTTCCTTTATTCTTAAAAAATAAATACTTACTCATATCTTGTAATAAATAACTTAACAAATATTAAAACTACTCGTCTAACCTTTACTTGACATAATCAAGAAATAAAAACATCTCGAAATAGTATTTCATTACCTTTCCCCCATTGTTTGACAACATTCATTAGATGAATTAGTAGGAGCACGGAATAATAAAAAAATTAAAGATGGAGAAAATTTTTCAAACTAGTTGGTGTATTCAGTAGAATGAGTCAAACAGTTTGATGCATCGAGCAGTTAGACAAACTCTACTAAATGTGTCGAATAGTTTGGTGCATTCCACTGCTCCTTACCATAATCAAACCCTCTAATTTTTAGGAGCATGGGCCCAATTCATTAATAAACAAAAAAGGTTACAACATGATAGAAATAAAATTACATGTGCAGTATACCGTCGGAAAAATAAATAAAATACAAGAAAAAAGTAGAAACCTTTCTCCAAACAAAACGAGCAAGAAACACGAAAAAAACAGAAGCTGAAAAGAGGTCAGCACAAAACCATGGATCAATGATTTTAAATATATTAAGTCTTCGTTTGGAATGGCTTTCTTACTGGTTCTTAAAGCAGCTTTTTAATACAAAAATTTTAATATTTGTACTAAAAAAGAAACAGTAAAAAAAATACGTCGCAAACAAAGCTTAAGTTGATCCCCCCACAACAGATATAAACAAAATCTAGGTTGAATTTCAACCTAGGTGGACTTAGAAAATCAGATAATGCATCATGAAGCCCAGAATAAGAAGCAACCAAATTTCTTCCACAAACAGGCGAAGAAGCAACATAGCCATGGAGAGAAAATCACAACAACCAACAATTTTAAATATGAATCCATCAAACTATACCTTACATAATGCAAGGTAAAACATTACTTGCCCTTCATTGACCAAATTACAAATTACAAGAAACAGATGGTTAGATTTTGAAGAAAAAAAATAATATAAACTAGGCTTAGAGTGAATCGATAATCAATGCAAAAAACAACTAGCAATAAGAGGGAGTTCATGCAATGATAGGGAAAACATCAAGGGAATAAGTGGTAAATTGTAGTACTTTGAAGATAGGGACTAATTTTTTTATTAATACTTCAACAATAATGAAATGAGAAGCATAATATTAAGTTATGTGTTGCAGAGATGAGGACGCTTAGGTGGATGAGTGGCTTTACCCTTATAGATAGGATACGAAATGAGCATATATGTGAAAAGGTTAGAGTAGCTCCAGTGGAAGATAAGATTAGAGAGAGGCCCCTTAGATGGCTTGGTCACATTAAACAGAGGCCTTCTGATGACCCGGTTAGGAAAGTTGAGGAATTAGATTTAACTTATGTTAAGAAAGATAGATGTAGACCTAAAAAAGACTTGGTTAGAAAATATTAGAAATGGTCTTTCTTTATTAAATTTAAATGAGAAATTGACTTTTAACATGACACAATGGCGAAAAAATGATTCATGTAGCCAACCCCATGTAGTGGGACAAAGGCTTGATGTTGTTGTTTCTACAATAATGAAAGATACAATTGTTCTACTATCGATATGTAGATCGGCTTTCCCACAAACCCTAGGTGTCACTAGGAAACTCACATAAAAAAAACTATAGTAGAAAATAAATTGCATGATGCCAAAATAACAATATAGTTGGCCCGAAATTATAATTCACTTGCATTTTTACTATAGCAACATGATATTTGTATTTTTTTAGGCTAGAATTTTCTTTTTATTTAACAAGGTCTTTTCATTATTCATGTAATGACTAGTTCAAACTTTATGCCTAGGTCAGCATAGTAATATCACCATCTCAGTTGTAATAGCATCGTGCCACTCACAAAACATATTGATTTGTGATTCAAGACTACTAGAAAAGGCATTTAACGATAAATATAAGGCTTCAGTTCTCAACATAGCAACTTTTTATTGTGTGCGTACACCGGACAGAGAGAACCATCCGGTTTTCTCTCTCTACAGTAAAAGCGTAGTCAAAGCGCAGCTGCTATAGTAAGACTGTGCTTTTACTGTAGATAGAGAAAAAACTGGATGGGCCTCTCCCGTCCGGTGTCCGCACACAATAATCTCTCCAACAAAGCAGAGCCAGCCCAATTCATTCAGATTAAACAAAAACAACATGCCAAGCAACAAGCCTCAGTCATAGAAGGCTGGCGATAAATATATTTGGCTAGGTAGCTCAACTTAAAATAAAACAAGATATCACAAATTAGCACTTTGGCTTTGAATGCTTTGCACAAATCTCATATTTCATACCTGCCATGTGACACTAGTTAAAAGTTAAGCGTTTTAAGGTTCTTGATCCCATATCTCATACCAGCCATCTAATCCAGGGCTTGAAAGTATAGGGTCTTAAGAAGGAAGGAGGAGAGAAGATTGGAAGAAGGGTGGGTAAAGAGATAGTTTAAGAAGAAGTCGCATTCAAAGAACAAATGCTTATAAGTTAATGAAGCAGCAAAGCATAAGTTGCATAATGAAGCAGCTGGAAGCTGGCCTTGATGAGGATATCCCATGGAGGGCCCAGCCAATTTCTTTTTGGAAATTAATGACAGTCTTGTATTTCAATGTTATACAAAAGATATTTACAAGAAGTCCTAACGCCAAAAAACAACTAAAAACATAGAAAGTTTACGATGAACCACATCAAAAATTGCAATGCTCTAAAGATTGCCAAAAAATCAAAAATAAAAGGCAAAGAATCCAAAAATAGCAGGTTGCCTAAATTCCAGAACAGCCACAAAAATCACAGAACAGTAGTCTTGTAAGAGATCTAACTTGTTAGACTCAGACGGAAAAAATCACACAATTAAGATTTTATTTGGGACAGTTTTTTTACTGCTTCTTAAAGCAGATTTTTATTAAAAAATTTTAAATTTTTGTACTAGAAAGCTGCTTTAAGAAGCAGTAAAAAAGCCATCCCAAACTAAACTAAAATTATAAACACAGTAATTTACCCTCTGGTTGCCAGTGAGATTATCTCTAGCCGTTCAGGGTGGGAAATTATAATTCAAAACTGAGGGACAAACCCATCACCATTGTCCAACAGATCCAAATGTAGCCCATCAAATACAAATCAGAAAGGAAAAAGATTTCTGATTTCATGAAGACCGTTTATGTTAATCAATTTACTTCTAATAGCCTTCTTAACCAAGTAAATGAGGGCTTTTGCATTGAAAGCTTTGCTCGAATCTCCCATTATTCTTCAATGAAAGAAAATAGTTGCAATCATCGATAAAAGGTAAGCATTTTTAATGTTCTCAATCCCAAAATTCCTAACTGTTAAAGAAGAAGTCACATTCAAAGAACAAATGCTTAAAAGCTTCATCGGGAGAAAGGCACGAGTTGCACAAGAGAGCAGCGAGAATGCCTCTGCTACTTTATTAGAGACAAAATCCTGTGTTTCATTGCTATAAAAGAGATCACAAGAAACCTTCAGGCCAAAATACAACTCAAAAAGGCATAAAAGTTAAAAAAAAAAGGGATAAAATCACACCAAATATCATTATATTGTTAAAATTCCAGAACAGCCAATAAAATCACACCAAATATCATTATGTGGTAAATAGTTCCAGTGTTTTTTTTTCTTCCTTTAAAATCCAGTACGTAAAGCTTCTTTTAAAAGTATGATCTTTTTCTAAACTTAATTACTCAGTAAAGCCCATGATGGAGCCCCAACCTCCTCCCCCACAAAAGCTGGAGGTAATGGATTTCAAATTTTGATTTTATTTTTCTTTGAGGTCATATTTTTCTACAATTTTTTGTTTCATTATCTCAATTGTTATCTCTACGTTATATTCTTTTTTCCAAGATCAACAATATCAGCAGCTTCATTTGTACAACACACTACCAAAATTCTCCAAATAATACTGAGAGATATAGGAGATGAAATAATATGTCGAATCATTGAGTTATATATATATATATATATATAAAGTTAAAACCCACGGTGGGGCCTAACGTTAATATTCAAAAATCGGTTACAAGGTCCTTAGAAGGATCCTCTGGCTCGCTACGCTCAGGAGAGCTACAATCAAAAATCAAAATAAAACCTAAGAGCCGGTGGTTCCTTTTTCTAATAATACAATAATACAAAAATGAAAACTCGGGCAGCAAGGCAGCAGCACCCAAAAAAAGGAAGATAAGTTTAAAGTCGTTCAGCACAATTTTCCTGCAAAAACAAAGATCAAATTTGAAATGGCATGGAAGAAAACGAACAGAGCGAGCCTTGCAAACATTTAAGCTCCAGAACTCAAAAGAAATATTGATCTTGCAAAGCACGCTCCAAAAAGGGATATTAGATAAGTAGTAAATAGAAGGAATTATAGAGCAATCGATATAGAACCTGAAAAGAGCAATAACGGAAAGATAAGTGATATGCTCGCAAAGACCAGAGAAATCATAGAAGAAATTCTCCTTAGTAATCACCTTACTATAGACACAACCTCTCATGGATAACCTGTTAAAATTCAAGACAGATAACCTCTTAGTGGCGGCCATCCAGATATGAAAATAATTCTGCGAGCTATAAAAGAAATAGCAAACAGAATAACCCAGCTTAAACACTCAGTAGAGATGCATACCACCAAGGTTTGGCCAAAGAAACCCATCACTCCAGAAATCCTCCACGAGAACACACAGCAATGAATAATGACAGTTATAAATATAACACAACCAGAGCAGCATCAACAAATAAAAATGGACCAAGAACTCAAAAACAGGGAAATTAAGCATGACGAATATAAGGTAGCCCCATTTTATCCAGAAAAATCATGCCTTTAAGAGGGGAAGGCAGATTCGTCACAGAGAGATCGTGAAAAGTGTCACTTTGGGAGCCAAATTTAGCCAGCCAGTCCGCACAAGCGTTACCTTCATGATATATATGGGAGATATTACAAGAAAGCATAGTAATCATCATCTTAATTTTCCTAATAGTATAAAAATTTTGAGGGGTACCAACATTGTTCTCAGAAATCTCATGAATGACAGTTTTAGAGTCGACTTCAATGTTCACATGATGGTAACCCAACCTCAGACAAAGGTCTAAACCATAACTTAAACTCAACAACTCGGCAGTCAACACAGAACAAAAATTCAGAGGCCCAGAAAAAACATCCATAGGATTACCAAGATGGTTACGAATAATACCACCAATGCCAGCCGAATTAGTTCCAACAGAACCATCTGTATTAAGTTTGACATAAGGAAAAATAGGTTTTAACCATCTAACAATGTCCAGCTTAACCGCAGCAGTAGTAGCAGTATTTAAGCCAAAAAAATTAGCTAACAGAGTACTGTTTATAAAGTTTTTATAGGAAATAAGGTTAACAGAGATCAATTGTAAAACCTTATTTCTAATATTGGTAATAATCTGATTAGCATTCATCTTAATATCATCGTGTTTAGACTCATTTCTAGCTTTCCAAAGGTACCAAATAATCAGAATGGGGAGTAAGTTCTGAATATGACCCTTACCCTTCGTAAACCACATTTTAAGAATGTCATTCAAACCCCAAGTGGTATTAAAAACCCCCAGCCTAGCCAAATTACAGAAATGGGACCAAACACGACGAGCAATAGAACTGTTAACAAAAATATGATGAATGCTCTCAATATTGGAGCAACATTGACATTTAGAAACAAGAAAAAAAACCTTTCTTCCATAATATGTTATCAACAGGTAAAAAGCCTTTAAGGCATCTCCAGAGAGCTTGAAAAATGTGAGAGATTTCCTCTTTAATTCTAATACTCTCCCAAAAATTTTTAAGACTAAAATCACCCGTAGACGAAAGTTTAAAAAGAATTTTATATTTACTGTGTAACTGTAACGGGATTTTAATAATAAAATCAATAATCTCTTGCGGGACCACCTCCTGGAGCTTAGCCATGTTCCAATCGCCATTGTGAAAGAATTCATTAACTTTGGTATTAGAGATGGTATGGGTGTTAAGATAATCGTCTATAGAGGAAAATCCCAACCAATTTTCCTGCTAGAAAGAGACCTCCCCAATATCGATCCCCCATTGAATATTCAGCTCAGCTTCCCATTTAATTTTGCAAATTCTTTTCCAAACAGGGGAATTAGAGGGTTTGTAATGACACATCAGAGGATGCATTCCCTTACAATATTTGGCTTTCATAAATTTAGCCCAAAGACTAATATTAGATCTAAAACCAAACCACAATTTATGAGAAAATGCATGAACAGATCAGTAATGGATTTGCAACCAAGAGAGCCTTCTTTATAAACCCCACACATCTTATTCCACTTCGCCCAGTTAATACAAGACTTGTTGTTAGTAGCACCCAAAAAAAACTTGTTTATCATTTTTTCCATTCTATTGCAAACATTAGAAGGAGGTTGCAACGTATGAAAAATAAATATAGGAATAGAATTCAGAACACTTTTAATCAAAATCAACCTACCTCCAAAAGAAGGAAAATAAGAAGACCAATGCATGAATTTCCTTTGAAAGATTGTAAAAATATTGTCCCATATATATATATACATTTGAGTCATTTAAGTAAACACAAGCATCTACAACCATAAAGAGAAATAAACTCACAGAAGTATGGAGAAACATACTGACATAAAATATATTATATATAGTCAAATACATTCATACTAACCATACATTTTACTTCACTCTAAGCTGTATCATTTTTTATGGTTTTCCTTTCTATGTTTCGTATGAGTTGTTATGGTAATAAACATATTCATACAGTCAGATATTCTCGATTTTGTTGCAGTAATGCAATGAACGTCAAACTCCTTGTGTGTCCGATCGTAATGGTTATAGAGATTGTTCCAACACCTATAACGTTGGGTGTTATTTGGATTAATTGTGAATCAAGCAAGACAGATGAAACCATCAATAGTATTGAACAATTAGAAAATTAAAATAAAATAGATATCGTTATTAAAAGATGTAGGTGAAATTATCTTAATGAAAAAAAACTTGTGCTGACTGAAAATATTGATAAACATTTGAGGGAAGACACTCTCGACGAAAGCAAATCATTAATAGATCACCTTGATCAAACATTTTTTGCCAATGCTCATCGTCGTCGCAAGATATTTGATCAAATGATCTACTAATGGTTCGTCTTCACAATTATTTGCTACACCATCTTCTACTGCGATTTTGTTGTCATTATGATAAAGATAAGAGCTATGACTCCGCTTACTAGAAGCAATGACAAAATATGTTTGAAGCAGATATTTTTTTCAGCAATAACAAAGGGAGATAGCAATGAGTGACAACAACCGATAGTCGCCTTTTATAAACGCCATCAGTCACTGATCCTCATTGCTCGTTATCGCTTGTTTCCACTCACCGCTATTTCCTTTTATCATTGCTAAAAAAATATGCTTCAAATGTATCTCATCATTGCTTCCAGTAAGCAAAGTAATAGGTCTTGTCTTTATCATAGCCGCAGCAAAGTCGTTGAAGCAGATGATGCAAAAAATCATTGTGAAAATGAATCATTACTATATCATCTGATCAAATATCTTATATCGACGATGAGCATCAACAGAAGATGTTTGAACAGCAAGGCGATCTATTAATGATTCATCTGAATCAGGAGCTTTTTTCTTTAAATATCTATCAATATTTTCCGCATAATGACATTTTAGTTAACATCAACTCAATATGCACAAGTTCTCATTATGACAGGTCAGATAGATGTGCTCCAGATCGCGCTCTATGCTCATAATATTAGCCTCCCCTGCTCCAGCACTACTTGTGATGGCCCAGTATATGTACGAATGCATATGCATGTATCTATGTATATATATGTATGTATAAATATATGTATGCACGCACACACACGTACACTCATGCATGCACCCATTCATGCATGATCATGGACGCGTGCGTGTACAAGCATGCACGTCAGTATATGTACGTATCTGCGTGTATGTATGTACACGCAAGTACGCATGCACGCATGCACGAACATACGTACGAATATGTAGGTACGTGTGTATGTACAACACACATTAGAATGAAAAATTATCTTAATGTAATATAATAACATAAATAATTATGAAATATTAATATTTATGAAATAAATATAAATTTCAAAATGTTCATAATATTATAATATATGGGAAATTTTAATTTGATAAAAATTTTCTATAGCTTTTAATTTGATGAAAAAAATTGCACAATTTAACTAAGCTAAAATCTAATAACCATCTCATATATTTCTGGTGTAATTATATTTCAAGATGCTAACAAGTTCAGAAATAAAAGCGAAAGGCATTCCAAATTTATAATACAATATGGGATAAGTTTGTCAAAATAAGAAATGAACATTCATTTAAATAGTCGTGGCGTTGAAAGCAGAAAAACCATAAGCACATTTATTTTATTTTTATAGCAATACAATACTCTATATGATTGTGAGTGCGTTTCTCCCTCTGATGTAGATACTTATGTTTGCCTAAATGATTGTGTCTATATATATATATAATTTGTTAAATTAATATATATAATTTATAATTATATATTTGACATTTAAAATTTTTGCCTTATCCATTTCACCCTAGCAATTGACGACATATAGCTTCTTTTCTTGTCATTTCTTCATTATTGAGTCACCAAGTGTATTGCAGAGGGTGTGGGTCTCTACTGTGAATGTTATTTATTTTAAATTTGATGGAAGAAAGTATTTTGAGAAAAACTTGTGCCTTCTTTTTATGAGTAATTATTGTGTCCAGTAGGGGTGTCAATTCGGGTCAGCGGTTCGGGTTCGGGTTCGGGTTCGGGTCAAATCCGGAACTGACCCGGCACTGTTCGGGTCAACCCGAACCCGACCCGTTTTTAAAAACGGGTCAGGTTTCTGGACCCGAACCTGACCAAATTTGGGTCCGGGTCAACCCGACCCGACACGAATGACCCAAAGTTGACCTGAAATTGCTAATTTTCGGTCAAAATCGGGTCAATATTCGATTTTCAGGTCAAAAACGGGTCAATCTCGGGTTCTCGGGTCAAATATGAGTTTTCGTGTCACTTTCGAGTCAATTTCGGGTTGCTGGGTCAACCCGACCCGATTTTTAAAACGGGTTGATTTGTTCAACCCGAACCCGACCCGTTTCGGGTTCGGGTTGACCCGAACCCGGATTTTTCCGGGTCGGGTTCGGGTCGTGTTTCGGGTCGTGTCAAAAATTGACATCCCTAGTGTCCATACACCGAACGAGTCCAGAGATCAATAACAGAGCACCACGTTACCTGAGTGCTCGGTATTGCTCGGTACTGAGCACTCGGTATTGCTTGGTATTCGTCCGGATTTCCTGTCTTTTGTTCGGACGTAATAACTTTTCTCTTTTTATAGACCAACCTCTTCATGTGATTTTGATCAAATAAAACAAGCCTATTTGCTTTTCAAGATGCTACGACAAGCTTCCATTGAAAAATATGGTTATATTTAATCTTCTATCGCTGAATTTAATGCAATGTGATCAAATTTTGCTGAATAGTTCTGTTATAGGTGAGAAAAAGAGATATCTATGTTTTGACTCTTTAAAAGAAGACTAAAAAAATAACACCATAATTATTATTTTTTAAATATTTAGTTGATACATTAATCTATGTATGTTTTAGGTTCTTACATATACATTTTTTTTTGTTTTCTTAATGATCATATACATATAAATAAGCTTATATTAATGAAAATTAGGTGTCACCCTCACATTTACAAATATAAAGAAAAAAAAGTTATTTTACCTAACATACCCAATTACAAACATTTAAATGCAAAGGTAATATAACATAATTATGAGTAATGGAATGCAATGCTCTTAATTAAAAAAATAAACAAATATTAAAAATAATAACAAGTATATATTCAGATAAAATATATTAATCACATCAATATAAATGTAAAGCTGATAAGTTAATGAGTTAAAAAAATAGAATATGGCCTCAGATTTAAAAAGAAGGTTTGATTAAAAGCCCTGCTAGGGGTGAAAGTGAGCCGAGCCAGCTCGCAAGCCGGCACGAGCTCGACTCATTTATGGGCTCGCGAGCCGAGCTTATCGAGCTCATGAGTCGAGCTCGAACTCGAGTTCGAGCTAGTTTAGCAAATGAGCTCAAATTCGAGCTTGAGCTGGCTCGAATAAATATTATTATTTTTAAATAATTTATTTTATTTATTAAATATAAATATTTTAAAAAATTAATAAAAACTATCTGATTTTTATTTAATGTTAAATATTTCATCTTTTTTTTTTTTTTTTGACTAAGTTTTAAAAATCCCGCGTAAGTTTAAAAAAACCCGCCTAAATTTTAAAATTCTCTCGAGTTCGAGCTCACCTATCGAGCTCAAGTTCGAGCTCGCTTCCCAACTAACGAGCCAAGCTCAATGAGGCCTAAACTCGACTCTACTTATTTACAACCCTAAGCCTTGCATTGCAATGTTTAATAAACTAACATAATCTAGCAACCAAGTGATTAAATAAATTAAATTGTGACAGCTTGAATTATAAATCACATATATCGAATAATGTGTAATAAGTTGTAAACAATTGAGAGCGCCTCAACTTTTTTTTATATATGATAATAGATATGTTATAGGGAAAAAATTTTAGAAACTGCTATGATTGTTATAACTGTGTTTTTTTAAGAACAAAATCAATTAATAGCTTTCTATTAGCTGTCACACTGCAACAATATTGGTTGTAAGAAGCAGCTTTCTAGTAGAAAACTTTTTAAAATGTAACTCTAAGGAAAAGTATCATGTCATTCACAATTTTAAATTGACATCATCGACTACTTAAGTAAGCATGCAAGTAGGGGTGTCAATAATTGATTTGATAGTTTAATATTTTGTATAATTTGTATAAGAAACTGCTATGATTGTTATAACTGTTGTTATAAGTTGTAATTATGGTTTGACATTTTTAAAAATTGTAATTATTTGTGTAATTTATTTGATAGTTTAATATTTTATATAATTTGTATATTGTAATTAACAAATTGATTTTGATTCTTAAATAAAATTTTTATTTATGCAAATTTCTTTATATAATTTTATGTGTTTGTGTTTTTGAATTTTTTTTTTGAAAATAAATCGGGCTAGCGGGTCATTCCGGGTTGACCTGAACCTGAACCCGACTCGGGTCGGGTTCGGGTCCTGAATATTGACCTGTACGTATCTATTACCGGGTCAGGTTCGGGTCAACCCGTTTAGCTTCGGGTCGGTTCGGGTTCGACACGAACCCGACCCGTGACCCGGTTTTGACACCCCTACATGCAAGTGTCCGTCACACACCAGTTATATTTTTTTTTTTTTGCAAAATCAAGAAGTTCCTATGTGAGTAAATCACTGGGTTTGAAGTGTCGATCGATGTTCTGGTGTCTGTTATTTTATTCCCTAAAGATTTCAATTTTCAGTTCTGGTCAAAACTTTAATCAAGTGTCTTTTGTTTTTATGTTGGGATTTGAATTTGTAATTTATAGCTTAGCACTTAGAATTAAATAAGAAAATGAAATACGATATAAAGTATGAAAAGCAATAAAAATAAAAATAAGCAATATTTAAATATATGAACAATGTATAAAAGAAGGTAAACATCCTAAGAAATTTTAAGGCTTATGTTCTATATGCAGCTCTAGTGTGTGCTAGGTCGTGCGGTAGTCAAACTTATTATTAGTTTAGATTTTTAATTTTAATTTTAAATATGTTTGATTTTTATCCAAGGATGATTTCGATTCAAATATTAATGCTTTAAGATTTCTATAATGGTTATAAAGAAAGTTTTATCTTTGACTTAATATTACTCTACTCTATGAGTCTATGTAGCTATTGTTGGTTATTATTCTATGGGTTTGTAGAAATTTATTTCATATTTTTATTATTTTTAATGAATTTTTTAAATCCTAATTCAATTAGAGAGTTTATTTAATTTCGAGGTGAAATGAGTTGTTAATTGAAATATTTATTTAGTTTATTCTTCGTTATAATTTTATGTATTTATAAAAAATTATTTAAGATTCTTCAGAATTTTATTGAATCTTTAATTAATTATTCATTATCCTCTATTCTCTCTCTTTTTTAATCATTTTTAAATCCACCATTACATTTGAATTTGAATTCATTAAATTTTTAGATTATATTGTATTAGTCATGTATATGTCCTTTAATTTTTGTATTTGTTGGTTTATGTTAATTTTATGTTTCATTTAGTGTTGAGGGTTATTGGATGTAATATGAATTGTCTTGCTTTAAGTGTGAGGTGAAATCCAATCGGATTATGTTTCGCTCTTAAATATGTATGTGTTTGTGTATATATTATTTGATTTATAACTTATTAATGATCGTATTGTTAATTTGGCTCCTCTTAGGGATGACTTATGTAGGTCAAATGAGTTAAGTGTCCAAATAGGCTTATGATTGGAGAGTGGACACTAACCTACCAGGTGGGTATGACACTTTCGATCAAGATCGCATGGCTCTATCATTTTGGGTTCATCGTTGCCCTTGGCCTACTTAGTTGAGTGCCAACCAGATGATCCATATTAGCAATCATTGGTAACCTCATCTAATGGGACCTCGTAGACTAAGGGATTTAGGGGACCTAGCTAGTTCTAGGCTAATAAATGGGAAGTGCACCTTCCTATGCTTAGTAAACCTATGTCTACGTTATATACCCTATGATGTTGACCCTTAAGCTACATGTATATTCATAAGAGATGTAAAATGAGTGAGAATGATATAGACTAAAGAGGCCTAGTGCCCAGGGCTTTTATCTATACCCAACATCATCTATTAGGGATGCAGGTGAAGTGGGTTATACACTCGATGTTGTCTTAGCTTGTGAGTTGAGTGTGCACTAACTTCTATAAGCATTAATATGGTTAGTGTGAAGGTATTATGGGGTTGATGTTAGATATTCAATTTAATATCAAGCATTGAAAACATATCTATAAGGGTACCAATTTTGTAGTTCTATTTTGTTTATGATGTTCCCTATCTAGAAGTTCTTTATAGAAAAAACATTAACAAGATGTCATTTATGATCATGTATTGGTATGTTAATGCACTGTAAAGAAGTCAAATAAATGAAAAATAATTCCTAACCTCATTTACAAGTTAATTTAATTACCATAACTTAATACATACACCACAAAATATCAATACATGAAACATGTAGTATAATCAAGATTGGTTGTCATGTCACATGTTAAGTGAAGAGTTTATTATAAAGCCTAAGAATTCAAATCATGTGTCAAATTATAAATGAGGTTCAAGTTTAAATACAAATCAAGTAATTATTAATTGAAAGAGGCAGAATGAAAACTTGAATTTTTCAATAAACATCATGCAAAACTTCCTCTTCAAACTATAAACATATAAGTACAAAATGTATTTCTAAATGGAATTTATTCTCCAAATTGAATGGCTAAAGAAGTTATGAGTTTAGGTAAAGCTGAGATTTGAGTATTTTACAATTGTATTTAATTGAAAATATAGCAGCAAACACATACATGTAAGATGATTATGAAGAAAATGGCTTGTTATCCCCAAGATAGATGGCTACCTACAAAGTTATACTCATATTCATATAGAATTACTTAATTAGTTGGGAATGAAATGACCAGCAATAGTTTAGAGATGTCAAAGAGATTGATTTTATCCTATCGTTAACACCACTCTGAATTCAATAAATGAAATGTACTAGTTATATTTATATATATCACAGATAAGTATTTTATATATTCACACACATGAACAGATAAGATCCTATGTTAATCACTTTAAAGAAATTAAAATAAGATACATATCTGCTGCATAAAACTTTAATATTACATATATACAAGTTTATACTACTCTATTTACATATAGAACACCTAAAATTTTAATATTACATATATATCACCTTATATTATTTTAATATCAAATATGACACTCATATTTCATTCTCACCACCCAAAATTTCATTCCCACCACCCATATTTGATATGAAAGTGAATTCTGGGTGATATGTATGTAATATTAAAGTTTTAGGTGTTAGATATTTAAATAGAACAATATATAGTAGTATGTATATAAATCCTCCTAAAGTAAATTCGAATGAGTTAAACTTTTAACAGAAACATCAAGATGAGTGGAGCTCATTTTATTTCATCAATTCAGCTCAGTACAAAAGAAGACAAATATGTATATAACTGAAGGATTTTAAACTATCATTCCAAAAAACTAATGCATAGCTCTTGGATATTAAGGTTAAGCCAGCAGTGTTATGCCTCCATCCCTAATAAATAATAAATAAGTACGAAGATTCAATAGTAGGCAATGTGAGTTGTGTTATGAAGCACTTCATTTGATTAGCAAAAATGACAGAATACACGCAACATTTAAACTAATAATAGAGGTTTGAGGAGTACCTGATTATTTAAAAGTTTCCTTGCTTCACCCAGCATTTTTCAAATGTGTTCGATGACTTTGAAACAAATAAGTAGATATATATATATATATATATATAAAATTAGCAAAAGAGATATTTCTCTTATCTATTGGCATCCATGTTCAGTTACTCACTTATAGTAGTATAGGATTAATAAATATACAGCCTAATAATATAAACTTCATATTGGACCAGTAAACATTAGCATTTTACATGTATAAATGGAAAATAAAAAGGGATCGGAAGACCATAATTTGCTAATTAATAGAATGTTACACATCTCATAGAGAGGATTAGGATGGGAAAGGATCATTCGATTTCATTAAGGTAATTTAGCAGTTGATGCAGAATATATTCACAAATTAGAGACAAAAAAGGAAGATACATTGATTTTGTAAGGAAAAAACGATGTTCTTCCTTCTCTGACCTCTAGGAATGTATAGCAGCAACCACGATTCCAACAAAACAAATGCAGTTGAAGGTAGAGAGAAAAATGATGTCGACTTGCTCTCTCATTTTTTGATAGCTAGGGACGGACGACCGAACCAACCCAGGTTCCTGCTTCCCTTGCACTCTTAGCAGCACTCTTGGGTGATGCAAAAAAGAATCTGCAGAAGGGAACATTGCTCTCTCGGTCTCTCATTTCTTCTTTCAGCCAAGGATGAACGAACGAAAATGTAAGGGAAGAAGTCCCCCTCCCCCCCAGCCCTCACACTCGATTCTCTCATGTTTCAGCCAGCCTGCTATTTCCTCCTCTCGATTGAAACTCACAAACATGTGAAAATGCACGCAAGGTGTCCGTCTGCCTGTCTACCCTCCTGCTGCAGTTCATGACCCCTAGTCTGAGATTTTGATGAAAACAAATAATATCGACTGAATTATTATTCATTGAATATTTTTTATTTATGATCTTATCTACGAGTACTAATATTTCAGGGATATCACAAATTATTCAAAACAACAAGAAGACTCAAGACTAGGTAGAGTAGGATTTGGAGTATATAACCTTATAATTTTATTTTTTATTATTTTTTATTTTTCTTAAGTTTGGCCATAAAGTGTATGCAAAAAATTGAGCAACTACGCACACACACAGGGGGAGAGATTTTTTTTTAATTAAGTAAATTTTTTTCTCTGTCGATCGTACTGTATGAGTTTCAATTGTATTGTACGATTCTTTCTAGCTCAACGGCTATCTATAAACAAATCATATTGTATGATATGTATCATATTGTACGATATGTATCGTATTGTACGATGTGTTTCCAATTAAAAATTCTAACCGCCAGATTAATTTAAGTAAGTTCTTAATTCATAAATTTTGAACTAATCGTACTGTACGAGTTTTTGAATACTTACTTAAATTAACCTCGTGATAAGTAAAACAAATCAAGGATTAATTACTTATTGGTAATCATACAGTATGACATGGTCTTACAGTACGATATATTGAGGCTCTTTTTGATCATCCTGAACATCGTATTAGACAATCCCTTAATTTTTGTACTAATCGTACTGGAAGATGTGGACATCATACCAGACGACCTTAGGCTTTTAACATATTGTATTGTATGAAGTGGCTCATACTATACGATGTACAGTGACGAGTTTTGGTAAGTCCCAATATTCGTCCTGTATGAACAGAAGGAATTTATCATATCGTACTGGACAATGTTATATCATACTGTACGATATTGTTTAGAAAAATTGTCTATTTGTACTCCTTCATACCAGGATGAAGGCTATTTTGAATTGATTATATTGTACGATCTTGGATCGTATTGTACGAACAAAAATAACAATATTAAAAATTTAGGGTTTCTTGGAGCCTGATTTAAATATCAAAACTTCTGTCTTTTGAGAATAATGTGTGAGAGAGGAATGTGACTAGAAGGGGATTTCTTGAGAGAGCTCTTGAGAATATTTTGGGGTTTGTGAGAGGAAGGAGAAGGTGGGCTTTGTGAGGGAGAAGGAGTATGAGGGAGATCACACGGTTTCTCCTGGCTTACTGCACGTTGCTCCTAGCTTGCTATACGTTGCTCCTTCTATGGCCTGAGAAGATCTTATGGGAAGCTCTCTATAGGTGAAGATCTTTCTAGGTTCGTGTCCTCAAAGGTACTCTGCCTTCTCCAGGAGGGAGAAAAATGAGAAGTTTGATGCCATCACCGGCAGGGTGACATAGCGCTTGGTACTCTGCCACCCAGAAAAGGTGAAAGTGAGGTTTGTAAAGGCTTCTCTGCCTTGCTATGGGGGTAAAAGAAGAATTACTGTTTGGTAGTAAAATTTCCTGGAGTAGAGGACTCTAGGGAGTGGACGTAGGTCAAGTGACTGAACCACTATAAATTTTTTGGTGTGATTTTTCCCTTACCGCACGTTATTTATGTTTTGTATTTTTACATTCATTATAATTGCTTGGTGAAAATCATATTTTAATTTTTTGTTGAGCAAGTTAAATTTCACCACATATTGTTGCAATCGTGTTTCAAGAATTCACTTCCGCAACAATTTAATTTTCTTATTTAAAATTTAAAAATATAAAAAATTAGAACTCATGATTATGATTGTTAGTTTATTGCAATAAATTTTCAATTCACCCCCCTCTTGGTGCATCTTATACTTTCAACTGGTATCGGAGCGGGGTTTCAAAAATAATATTTTAGAAAACCTTAAAAAATTGATCCTAGCTTCTTTTGGTAATCATAATACTATGAAGGGTTATTCTATAACTCGTCCACCCCTGTTTGATAATATTCCGTTTGATTTCTGGAAAATTAGAATGTCTATTTTTTTACAATTTATAAACTATTGTATGTTGATGTTGGTTCAAGAAGGTTACATTGCACTGTTTAAAATTATGAATGGCATGAAAACTCTAGTACTTTAGTGAATGGAGCAATGAGGATAGGAATCTAGCGTAATTAAATGCAAAGTACTTAAATTGTTTCTTTTGTGTATTAAAATTTGAGGACTACATGAGAGTATCTACTTGTACTACTGGTAAGGAGATTTGGGATAGACTGTGTATCACGTATAAAGAAACTTGTGAGGTTAAATAATCTAGACTTAACATTCTATTGCATGATTACAAACTTTTTCGTATGAAATCTAGCGAAACTATATCTGACATGTACACTAGGTTCACCCAAATAGTGACATCCTTCTATATATTAGGTAGAGAAATTTCTAATTCTAAAAAAATTAATAAGATTCTTAAATGATTACTGAGTTCCTATGATGCTAAAATAACTGCAATTACTGAATCCAAAGATTTAAACATTTATTCAATTGATAATTTGCTTGAATCACTTATTGCTTACGAGCAAAGGGTAAGTCAAAGGAAAAATGATTCATGAGAAAAGAAGAAGGAGCGGACGGTAGCTTTGAAAGTAAACAACTCAAATAGTGAAAGTTCTGCAGCAGAGGAAGATGATGATATAACCTTGATGACCCGATAGTTCAAGACTTTATGAAAAGAAAACAAAGGGGTCATCAGAATAACTAGAATAAAGATAAAAGCTCAAGAACTACTAAAGTTTCATCTAACACGATTCTTTTTTAGTGCAGGAAATGAGGTCACCTCCGAACTGATTGTCCCAACATTAAGATCCAACTAAGGATAAAGGCGAGGAAAAAGCAAAATATAATAAAGGAAAGATGAAGACACAAAAAGCATTTTGGGCCGACTCTGCCTCAGAATCGTCAGAAGAAGAAGCAGAGGAGGACGTAACAAATTTGTGTCTAATGGCTAACGATAATTTTGATCAATCAGATCAAGACAAGTTATATCAACTTTCATATGAAGATTTGTTGATTATTTTTGAGAAAATCTATGATGCGTATAGAAAGTTAAAGAAAATGCATGCTAGTCTTAATATTGAGATTAATACATTATAAATTAAGCATGCTAATTTAGTTAAAGAAAATTCTAATTTAGATAGAGATTAAATGTCCCTGCTTGATGAGTTTGACGCATTAAATAAGAAGCATATTGAATTAACTGATACATATGAATCCTTAAAAACATTACATGTTGAGTTAGAAACTGTATATAAGGACTTATATACTCTTGCAAGTGATTCAGATAATAGGGAGCATGCTTTGAAAGTTGAAATTGAAAATCTTAAACATGCAAATTAATTTTTACAAGTCAAGATAAAGGCTTTGAATGAAAATAAAAAACCACCTTCACTTGAAGAGTTCTGAAATCCATCACAACAGCATGAATCATTCAAACCTAGGAAGAGACATCACCACCCACATAGGTTAGTGAACCAATTTTTGATGTTAGGTGCTTTTCTTGTGGCATGCTAGGTCACATAGCCCGTATTATCACGATTCACCATAGGACACACCTAGTGTGGAGACCTAAATTGCATTCATCACAGCATAACATGCATAAATCTCATTCATACAAGCATAAAGAGGAACCCAAACTCACTTGGGCTTCTAAATCTAACCCTTGAATGACTTTATAAGGGTGCTCTCACAAAAGATCTAGTGAGAGCATGTGGTACCTAGACAGTGGCTGCTCTAGACATATGATTTGAGACATGAATAAGTTCATAATTCTGGAGACTAGGACCGGAGGTAAAGTAATGTTAGGAGACAATACTGCCAGGAAATTGGTGGGCTCAGGTATTGTTGAAAATGCTAAAAAAAATTTAATTGAAAATGTTTTATTAGTTGATGGTTTAAAGCATAATCTATTAAGCATTAGTCAATTGTGTGACAAAGGTTTTGACATAAAATTTCTTTCTGATAAATATCTGATTAGTTAAATGATAAACTTGTATTAGAAGGAAAATAAATAAATAATATTTACATGTTAGATCGTGATTGCATTAAAAATTCAAATTCACTTTATTTAAAAACAATAATAGATGGCTCATGGCTATAACATAGGAGACTGTGCCATGCTAGTATGAAAAATGTTAGAAATATCATCGAAAAAATTTTAGTTAGAGGCTTACCTAAGTTAGACTTCACTAAGGACCATCTACGTGATGCCTACCAACTAGAAAAATAAATAAAATCATCATTTCATTCAATCAACGATGTGAATATATCTAGGCTATTAGAAATCCTTCACATGAACTTATTTGGACTCGTTAGCATAGCTAGCCTAGGTGGGAAGAGTTATGGATTTGTAATTATAGATGACTTCACTTGATTCACTTGGATAAAATTCTTAGCACATAAGAATGAGTCGTTTGAGAAATTTAAGACTTTCTCCGCTTGGATTCAACAAAAATTAGGATGCGAAATCTCAGCAATCCATAGTGATCATGATAGAGAGTTTTAAAATAAAAGTTTTGAATCCTTTTGTCAAGAGATAGTAATAGAACATAACTTCTCTGCCCCTATAACTCCTCAGCAAAATAGAATAGTAGAAAGAAAGAATAGAAGCTTGGTAGAAGCTGCTAAAGTAATGTTAGCTAAGTATACTCTTCCTAGATACTTTGGGCAGAAGCGATAAACAAGGCGTGTTATATCTTAAATAGGATGAACATAGATTGAAGCTGAATAAAACTCCTTATGAACTCCTTAAGGGTCGTACACTAAATCTTTCACACTTACATTTCTTTGGTTGCAAGTGCTTTATCTTAATTAATGGCAAACTTCCCTCAAAAAAATTTGATCCCAAGTCTGATGAGAGTGTCTTCTTAGGTTATTCATCTGTATGTAAGGCCTATAGAATCTTCAATAAGAGAACCTTAGTAGTAGAAGAGTCTACCCATGTAGTATTTGATGAATCAGATAAGCCCTCTGAATCTAAAATTGAAGAAGATGAAGTAGAGGCAATTCAGGGAGTAAAAATTATGACCATAGGAGAAAGGGTAGAACCTTAGGAAGACTTGCCTAGAGAATGGAGATACTCTTCTGGTCATCCTAAGGAATTAATTTTATGAGACCCATCGGAAGGTGTGAGAACTAGGCACGGACTTAGGAAGGAGTTAGTCATTCCGCTTTCATCTCAATGATATAACCTACAAGTATAGATCATGCTTTAGGAGATAAATTTTAGATCCTAGTAATGCAAGAGGAATTGAACCAATTTACCATGAATAATATTTGGGAGTTAGTCAAGAGACCTAAATAATAGAGTATAGTTGGAACAAAATGGGTCTTTTAAAATAAGGTGAATGACTCAGGAACCATAATAATAAATAAGGCCAGACTAGTAGCTAAGGGGTATAACCAAATTGAGGGGATAGACTTTGAAGAAACATTTGCCCCGGTAGCTAGACTAGAAGCCATAATGGTGCTATTAGCCTTAATTTGCTTGCTTCAAAAGATTTAAATTATATTAAATGGACGTAAAGACTGCTTTTTTTAATGGGGTAATCAAAGAGGATGTTTATGTTGAGCAACCCCCCAGATTTGAAAGCTCATAATTTTCAAATCATGTATTCAAATTAAAAAAGGAATTGTATGGGTTAAATCAAGCACCTAGAGCCTGGTATAAAAAACTTAGCTCATTCTTACTAGATAGAGGATTTGTAAAGGGCAGTATGGACACCACTCACTTTCTACAAAAGGTTAAAGATGAAATTCTCATTATTCAGATTTATGTATATGACATTCTATTTGGATCTTTAGATAAAAATTTACGTGATGAATTCTAAAAAATAATTAGTAATGAGTTTGAAATGAACATAATGTGTGAGCTTAAAATTATTTTCTTGGCTTTAGTGTAAAATAAATGGAAAGTGGAATATTTCCTAGCTAAATGAAATACATTAAGGATATTATGAAAAAATATGAGATAAACATGCAAAGCCCATGAACACTCCAATGAGCTCTACGATTTAACTAGACAAAAACCCGAATAGAAAATCAGTAGACCAAAAAAATATAGAGGAATAATCGGATCTCTCCTCTACTTAACTACCAGTAGAATAGACATAATATTTAGTGTGTGCCTCTGTGCCCATTTTCAAGCTGATCCTAAAGAGTCTCACTTAATTGCAGTCAAGAGAATCCTTAGATATCTAATAGGCACCCCGAACTTAGAAATTTAGTATCCTAGGCACAACACTTCTTTTGAAATCTTAGGATACTCAGATTCATATTTTGCAGGATGTAAGATAGATAGGAAAAGCACCTCTGGCACCTACCAATTCATAGGACAATCTTTAGTTTCTTGGTCCAGTAGGAAGCAAAATTTAATAGCCCTCTTTATGGTAGAAGCAGAATATATTGCAGTAGGAAGTTGTATTGCACAAGTACTATGATTGAAACAACTTCTTAATCTTGGATTACCCGTAGGAACTATCCCAATTATGTGTGACAACATGAGTACAATCTGTATTTCTAAAAATCCAATTCAACACTCTAGAATAAAATACATAGACATTAGACATCACTTCATAAGAGATCATGTAGCTAAAGAAGACAGAATTATAATATATAGCTACAGGAGATCAATTGGCAAACATTTTCATGAAACCACTAGCCTACGACACCTTTAGCACTTTGAGGACAAGACTAGGTGTCATAAACATTCATACGTGACTCGTATAAAAAAAAACAAAAACAACAAAAAAATTTTGGTCTAAGGTGTTTCCTGATCATCACACACTCACCATACAAAACTCAAAAATTAACGATTTTTTCCATCGTACTGTACGACCCATATTCATACTGCATGATTTATCAACTACAAAAATCACAACCCTCTGCATGATTTAATACATTCTTCAAAACAAATATCAATTAACCTATATTGGTAAACCCGATAATCTACCCATTTTTTATACGGATGCCTCCTTCCGTATTTTATTTTAACGGGGGCAAGATCAGGATGAGCCAAATTTTGATGAAGAAGAAGGAGAGGCTGCTCTAGCAGGAGCTCCTATTCCACTAAGACGGCATGCACCACCCCAAGGACCTACACCGACCTATCCTCATGATGACCTAGTCGAAAGATTCGACCAACTTTAAAGCTGCCTTGACGCTCACATCCAAGAACATCACCAATAACACGAGGAGGACATGCGATGTTATTTGTTTCTCCTATTTTTGGTGATGCCAAAAAGGGGAGAAGTTTGTTGTGTGCTTTAGTTAATATGTCTTGTTTATTATGTTATTTTTAATTCTAATAAAATGCTTTTTGTTATTTGTTTTTTTGTCTATTCATGATGTTTTAGTTAATTAAAAAAACAAACAAATAAAAAAATCTTTGTTAATTTGCTTATCAACAATATTATTTGATATCATCAAAAAGGGAGAGATTGTTGCATTCCATGACCCGTAGTCTGATATTTTGATGATGACAAATAATGTCGACTGAATTATTATTCAGTGAATAATTTTTATTTCTATTCTTGTCTATGAGTACTAACATTTCAGGGAGATCACAAATTACTCAAGATAATAAGAAGGCTCAAGACTGGGTAAAGTAGGATTTGGAGTTTATAACCCTGTAATTTTCTTTTTTATTATTTTTTCTTATCTTGAGTCTAGCCATAAAGTGTATGCAAAACTGAGCAACCATGCACACACACAGGGAGAAGTTTTTTTTTTAAATGAAGTAATTTTTTTCTCTATCTATCGTATTGTAGGAGTTTCAATCATACTGTATGATCCGCTCTAGCTCAATGGCTATATGTAAATAAATAGTATTGTATGATACATATCGTACTGTACTATGTGTTTCTAATTAAAAACCCTAGCCGCCATATTAATTTAAGTAAGTTCTTAATTCATAAATTTTAAATTGATCGTATTGTACGATTATATCATATTGTACGAGTTTTTGAATACTTACATAAATTAACCCCATGATTAGTAAATCAAATCAAATATTAATTACTGATTGGTAATCGTATAGTACGATGTGGTCGTATAGTATGATATACCGAGGCTATTTTTTATCGTCCCGAACATCGTACCGGATGATCCCTTGATTTTTGTACTAATCATACTAGATGATATAAACATCATACTGGACGACCTTAGGCTTTTAACATATTGTAATGTACGAAGTGGGTCATACTATATGATGTATAATGACAAGTTTTAGTCATCCCAGCATTCGTCCTGTATAAATAGAAGGAATTTATCATATTATATTAGATGATGTTATATCATATTGTATGATATTTTCAGAAAAATTGCTTGTTTATACTCCTTCGTACTAGGACAAAGGCTATTTTGAATTGATCATACTATATGATCTTGGATCATACTGTATGAATAGAAACAACTATATTAAAA
The DNA here is from genome assembly GCA_022539455.1 of Dendrobium nobile. NCBI lineage: Eukaryota > Viridiplantae > Streptophyta > Magnoliopsida > Asparagales > Orchidaceae > Dendrobium > Dendrobium nobile. The sequence goes on along the minus strand of CM039728.1, from coordinate 9,481,874 downwards.
ATTTAGTGTTTCTTGGAGCCTGATTTAAATATAAAAACTTTTCTATTTTGAGAATAATGTGTGAGAGAGGAAAGTGACTAGAAGGGGATTTCTTGAGAGAGAGCTCTTGAGAAGGTTTTGGGGTTAGTGAAAAGAAGGAGAAGGTGGGCTTTATGAGGGAGGAGTGTGAGGGAGATCACACGGTTGCTCCTAGCTTGCTGCACGTTGCTCCTCCTGTGGCCCTAGAAGATCTTATGGGAGCTCTCTAAGGGGGAGATCCTTTTATGTCTATGTCTTCTAAGGTACTCTGGCTTCTCCATGAGGGAGAAAAATGAGATGGTTTGATGCCGTCATCAGCATCATCAGCAGGATGACATAGCACTTGGTACTCCGCCACACCGGGAAGGATGACATAGCACTTGGTACTCCGCCACGCCGGGAACGTGAAAGTGAGGTTTGTAAAGGCTTCTCCTCCTTGCTGTGGGGAAAAAAGGAGAATTACAGTTTAGTAGTGAAATTCCTGGACTAGAGGACTCCAGGGAGTGGACGTAGGTCAAGTGACATAACTACTATAAATTTTTTGGTGTGATTTTTCCCATATTGCACTTTATTTATGTTTTGCATTTTTACATTCGTTATAATTTCATGGTGTAAATCATATTCTAATTCTTTGTTGAGCAAGTTAAAATTTCACAATCTATTGTTGCAATCGTGTTTTAAGAATTTTCTTCCACATCAATTTAAGTTTTTTATTTAAAATTTAAAAACATAAAAAAAATTAGAACTCCTATTGAGGATTGTTAGTTTATTGTAACAAATTTTCAATTCACCATCCCCCCCCCCCCCCTTCTCTTAGCGCATCTTGTAATTTCACCTTCCCCACTTTCAACACACACGCTTGCCTTCGTGTTTCTCCTATTCGCTCGAATTGAAATGCACGCAAGGGAACTCTCCTTCCCGTCCCACTCCTCTCCCCTTGTTCCAGGGATGAACGAACAAGGCGGGAAATCTAAAAAAATTGAATCCCCTGGCTCTCTCTTCCTTACAGCTAGAGTGAATCGAAAAACTCAAAAGCCCTCTTCTTCCTAAATTTCACGCAATACTAAGAAAAGGAAAAAGTAAAAAAAAACTCAAACCTTTCTTCTCTTCCAGCCAAGGACCAACAAAAAAAAAATCACTCCCGTCGCTCTCATTTCGGTCCTCATTAACGGAAGGCAACAAGAGGAACGGAGGTTAATCACTATCTACCCTCTCCAAAGCCTTTAATCAGATGGCTATCAAAAAAATTTGCCTCAAATTCAATTAGTTCTAATTAGGGGTGTAAACGAGTCGAGTTGAGTTGAGTATTTGGCTTATCAAGTCTGGCTTATTTAATCCATAATGAGCTCATGCTCGAGCACGAGTTTCAGCTCGATTAGTGGGCTCGAGATTGACTCATTTAGAAAATATCAAGCTCGAGCTCGAGCTCATTCGAAAAGCTAAAGCTCGAGATCGAGCTCGTTTGAGAAGCACCAACTATTATAAAAAAAAAGCTTTCAAATATTATAAAAAAAAATATTATATATTTATTTATATCGAGTAGCTTGATAAGCTTTCAAGTCGAGTCGGGTTGAGCTTGACTCGAGCTCGTTTATCATATGAGCTCCATTGTTGGCTCGAGCTTGAAGCATGATAAGCTCGACGCGTGAGCTCATTAACGAGTCGAGTTCGAGCCGACTCGGCTCACTTACACCCCTAACTCTAATTGAACCAAATTTATTAAAAGTTTACCCGGTTTGATAAGTTTTAATTGATCATAATTAAGGTTGAATTGACAAGGAGAGCAAATGTGAATTCATCAGATAAGCTCAAGTCGCCCTTTTTAGGCATCTAATCTTGCCTAGTTGGACAAATTGGTTGGTGGTCCACCTAGAGGAGTCCTATGAGTGGTCTTTACAGCAAGGCAGAAAGGCCTAAATTCTAGAAAAATCCTAGGGGAAAGTAGTGTCGACCTCACAAAAAGTGCAATCAACTAATCTTTTAATACTATTAATTCCCTATAGCATTGCTAAAGTCTTAGTATTCAAAATTGTGGTAGATTTCCCTAGTCCTTTTCAGGCTCATCCCAAGTTCTCATTTAAGAGATTTCTCATTAGTAAAGTTTGGTACATTTATGAACAAATTTAGATCCAACAATCTCAAACTTGTTGTTAGCTTGTATTGATGTCAATGACCAAAAGATAGGCATACATTGAGTAACAATAGAAGCAAAAACCATCAATGAACATGGAGACCCCTAGTTGCACCACACACCTAAACCTTATAGAGATGAAGTAGATACATGAAGACAATTCAAGATATATTAGGAGTATAATCGAGTCATGCATTGGGGGGAGAGTATGTAATAACCTTGAATTTCATAAAATGATATTTATTGTGAAATAGAAAAATTTTGCATGCAATACTGCAGCATTATTCTTATAAGTGCAGTGATGCTGAGAGGGCAATGGTAGTAGAAAGTACTACCGTGGCATCGGAGGCTTCCTTCTATAATAATTTTGGATTTAGCATGCAATGTAGTAGAGCTAGATGTTAGGCGTCATGGCGCCAAACACTATAAAGTATTTTTAATATATTTGAGATAAATATCCCTCACCACTCAAGCACCTTCCTCATTCCATCTGTCTTGCGAAGAAAGGAAAAAAAGGAGAAGGAAAAGAGAAGATCGAGATGGGAGAGAGAAGAGATAAGAGGCTTTCGAGGCTTCTTCCTCCGTTGCTTTTATTATACAAAAATGTTCTAATCATTATAAGTGACCTTACTCTACTGCTTTCAGTGATTTTGAGTTTGGCATAATTTTTTCTTCTGAAAGTGATAAAAAAGTGTGATATCTCATATTCTAGTAAATTTTTACTATCTAACTTTTAGTATGTGATAAATACCATTATTATGATATTTTGACTAGTTTATATGGAACTTTCATAGAGTATATTTATAGTTATGATTTTTTAAGTCAATAAATAGTGTATAGATTTTCATGCAATTCATATATTATTTCATTTTATATATGAAGTTGAATGTTGAATTACATAGAGAAAATGATATGACTGATATATGATGCATTTGCATTTAAATAAGAAAGACTGGTTGTCAATTTTATAATTAATATAGTTTGAATATTAAAATATTAATGCCTTATCTAGGAGAGTGGGAGCTTTTCTTAAAATAAGGGGTTTATGGTGTGATCATGAATGATTTCCTATAACTAATTAACAAATTATACTTATAGGTAGAGAGTCTTGAATCTTTATAGATTATTGAAAGACAACTATTAAGATAAATACTTATTAAGATTTATAATTGAAAGATTGATTGCTATATAAAACTTATGGATGATAGATGGAAGGATGAAAATATTATATTAAAGGTGGATATATGTTCTACCTTATTGAATTTAATGTTAATATACATACATAATAACGTACATAATTACATACATAACATGATAGATATATAAATGATAGATATGATAAATAACAAATAAGATCAGTACACTAATGATAGATGTAACTAATTGATTGATGATAGATAAGATTGATAATTGATAAGACTGATGACTAATAAAACTGATGACATGAGATACGATATATAGTGATTGATTGATTGATTAATGGCAAGATTGGTTGAATTATATGATAAACATGTAGTAAGACTGAAAGGATAGTAATATAAATATATGCATTGATATATATTAGGATATGAAAAATATTTATATGATAAGATTGTACATGAGTTATAGGTTATATTTACTACTATATATTCCTAAAATTATATGTTTATCATTTTATATTAATGCATTAACTTTAATTGTATATACTGCTTACCTGCTAACAGTGGCAGAGCCAGAAACTTTTCATAGAAGGGGCTTTTTTTTTCATCTGAACTTAGTACTGACATTGAAAGTTTTATCACGAATGTTAAAACTAAATTCAGAAATAATTATACGTAATTCAGGATCTGATTGAAGATTCTATATATTTGTTACCATGCTTTTTGATGATTCACCATATATATATTCGATTTCTTTTTTTTTTTCATCATCATTATTTTTTGAATCCTCTATTGGTGTTGATACACAAGATTATGGGAACTTCTTAAAATATTTTTCTATGATCTTTGTGCAAATTCAAACTACATAAAACATATAGAAGTCATAAATTATAACTATATAAGTTGATCTAAATATAAAACTAAAAATAGTTCAAATGAATTTTTTTTATCCTAAACAGAAAACTTATAAACTAAAAACAACAAATGAAATCTAAAATGAAAACTGAAAATAGCAAACAAAATCCAAATGCAAACAAAACTTTATATAGAAACCTAAAAATAGCATTCGAAATTAAAATGTAAACAAAAATCTAATATAGAAAACTAAAAAGAAATCTTACCTTCAGGACATCTATTTTTGGCTGCCGGTCGGATCCAAGTAGAAAGAAAAGAGAGGCAAAGAGAAGTTGAACAGCCGAAACTCGAAATATTCCAAAGGCAATGGAGGCCTGAGGTAGAGGCGATGAGAGCTTCCTATGCAAAGGCAAGGAGAACTTCCAACCATATCCAAAGGCAAGGGTTGAACGACGGACGCACCAGTTTGACACATCAGTGGAGGCTAGAGGTAGAGGCGATGAGAGCTTCCTATGTGCCACGAGAGATTGTGTTTTTAAAGCAGTGAAGCCGAACAACCAATACTCGAACTGCCCAAACATCTACAGGTATAGTTTTTTTTTCCCGAAGGGGGCAGGTGCCCCCACGGGACCCCGCTTCAATCCACCGTTGTCTGCTGAATTTTGTAGCTCATTAAGTATATTCCAAATATTTTCAGGTAAGGATAAAGAACAAGGGAATTAAGATTGATATGGGCAACATACTTTAGTTTCTTTCATGCATCTGTTATTTCTTTTAAGATGATGACTTATTTGTACTAGCAGAACATCATGACGATTATATATGTTATTTTGGGTTTGGAATAATATAAATATTTAATGAATAATAAGGTATTTATGTTTTCCCTTTTTATGCAATTCTGCTAGCTCTATTTAATATGTAAAATATTCAAAATGATGCAATTCTTCAAATTTAGATTATAGGATGTGATAGAGTATAATAAAGGGATTCTCCAGTATGGCTATTCATGCTCAAAGACTTAGGTGCCCACTTCCACACCAAATGCATATCCCACATAATTGCCACAAATAATGAAGATTATAATATTACTCCCTAGCTAGTGACGAGACAGGAATCTGAACTGGTTAACTTTGAATCAATGATATTGAAGCTCAACATTGATGATACTTTGAATTATTGACCATTCTTCATCACCTTCAAAGAGTTATTACTCCAATATTCACTCAGTTGCCCGTGTTAAACCCCATGACCCTATAAGCTTATTGAGGTTTTTGTAATTGCAAATATTATTGGTTATATTTGATTTTTAGCTAGTAAATGAAGGCTAATATGAGATTATACATATTGTTTTGATGAAAGTCACAAGCTAAAGAAAAGTGTACTCAACCTAAGCTCAAGTTGGAAAAATTTATAAAAGATTTAAAGCCATTGAATAAAAAGAAGATCGCTCTCAATTTAAGGATTTATACTTTTATATATATTTAGTCATTTGTCTTCTTATTTATGCCACATATAAGATTTATGTTAAACAATTGGGCACACACACAAAGGAAAAAAATTAAGATAAATAATATTTTAAAAAAAATTACTTAAAATGGTTACTAAATAACTTAATATTTGAAAAATCACACAACAAGATTTATGTCGTACTATATAATGTGCATGAAATATTTGGTAATTCTAAAAGAAGAAGTCATATTAATTACGGGAAATTTTAAAATTATAGCTTTAATAGTAATCATATTGTACAATAAATTAAAATTAGGCTATTTGACTAATTATATTCAAATTGCATACTCATCTTATGCTTCTTTCAAAAAATAGGTGAATTCAATAATAAATCAATCAAACTATATGTTCTGAGCATTTACCTAATTGAACTTCATGAATCTAGGAGAAAATTGCAACTTAAATTTGGGATAATGTCATATTATATGTTCCATATTGTATAGTCCAATCAAATAAACTTGATTTAAAAAAATACATAAATGAATTAACCATATTATATGCTCCCCAACATGTAGTATGATTAAAGAGTTATAATTTTTGAATTGGACAATTGTGCTAATTATATTATATGTTATTTGGATCATATTGTATGATCTTGCCAAATTTTCAAATAAATAACATTTGAGAATTTTTTAGTAAAGCTAACCTATAAATGTACTTTCTTAAAAAACCTTATATAAGATTTTGAGTGAGTGGCTACTAAAAATTGTCAGCTTTAGAGAGAAATATTTCTTTTTGCTACTTCTTCTTTATTTTGAGAGTTTTCCAATATTTAAGTGAGATTTTTTTCATTTTTTGTGAAATTTGCACCATTAATTAATTTCTCAAAATCATATTCCTCTGATTGGAGAGTTTAAAACAGTAACCTAAGAGCTTTTTGTTCCTTTCTTATAAAGGTCTTTTGATCTTGTGATTTTTTTTTAATACTATGGAATCTAGCTGATGGGCTAGGATAGTCATAACTTTCAAGGAAGAAAAGAGTTAGAAGATGTTTCTTCACTCAGAACAAATTTTGTCTATAAGGATATTTTTGAAATTCCGCTTATTTTTTAGTACCCTATAAATATGTTGTAAAGGGCTTAGGGTTTATAAGACATTTTGTACTCTACCTCTTCTCTATAGTTAAGTTGTTCTCCCTTCTCCTCTATGGTTTTTCTTAGTTTTAAGTTTTCCACGTAAATCTCTTGTATTCATTTGTGTTTTGCATATCATCATTTATTATTTCTCTTTGTATTAGGTTCATTTTTCCCTAGCATTAATCATAGTAAGATGTTTCTTCCCACTAATATGCGAGCCATAAATGACTATACTATTGTAAACAAAATCATAAAGAGCACATACCATTATGGCATTTACAACAACACCTCCTACAACCTTATCCTTCTTGGTCTGCAAATCCTTTTTAAATGAAGATGGTTTCTTCATTGCTTCCATATTTGTATAGTTGGTAGCAGCAATATAACCAATATTAGCTATGTTGTTGAGAACTGAGGCCATTACTATTGGCGCCATAGTACGATAATAATGTATGCAGGCCTAGCTAGAAAAAATAAAGAGAATAATGTTTATAATAGACAACAAATTACCATTATAGCAGGCACTAACTCGATATATAATTAAAATAATGTATGAATAAAATACATATTTAATGCACACAAGTATAACTTGTGTTTAAATTATACACCGATGAAACAAATAAGATATGAAAGTGGCTTGCACATATATATTCATTACATAAGCTTGCGAAGAAATCATCAAGGAAAGAAAAATTTTAGAAGTTATACAAAATATTAATAAGAGTAGCTGAAATAACTAGATCGACAAGAGGGGGGTGAATTGTGAAAACTTTGTAGTAATAATTAAACACCTAAGCAAGAGTTCTAATTTTTTGATATTTTTAATTTTTTAACATAAAAACTTTAACTATTACGAAGACAAATAATTGAACTCAACGTGCAACAATGGAATCCTTTTTCTTTCACAGTTTTCACCAAGAAAATATTATGAAAATAAAGTGCAAGCAAAAAATAAAAAGCGATAAGGAAAAAGCACACCGAAATTTTATAGTGGTTCGATCAAATCATGACCTACATCCACTCCCCGAAGTCCTCTGCTTCAGAAATTTCACTACAAACTATAGCTCTCCTTTTGCCCCCCTCGGCAAGGCGGAGAAGCCCTTACAAGACTGACTTTCACCAACCCTGTGTGGCGGAGTGCCAAGTGCTGTTTTCACCCTCCTAGCGATGGCAAAGCACCTTCTCGTTTTTCTCGCTCCTGGAGAAGGCAGAGTACCTTCGAGGTCACGGATGTAGAAAAGTATTCCCCTTAGAGAGCCTCCCACAAGTTCTTCCCGGGCCAGAGGAGGAGCAAGATGCAGCAAGAACGGAGCAACCGTGTGATCTCCCTCACACCTCTTCTCCCTCACCAAGCTCACCTTCTCCTTCTTCTCTCAAACCCTAAAAACTTCTCAAGAGCTCTCTCCCAAGGATTCCCTCTCTAATCATGTTCCCCTCTTTATGTCTCTCTCAAAAACATAACAATTTTGACACATAAAACGGGCTCCAAAATCCCTGAAATTTTCAAAGTAGCCCTTACTATCGTATAGTGCGATTTCATATCATACAGTATGATATGTATAACATGCATCATCTTGGTACAAAGGTGTACGAACATTTCAAAATATAATCGTACAATATGACAATAAATCATACGATACGATACTAAACACTACTGCTTGTATAGGACGATAGCCGGGACAAGCAAAAGTCGTCTATGTACATCGTATGGTACGATCCATATCGTATAGTATGAATGGTCAAAATCAAGGCATCATCCAGGATGAATTTTAGGATGATCAAATGTCGTCTCTATTCATCGTATGGTACGATCTACATCGTACAGTACGATAAGGCAAAAATAAAGGATCGTCCAGGATAATATCTGGGACGATCAGAATTCGTCTCTGTTCATCGTATAGTATGAACATTTTCGTACAGTAAGATTATCAATCAGGAATTAGGCCTTAATTTTTTCCACTAATCACATGTTAATTTAAGTAAATATTTAAAAATATGTTGTACAGTACGAACGAATGAGAATAACTTACTTAAGTTAATTTGACGTGTAGGATTTTGGATTTGTAACATATCGTACAATACGATAGTATTCCTACAGTATGTGAAAGTTCGTTAGGGATGTTAAGCCCTATGAACTTAGTCCCAAAGCTAACCAAGAGGGGGGTGAATTGGTATTTTAAAAAAATCTTTTGGCAAAGCACAAATACAAACCAAATCACCACAAAGAAATAACGTGATGAAGAAATAAATACGGAAGCAGTAAAAATAAGAACACAAGGGTTTATAGTGGTTCGGTCAACTCGATCTACGTCCACTCCCCGGAGGCGCCCTCCGAGTATTGCACTTCAATCGTGACTCTCCTTTAGCCCCCACAGCTAGGCGGGGAAGCCCTTACAAAGACCTCTTTTTGCCACACCCAGCAAGGCAGAGAACCTTCCACCTTTTGCTTCCTCCTGAAGCAGGCAGAGAACCTCGATCGCTTACTAGAACTTACCTCTCCCAAACCTTCCAAGGACAAGAGACTCTAGGGAAGAAGAAGTGGAACAATGCTTGGAGCAACCCTTGTGAATCCCCTCACAAGCTCCCCCTCACAAGATCCTCTCTCTCTCTCTCCTTTAGGTTTTCTCAGGTCAAGACAGTAGCCAAGGATCATCAAAAACATTGAACAATAGTTCTTAAATAGAAGAGCTTCAATAGAGTTCATTAATTGTAAGTTGCCGACTATATCGTCTAGGACGATATGGAAATCGTCCTGATCGATCAGTACAAATTCCAGAAGATCGGCCAGAACATCGCCCTGAATGCAAACTGGACGATTGAAAATTGGCTTGATTGTCCAGGATGATATCACAATCATCCCGGCCGATCAGTTCAAATCAGAGAAAAATCGTCCAGAGCATCGCCCTGAATGCAAGCTGTCCGATCCAGATCGTCCAGGAGTAACTAAGGTTTTTTTACTAGATCATCCTGGCCGATCCTGCGATTATCCAGGACGATGTGATCGTATCAATCATCCTTAATTATTTCCTTGATTTGTCTGATTAATTAAGACATAATTGTGAATATCGTCCAAGCCGATCAAAGATCGTCCTAGCTGATTTCCAAAAATATAGAATACCTTAATTGTTTATGGCGGCAATTTCTTTCTGTTTTGATCTTATCGTCCTAACCGATATACGTATCATCCAGGCCGATTTGCTAATGACGGCTGCCTTAATTAAGAACCCCTGATTAGATTTTCTATTTTAAGCCAGATCGTCCAGGACGATGTAAATATCATCTTAGCCGATTTGAGTAAAAACAAAAATTCTAAGTCTCTCAAGTGTGTGTGTGTGTGTGTAGGGTTACTTTGCATTAGTCACACCAAAGATTAAAATTGACTCAAGAGGGAAAAAATAAATTACATACTGACTCAACCCTAATCTACCCCATCTTAAGCTGATTTTGATTTTCGTCGGATCTTTGGGTCCTGAAAGTCAATAGAGAAAAGGCAAGATTTGTTTGCTATCATCAAAATCATAATTCAAAAATAGATTTGTAATAATCTCCCCCTTTTTTATGAAGGCAAACACAAGTAGGAAAATCTCAGTAAAAATAGCAGTTCATTAAAATTTCAAAGTTACAAGTATCACCTTTTCCTACCACATCCTACTCCCCCTTTTGTCATCACAAAAAGAGGGTCCTAAACACACATAAAGAAAAAGGAAAAAACACAACAGAAACTAAAATAACTTCTGGAATAATGGAGGTTTGAAGGACATGATGAATTGTCCTAGCATTTTTGACTAAAGAGCTAGTCTCTCCAACATGAAAAGGTGCATTGGTCTGGTGAAGAAAATGATTTGTTGTGGACCAGTTAAAGTCAGGATCTGAGATGATTATATGCAGCTTATCCCCGGTGGTGGATAGTTGCAATAGTTCAACACAATCCTAATATGTGATTTCGACCGGGCGTCGATTCACATAGGAGGTCAAGGCTGTGAAAGTAAGGTTTATGCGAAGATTTGCAAAGAATTCACGAAGAAGCTCAGTATGAAAGGGAACATCGAGAGAAAGAATGAAATAAAGAGAAGTGTGAGCAAAGAGATTCATTACTATATACGAAAGGTGGACAGGATTGATGATTATGGAGACAGTTATCCCACATTCTTTATATCGATGATAAGCAGCTTCATCTTCTGCCTCCCTGAAACGAGGGTCAATCCTAGCCCTCGAAGAACTCCCAGAAGTTTGTCGGACTCGCTTCCCACCAGTCATAACAAGAAACCAGTAAGAAAACACAAGAGAAGAAGAAGGTTAAGGTGAAAACAATGGCTGGAATGGCCTGAATTTAAAGAAACGGCCATATCGTCCAGGACGATCGCAGAATCATCCAGGATGATTTGGTTCAATTATTGCGTACAGGCCGATTGGTCAAAAAGGCGGTCCGATCGGCCGGGCCGATCAAATATCGACCAGGACGATTAGACACAGGTGATCGTCCCGATGAGTCAAGCTGGACGAAAGTTGAAAAAGTAGATCGTTCGAGCCGATTAGGTGTATCGTCCAGGACAATGTACAATAATTGATCGTGCCGGCCCAAGTTAAAATGTTTTAAATCTGTGCCACGTGTAGTCCAGGACAAACAGTGGATCGGTCAGGATGATTGTCCAATAATGGATCGTCCGGGGCAGATTTTAAGGATTTAAACGTGCTGACATGTGGATCATCCAGGACGATCTAGTGTATCGGCCAGGATGATGACCATAAATGCATCAGCCAGGACGAAATATGTTATCGGCCAAGACTATCAACATGATTGCAACAGAGTTCGATCAGATCGTCCAGGACAAAGAGTTACAACAAGCACAGAAAAGTTCATCAGATGGAATTTCGAAGAGAATTTGTCCTATCGTCTAGGACGATATGAGAATCGGCCAGGACGATGTGACAAGAAATTTGAATCCAAGGAAAAGATGTTGATGATCAAAACCCTCAAAAATAAATGACTCACAATACAAAGCTAGAAATAAAAAGGAGCAAAAAAAACTATAAATAACAAGAAAAATGAAGGAAATGAAATTTTTTTTTTTGGTTTTTTTTTAAAAAAATTTAATTTTTTTTTGTTTTAGCAAAGTATCCTTATGAAAAATTTCTTAAACAATTAAATTTTAGAGATTTAAAAGATTAAAAAGTTAACAAGTCAAAATCTAAAAAAGGTAGAATATCTGATCTTGTTAATCCCAAGCTCGGACTTCTTTCTGGGCAATAATCATCTTTTTTTAAACAAAAGGTCTAACTCAGAAAAATTTTACTGGGTAAAAAGAAGATCCAATCAAAACTTGGTTACAAAGAAAATATCTTATAAATAATATAACAAAGTAATTTGTCTCAATCATGAAATTTAAAATCAAACCTTTGAAAGCATCAAATAATCAATGAGTTCTTTAAGTTTTAAAAGTTTTGAAAAGAGAGGATAGCTTGCATTTAGTGGGCTCATTTTATGCCTCTTGTCACTTTGATTGACTCTTTGAGCATCTTTTGATTTTTGATACACTTTTGTGTATATAATTTTCTTTTCAATTTGACGTCATTGGCCTCTTTTCTTTTTAATTCTTGCAAGCTAAAAACTCTTTAAAAAATTCTTTAAAAAAGGACATTAGTTGTGAGTATATCCTCCAAATATTAGAGAATAGGAACTCTCTCTCTAACATAGGGAAGAACAAGCCACAAAACAAAATCATAATCATGTGATAAATGCAATTGTAAGATTTCAATTAACTTGAAAGATATATAGGAACTTTGGATATTATGCACAAGATAGATTATTGTAGCAAGATAAAAAGAATCTTAGTTTCAAAAACCAGTTTGTCAATATGAGATAGACTTTTGTCTAGAAAAGAAAATTATGTCACTAAAAGAGGTTAGAGGGAGGAAAACCATCAACGGTGTTTCTCCCTTTAACTGATTTAGATATGATAATCAATGGCTTTAAATCTCCAAAATCTAAAAACTTAAAAAATAATCATATAGAAAACTAATCATAAAAGCAAAGTGAAAATAAAACAATCTAAAACAACAAAAGCTATCACACAACAAAAAATAACGCAAAACTAATCAAAAAGTATTTCAAGAAATTATGAAGCAGTAAGTTTAAGCAATTATGAGCTGCGAGCCTCCATATGTCTAATTATCCTATGCTCCCACGAGGTCTTTGGTGAGAGCACACCTGCAAAACTCAACAACAGTCAGATTTAGGAATCCAAACTAGTTTGGGTCCCTTCTTATGAAAAGTAGAATATAAAGCAGGTGTGGTATGCTGTGAATCATGTACCTTAGGTCTCCATACCCAATGTGTACTACGGTGAATGGTGCAAGTGTGTGAGATGTGTCCTAGTATGCCACATGAAAAATATCTAACTCCAGGAAAAGAGTTTCTTAAATGATTTGAGTTATATTGCCTCTTCCTAGGTCTTGGCTTTTGATCAAGAGTAGGCGTCATCCAAGTTTTCTTAAGTGTATCCAATTCATTTTTAATCCTCAAGTTTGTATTTTTTAGAACATCATTCTCAATCCTCAAGTTTTTCTTTTTCTCTTTAGATTTCTTGAAATCAGATTGAAGAGAGGTGTGCGAAACTTTTAATGCTTCATTCTCATCAATTAATTTCAAGTGCTTTTTGTTCAAATCATCAAATTCATCAAGAAGAGCCATGTGATTAGAATCAATCGTTGAATGATCTTTAAGAATAACTTCATACTCTTTTTGTAAATTTACAAGTTCCAATTTTAAGTTAGCATGAGTCTTCTTAAGTTTTTTGAATGATGCATAGATTTTCTCACAAATCTCATATAATTCATCATAGGTTGGTTTACATACCTCTTCATCATCTCTTTGCTCAAGATGATCTTCCCCCATTTAGCACAGGTTTGTTGTCTCTTTCTCTGGTTCAGTCTCAGAGGAATTAGTACCAGATTCTACCCAGAACGCTCTTTGAACTTTTTTCTTGTCCTTCCTGAACTTGGATTTCTCCTCACCCTTTTCCTTTTCTTTGCTCGAGTGATCCTGAAGTGTAGGACAATCGGCTTTCACATGTCCAGACTTCCTGCATTCATAACAAACAACATCTAAAGATCCTTTAGAATATTTGTTATCCTTACCTTTTCTTTAATGATGCTTTTGCTTCTTCTTCAGAAAGTTTCTGAATTGCCTCGAGATAAAGGCAACTTCATCGCTCTCAGACCCGGAAGAATCGGAGTCAGATTTGTGTGCCTTCAGTGCTATCATTTTCTCTTTCTTTTTCTCACCTGCATCAAGATTTCTTTGATTCACCCCTTGCTCGTAAGCAATGAGTGAGCCAAGTAAGTTATCAATCGAGTACGTGTTCAAATCCTTAGATTCAGTTATAACAGTAATTTTTGTATCAAAAGAGGAAGGTAAGCATTGTAAAATCTTATTTACTTTTTTAAAATTCGAAAGCTCTCTTTCTAAGGCATGCAAGGAAGTAACAATCTGAGTAAATCTCGTATACATTTCAGAAATTGATTCATGATGTTTCATATGAAAAAGTTTGTAGTCATGCAAGAGAATGTTCAAATGGGATTGTTTAACTTCATTAGTGCCTTCATAAGTGATACACAATTTATCCCAAATTTCTTTACCAATTTTGTAAGTGGAAACACGTATGTAATCTTCTGATTTTAAAGCACAGAAAAAATAATTAAGATATTTTGCATTCAATTGAGCCAGATCCCTATCATCTAAAGTCCATTAAGTAAAAGGAAGTGGAACAGTAATATTGTTGAGTTTACCGTTTGGAGGTGTATAACCATCCGTAACAAGCATCCACATACGATAATTAGTAGATTGTAAAAATGTAGACATGCAAGTTTTACAAAAATCAAATAGGATATTATCAAACAAAGGTGGTCGGGTAATAGAATACCCCTCCGGTGTATTACGATTCCCAAAGTTAGTCATGGATCTAAATTCAAAAAGTTTTCAAACTTAATTTTTATGAATCCCGCTCTGATACCACTTGAAAGTTCGTTAGGGATGTTAAGTCCTATGAACTTAGTCCCAAAGCTAACCAAGAGCGGGGGTGAATTGGTATTTTAAAAAAAATCTTTAGGCAAAGCACAAATACAAATAAAATCACCACAAAGAAATAACGTGCGGAAGAAATAAATGCGGAAGCAGTAAAAATAAGAACACAAGGGTTTTTAGTGGTTCGGTCAACTTGACCTACGTCCACTCCCTGGAGGCGCCCTCCGAGTATTGCACTACAATCGTGACTCTTCTTTAGCCCCCACAGCTAGGCGGAGAAGTCCTTACAAAGACCTCTTTTTGCCACACCCGGTAAGACATAGAACCTTCCTTCTTTTGCTTCCTCCTGAAGCAAGCAGAGAACCTCGATCGCTTGCTGGAACTTACCTCTCCCAAACCTTTTAAGGACAAGAGACTCTAGGAAAGAAGAAGTGGAATAATGCTTGAAGCAACCCTTGTGAATCCCCTCACAAGCTCCCCCTCATAAGATCCTCTCTCTCTCTCTCCCTCTCTCTCTCTCTCTCTCTTTTAGGTTTTCTCAGGTCAAGACAATAACCAAGGATCATAAAAAATGTTGAACAAGAGTTTTTAAATAGAAGAGTTTCAAAGGAGCTCACTAATTACAAGTTGCCGACTATATCGTCCAGGACGATATGGAAATCGTCCTGGCCGATCAGTACAAATTCTAGAAGATTGGCCAGAGTATCGCCCTGAATGCAAACTGGACGATTACAAATTGGCTTGATCATCTATGATGATATCACGATCGTCCCGGTCGATCAGTTCAAATCAAAGAAAAATCGTCCAGAGCATCGCCCTGAATGCAAACTGTCCGATCCAGATCGTCCAGGAGTAACTAAAGTTTTTTGACTAGATCGTCCTGGCCGATCCTGCGATCGTCCAGGACGATGTGATCGTATCAATCAACCTTAATTACTTCCTTGATTTGTCTAATTAATTAAGGCATAATTGTGAATATCGTTCTGGCCGATTTCCAAAAATACAGAATACCTTAATTATTTATGGCGGTAATTTCTTTCTATTTTGATCATATCATCCTGGCCGTTACACGTATCATCCAGGCCAATTTGCTAATGACGGCTGCCTTAATTAAGAACCCCTGATTAGATTTTTTGTTTTAAGCCAGATCGTTCAGGACGATGTAAATATCGTCCTTGCTGATTTGAGTAAAAATAGAAATTCTAAGTCTCTCAAGTGTGTGTGTGTGTGTAAGGTTACTTTGCATTAATCACACCAAAGATTACAATTGACTCAAGAGGGAAAAAATAAAATTATAGACTGACTCAACCCTAATCTACCCCATCTTAAGCTGATTTTGATTTTCGTCGGATCTTTGGGTCTTGAAAAGTCAATAGAGAAAAAGGCAAGATTTGTTTGTTATCATCAAAATCATAATTCAAAAATAGATTTGTAACAGTATGATCTGTTTACAGAAAATGGTTTATAAGATCAGATCATATAGTATGAAATAAATTCGTACAGTACAATCATCAGAGAAAGAAAATCTACATTTTTATTTTTAAAATTCTCTCCCCATGTGTGTGTGCATGGTTGCTCAGACTTACATGCAGTTTGTGGCCTGACTCAAGAAAAGAAAAAAAATAAAATAAATATAAAATTACATTATTTCAGACTCACACTCCTAATCTAACCAGTCTTGAATCTTTCTGTTGTTGTGATTTTTCTGAAATGTTAGTACTCACAGGCAATAGTAGAACTCAGATGATATTGAAGGAATATATAGTTCAAGCAATCATTATTTGTCATCATCAAAATCTCTAACTCGGGGTCATGGGTTGCAACATACTCTCCTTTTTTATGATATCAAATAACGTTTGTTGTAGGCAAGTTTGAGAGGCTTTCTTTTTTTATAAGAAAAAGAAATGCAATACAAAATAGAAAAAAAAATGTAGTACAAAATAAAAAAAGAAAATGCATTCTATTTAAACATCAGGAAATATAAGAGCAGACTACAACACTTCTCCCCCTTTTGACAGCACCAAAAAGAGGAACAAATAATACACAAAAAATATACAACACAAATACACTTCAAAAGGAAGGATCCTGATCACTTGGAGGTGGAGGTGGGTTTGGTTGAAAGTAGTGAAGGATTGTGTTAAATCAGTGATCAATCGCGGTGAAGCTTTCCCCAAACCATTGCATGTCGACCTCGTGTTGCAGATGTTGCTCTTGTATGTGTATATCAAGATGAGTATGAAGTTGGTTGAAGCGTTCGACCAAATCATCGTGAGGATGAGCTGGTGTAGGTGCTCGGGGTGCTGCATATTGTCGTGGTCGAGCTTGAGCTGCTGCTGGGGCATCTTCTCCTTCTTCTTCATCAAAGATTGGTTCTTCAGGCACTTGTCCCCGATGGAAAAGAATACGGAAAGAGGCATCCGTATAAAAGATTAGAAGATTATTGGGTTCACCAGGATAGGTTAATTGGTATTTATTTTGAAGAATGTATCCTATAAGGTGACCAAGAGCTAGATTTTATTTCAGGCGAGTAGTAGGGAGGTGAATGAAATTCATATGATGAATGTAGTCAATAATCATATCTGCCTCATCGAATTTGGTGTTGGACATGATAAGACAGGTAGCGACAGATAAAGTCGGGGTCATGTTGATCTGGTCGCCAGCTTTGGGTATTATAGAGGTTCTAAGGACATGTTGAATAATTCTGGCATTTTGATTGAGTGATTGGACAGGTTGGTTTGTGTTGATAGAAGGCGGCATTCATAAGAACACGATTAACATCACTCTAGTAGAATGAACTTCTTCATATCTCCAGTCATGTGTCGACAAGAGGGGGGTGAATTGTGAAAACTTTATAGCAATAATTAAACACCTAAGCAAGAGTTCTAATTTTTTTTATGTTTTTAAATTTTTAACATAAAAACTTTAACTACTACGAAGAAAAATAATTGAACTCAATGTGCAACAATGAAATCCTTTTTCTTTCACAATTTTCACCAAGAAAATATTATGAAAATAAAGTGCAAGCAAAAATAAAAAGTGATAAGGAAAAAGAACACCGAAATTTTATAGTGGTTTGGTCAAACCATGACTTACATCCACTCCCCAGAGTTCTCCACTCCGGGAATTTCATTACAAACTATAGCTCTCCTTTTGCCCCCCTCGGCAAGGCGGAAAAGTCCTAACAAGACTCACTTTCACCAACCCGACGTGGCGGAGTGTCAAGCGCTGTTTTCACACTCCTGGCGATGGTAGAGTACCTTCTCATTTTTCTCACTCCAAGAGAAGGTAGAGTATCTTTGAGGTCACTGATGCAGAAAGCCTCCCACTCAGAAAGCCTCCCATAAGTTCTTCCCGGGCCAGAGGAGGAGCAAGATGCAGTAAGAACGGTGCAACCGTGTGATCTCCCTCACACCTCTTCTCCCTCACCAAGCTCACCTTCTCCTTCCTCTCTCAAACCCTAAAAACTTCTCATGAGCTCTCTCCCAAGGATTCCCTCTCTAATCACGTTCACCTCTTTCTGTCTCTCTCAAAAACATAACAATTTTGACACATAAAATGAGCTCCAAAATCCCTGAAATTTTCAAAGTAGCCGTTACTATCTTACAATACGATATGTATAACATGCCTCATCCTGGTACGAAGGTGTACGAACAGTTCAAAATATAATCGCACAGTATGATAATAAATCGTACGGTACGATATTCAACACTACTGCTCGTATAGGACGATAGCCGGGATGAGCAAAAGTCATCTCTGTACATCGTATGGTATGATCCACATCGTATAATATGAATGGTCAAAATCAATGCATCGTCCAGAACAAATTTCAGGACGATCAAATGTCGACTTTGTTCATCATATGATACGATCTACATCATACAGTATGATGAGGAAAAAATAAAGGATCATCCAGGACGATATTCGGGACAATCAGAATTCATCTATGTTCATCATATAGTACGAATGTTTTCGTACAGTACGATTATTAATCAGTAATTATGCCTTGATTTATTCCACTAATCACGGATTAATTTAAGTAAGTATTTAAAAATATGTCGTACAGTACAAATTGCTTCGTATAGTACGAACAACTGAGAATAACTTAAGTTAATTTGACGGCTAGGGTTTTGGATTTGTAATATATCATACAGTACGATAGTATTCGTACAGTATGATCTGTTTACAGAAAACATTTTACAAGATCAAATCGTACAGTACAAAATAAATTCGTACAGTACGATCACCAGAGAAAGAAAATCTACATTTTTACTTTTAAAACCTTCTCCCCCTGTGTGTATGCATGGTTGCTTAGACTTACATGCAGTTTGTGGCCAGACTCAAGTAAAGAAAAAAAAAATAAAATAAATATAAAATTACATTATTTCAGACTCACACTCGTAATCTAACTAGTCTTGAATCTTCCTAGTGTTGTGAGTTTCCTGAAATGTTAGTACTCATAGGCAATATCAGAACTCAAATGATATTCAATGAATAGATAGTTCAGGCAATCATTATTTGTCATCATCAAAATCTCAAACTCGGTGTCATGGGTTGCAACAGTAGCAACTTATCATATATTTAGATCGAACGTATCTTTATGATTTTATAAAATTAATGAAACTACAATCAATCAAGTGTGACTTCAGAGAGCCTGCATGCATTATTCATTACAAAGGCAATATCATATTAACAAGAGCAGTATATTCAACAAAAAGAGAAAAAATAATCAACAACTTTGATTAAATATTTTATCATACACTTGTTATTTAAATGATGAGGAGAAATAAAAATACTCATTTTCTAAATAATTGATCATATTTGAAAATAAATACAAAAAAAATGATGAAAGTAATAATAAACTTTAGCTTACCTTAAGTGCTTGTTTTTCTTTTGCAAGGTGCGAGGCAAATGCTTTAGCACTGTTGCAAACTACATTGCATGTTGTGCACACTCTTATTGCATCAGCTAATGCACCTGTTTCAATATTTTTTGCTTCTTCAACTCTATTTCTTGATAAGAAAGGGATAAATAAAAATGAATTGGCTTAGTCCCGTACTTTCAAATACATAGGAGAACTGCATTTATAAAACTCAAAATGATCATTTCATGGGAAAAGCTGAGTTGAGCTTTTGGCCATGAGCCAACTGGTTCATATCTGAATCTTGTCGTGCTTCTTAATCATAACAAGATGTTTATTCCCACTAATATGTGGGTCAAAATTGACATTACTACAACAAACAACATTACAAAGAGTACATACCATTATGACCTCTACAATAACACCTCCTTAAATAACCTTATCCCTTTTGGTATGTAAATCCTTTTTAGTAGAAGATGGTATGGATTAAGCTATGTTTAAGTCTCAACATTCAATCAGTAATTTATTTTTATTTCAAGGGAATTCATGAATGTATATGCACCTATAATTAGATATATTGCTTTATTTTGTAGAATTTTGACTTTCAGAGTTCTTAATGGCTCGGTAGCTATTTTTTGTTTAATTTTTTGTCATATTTTTTATAAGATTGTATCATTATTATGTAAATTATGTTATGTTTAAATAAAAGTAGTATTTTTTATGTCATTTAATTCAACCCAGATTCGACCCCAGTCGAACATTCGAATCGTTAACATCTCTTTCTTCCGGTTCATTGTCCGTCCGATTTTCTAATCTTATATGTTTGTGTATAAATATATATATTCTCAAAATCTTTGATTTATTAAATCTTATAATACATATTTCTTAAAATTTAAGCATGACCTATATTTTTAAAAATTAATTAATTTGTAATTTAAACATAGTAATGTTGACATTGCTTTTGTCTAAACCCTTGGTTAAGGGGGTTAACCTGGTCAAATTGACCAGGCTAGGCCCCAAGGCCCCTCCCATTTTATTCAATGGGTCAAACCAATTCTGTTGAGCCTGGCCCAGGCCCTGGGTTAACCTAGTTGACCTAGATTGACTAGACCCCGCTATTTGGTTTAAAATCAAAATCAGAGCTTCCTTGGCTAAATTTCCACCTCCATTGGACTCAATAGGTCAGACCCAACCTATTGGGCCCAAACCCCCTGCCCTGGGTCAACCTGGTTGACCAGGTCAATCCAAGTTGACCCATTTGGCCCATTTGAGCCCAAATCAAATTTCAATTTATTTAAACCCTATCTTGTGCTCACACTCCCATCCATTGGACTTATTTGACTGGGTTGACCAAGTTAACCCTTGACTTGGTCAACCCAAATCTTTCCTATGTCAAATTGACCTATTTGAGTCAATTTAAACCTATTAAACACATTTAAATGCATTCCTTTTGCTCCCTAGAGCCAAATACCATCTCATCACTCTTATTTCTCCCCTAATTAACCCTAGATGTGATCTAGGCCGTCCATCTGAGGCCTAGGTCTATAAATAGGGGAAATTAGGATTCTCATGGGATCTTTTTTTGCTCTTGCTTTCTCTCTAAGCCGCCATAGCCCATGAGACTTTATGAGAGAACTCTCTTACATCCCTTCCATCTTTCCCAAGCCAAACCCGTCGCCAATACCCCACCGGTAGCGAGATCTCTAGCCAACCGAGACTTGTGATCTTCCAAGGCCAATTTCCTAATGATCCATAGCTCGTTTGATCGCGACTTAAACTAGAGATTTGTACGAGAAAAATCTATAAGCTCAACCAAACTTAAATCCCCAAGATCCAACAGTTAGATCTCTAAAAAACCCTTAGTCTAGGTCACTACACTTAGGGCTAATTAACTTTTTGTATCGTGCATTTTAGATTGTGATTTTGGTCCCCAATAAATGCTCTTCACCTCTATTACCTAAGTTTAAAATTTTATCACGTTTGCTTAAGCCGTTCGAGAGAACGAGTTAAAAAACATGTTAGGGCTTCATTTTCAACCTAGGCTCGTGTGTATAAGATATCCATCATTGATTCTTTGATCGACAGCAGAGATCATGTCGTTCCATGGTTTCTTTTGAACCATGGAAATGAGTCAACGGTTTTGCTTTCTATCCGGCAAGATCTCTACCGTTCATTCAAAACCACAGATGATCCGGCAGTCCAGCGCCCGCGCCTACGTGTTTAAGAGGCTGGCACTGATTTTCACGCGGCGATGCTATCATTGGCAATGATTGCCCTTAAATCGAGCAGATGCATGTATGGTCATCGCCACCGCCATTTTAATTAAATAATTTAAAATTATCTTTAAATCTTTTTTTAATTCAGATTTCTTTAAAAATTGATTTAAAATCATTTATAAATCTAAAAAATGTGTATAACATAATAAATTGATCGTATTTTAATCCGCTTTAATTTAAAATTAATTTCAATTAAAAATATTATATATTTTTAAAATATTATTAAAATAGTAAATTGATTATTTTAATAATATTATGATTATTTTAATTATCATTATTTTAATCATAATTATTTTAATCATTATTATTTTGGTCATTTTGCTACTGTTATTATTATTATTATTATTATTATTATTACTATTATTTTTATTATTATTTTAATTATTATTTGAATTAATTTTATTATTATTATTATTTAAACATTTTTCTTAATTACTATTATTATTTTTAAATTATCATATTATAATTATTATTTATTATTATCTATCTTTTTTATTATTATTATTATTCTTATTTTCTTTTAAACTATTTTAAAAATCATTATTATTATTTTTAAATTATTATTTGTTTTATAAAATCAAATTTTTTTCAAATTTCATTATTTAAAAAATTAGATTTAGTATATTATTTTAAGTATTATCTTAATTATTTTGTTAATTAAATATTTAATTACTTTATTAATAATTAATTAAAAATTTTAATTATTTTTCATAAATTATAAAGGTTACCTTTTTAAATTATTTTAAATCATTTAAAAAATTTAAAAAGCTTTAAGATGTATTTTCATTTAGTTTAATGATTATTTCTAAATTTTAATTACCTGAAATTGTTTAAAATGCCCTTTTTATGTATTAAATTCCAAAAAATCATATCTACTTCGTTTTAAAGTAGATTTTGACTTACAATACCTCAAAATTTTTATAAAAATATCTATTTTAATTTAAAAATATTTTAAATAATAAAAAATATATATTTTTAGATTATTTACTTATTATTTGAATTTTCTTATTAATTTAATTAATAATATGTTAATTATTTTTAAAATTATAAATTATTTTGAAAAAAATTTTGAAGCCTCCTTGGGTGGCCAGTGGATCTCCCATATAATTATGTATGCATATACATTGAACTATGATTAAATTACATTATGTTTCAAGCTTATATATCGATTATCAATATTTTGAAACTATTTTGAAACTACCTATTATAAATCCTTAATTTTTAGAGATATATTACATGAAACTTTAAGCATTGATCTATGCATATGGATAGCATTCATGGGGGGAGGTAGATTAGTGGGTGGTTGAGTTTCAATAATTCACTAATCTCATCGATAAGCGTACTTCCTTTTCTTTTACCATCTTTTATATGTGTAGGACGCACGAGCACCTATTTTAGGCCCTCATAGATCCTAAAAATTGGTTTGTTTATTTTATTTATGTACCTTCTATATGTTACCTCAAGGGTTAGTCTAAAACTCAATTTAAAACCCATTTGACGTAGTGACACCCTAAGAATAATAATTAAGAACCCATCTAGTGAACTTAGAAAAAATTTATGTGATAGGGTAGATCTCTGATTGACATGAAGCTTTCCATAATTAAACTTAGTAATATCCTAAACCTCTTAGAATTTTCCAGGATTTTTAGGAGCCTTTATACCCCTTAATTAACCAACCCTAATCTACCCATTAATTAGCTTCCGATAAATTCAAAAAATTCTAATAAATTTATTTCGACTCAAAAAATTATCTATAATATCTCAAACTCTTCAAAATGCAACCCGTAACTTTAGATAATTTGGGCCCCTTAATTAGACTTTAATTTAAGCCTTAATTTAACTTTAATTAAAAATTATCTTTTTGCCCCAATTAAATAATTAAAAATTACAAAATTTTCTCAAACACTTGGGAACACCTCTTTAGGTCATTCCTGACCTTTAAGAGTGATTCCAATTAGTTTAGAGCTGATGTAGATCAAAACCATAAAATCCCCCATAATTAAGCAATTTCAATAATTTATTAATTGTCTAAAACTTCTAAATTCATATCTTGGATTAGAAAACTCCAAATCTAGCAAACTCAAAGCCTAACTACTCCTCTTAAGGCCTAATATTTAACTAAAATGCTAAAACCCTAAAATCTAACTTATTTTCCATAGTGTCCTTTTAAACCCCAGGAGGACTCGGGACTTTCCAAAATTATCTAATATAATTTGAATTTCAAATACCACTACCCTAAGAATTAAAATAGATTAATAAACATAAATTAACTAATCTTATCCCAATTTATTAATATTTAAATTTTAAATAAAGTTCCCTTTTTAGACCTTTAACAAGTATGAACTTTAGGTAATTTGAATTAAATACCCTACCTAGGATCTATCCAAAGCTACACAAGCCTACTACACACACATAGATTTTTTAGAGCACCACTTCTAGCTCTAGGATTAGGGTTGGTGCTTTACTTCTTTCTGCTTATGTGATGTGATGCAATTGCGTGTGGCACATGTGTTATTTGCATTGATTGATTTGTTGTGATTGATATGATATTTATTTTATTACTGTGCTTTATATATTTTTCTTGTGATGTGTGCATTAGATTGCCCATGAGCTAGAGCCGCTTTTATACTAATCCAATCTTATACAGGTGGCTACATTCATGTAGTGATAAAATAAAGGTGGCAATTATAATTAAAAGCTTTCAAACTAATATTGTTTTCAGCATATATTCCAAAGACTACTTAGTCCCCTTAAAATTAAAAGAGTGTGGCCAAGTATGTGCCCTTTTATGCATAATATTAACTGCTTGAGTTGTTATATCAATGGCTTGGAATGTTTTATTAGGATAACCATGCAGAAGTCTGGGTCTAGATTTTTTTTTTCATAATGTAATTTATTTTGCACTGAGTTGTGAAAATCTTTAAAAGTCTAACATTTCAAATACTCAGTACCCGAAGAGAATAAGAATTGCCCTCTTTCGAGGAATTTTTTAGTCATTTAGGTACCCTTCCAGAGGACGAATCATACGGAGCCCGAAGGAGATGATCCGGAGAAAGATGATTCTCTTAAAGATGGAGACTTGAAGATGAAATGTCCAGCTTTTAAGACTTGCGTCGTTCATTAGGATTAAAATTCTAGATGTTGTCGGTCCAAACCACTATTACTTTTTTATAGACCCTAGGTTGTACTTATACGGCATATGTCATAGACTTTTTTTACTTTATTATGTTTTCTAAATTTATATTGATGTGTTTATTATTAATTGCACATTAGAAATTGCATGTTTTTTCTAGGTTTCTTTTCTTGTATCTGCTTGACCTGATTTTCGCTAGTCTCTCTAGGATAAAAAATATTTTCTACTCATATTAATATTCAAAATTTTAAGAATTAAATAACTTAGAAACTTAACTACCTAGACAATAGCCAGAACTGTCTAGAGTTGCATACATATTATTGCATCTATCTCCCTCCTTCTAATAAGACACCTCCCCGCTTGTGGGTAGAGTCTAGATAATCTGGCCTATGAGGATAAAGTGTCAGACCTGGGGAGGCCTAATCTTTTCTAAAAAATATTTAATATAAGCATTTTTTAAAAAAATCTCAAGCATATTTGATTTAGACCTTTCAATCAGCATGCAATGCATTAAAAACTAAATAAATTAAAAATTTAATTGCATTATCTCTAGAAGCATTCACCCTACATAAGTCTATGACCAATTAGAAAATTTTCTAGACGTCGGCCCTACTTCCAAAATACTCAACCTACCTACCTATCTTTCATAAAGACTAAATAGCATAGATTTTACACACCTAGGTAGTTAGCTGGCTTTCCTTTTCAGTCAGGATATAGGCCTAGGTATATTAGCTAAGATATGAGTGTTAGTGTTGGGTAGAATAATAATCCCACCTTAAATTTATGGTTTAAGGCTACTATATTGGGTGTCTAGTAGTATGCCTAAATATTAAATAAATTCCTTCTATTTAGGGACTATAAATCATGCTTATCCTCGTCACATAGATGACGCTGCTTCGATCCTTTCTCTCTGGATGTTTTCAGTTCATGATTCTCTTTCTCTCCTTAGTACCTTAGTCCCTCCGGATGTTGAGATGAGCTGTGCATATTAGCTAAGCAGAGTTGAGCCTTTTATTTTCTTTTGAGTAGGATTTCCTAGTCTCCTCTTTCATGCCAATCCCCTTATCTGGGAAGAATAATGTTGGATCTTTAATAGAGTGTTTTCTCGAATCCTAGGCTTGAGATATAATTAACTATGGGGGCTTGCGCCTGTGGGAAACAGAACTCCACCATCAAATAAACTCCACTCGAGCTGATGTATCAGGTGGGGAAAACCTGTTGTTTTGATCAGATCGTATATATTACTATCCATCGGGGTGCGCTGGCGAGAGCCGCTATCCTCAATGGTCAGTCGTATATACGACCTAACCTGTCCTTTCATTGGCCTGCTTGCGAGGAGCGCGGAGGCCTACCATCGTCTCTGTCGCTCAAGGTGGTGCGGTCGTATACCCCTATACACTCAGTAGCTGAGGCGGTGTCATTTTGAAGGTCTACAAGCAATATTTAAATTATTTAATTTAATAATTTTAAGTTTCCGTACTGGGCTCAATCGAGAAACCCGTTCGAGTTTCTGCAAAAGAAATTATTTATTTTAAAATTTTAATTTCTCTATACTGTCATCTAAAGGAGCAATTATTCGGTGCGCATTCCGGATGTAGAGATGCATTCAAATGCCAATAAAATTGTTACTCGAGATTTGCCTAAGTGGAAAATGATGGTGCGAATTTCTTAGTGGAATTCCGATGTGGCTTTAACATTTCTAATGTTAATGGTTAAAATTTAAAATGGCGGTTCAATTCCACATTTTGAGTGGCTTCTTTTCGATTTTCAACATCTGGCGTTCCATCTCTGAAGCGAAACTCCTGTTGCGTGCATTCTCTCTTCTTGCATTCCGGCGTTCGTCTCCGAAGTCCCTGCATTCTCTAGGATGGCTTCACCTTCTTTACCTGCAAAAAGAAATGTAAGTTTTTATGTATTATATGCTCATGCTCTGCATATTTTATGCTCATGCTAGGCATATTTTATGCCCATGCTATTCTTATTTTATGCTTATGCTATGCGTATTTTATGCCCATGCTATTCTTATTTTATGCTCATGCCAAGCTTAGTTTATATTTGATAATTGTATAAATGTTTGATGCTAGTTATAGGGTATAACATATTTTCACTGTTTTTAGGATTTATGTTGAAACATAAACCCTAACATATTTTAACAAATTTTAACAAATGAACTCTTTGGATCTTATAAAAATAAAAAGGAAAATGGATAAATGTTTCATGCTTTGGTTATGTGTAAGTTGTGTGTAGGTTGTGCGTATGTTAGGCGCATTCTCCTTAATTGTTCGCTCTCTGTGCGTATATAGTTGTACTTTATGCGTATGTTGTGCGTATGTTATGCGTATAATGTACGTAATTTTTATGTATATTGTGCGTATTTTTATTAACTTTTAACATTGATTTTTTATATATATGTTCGTCATATTACCTATCGATGCTATGTTTCGATATTTCGATCAATCTGTGATAATTTTGCTCAGCATTTTTCTCCTGAAGTTGTTGATTGTTTGAAGAGATTAAATATCATACAATTTTTGCAATTTCCTAGATCCATAAAAATTGTTTTGGGATCCATAAAATATCATCAAAGCGAATGCAGGAACTTCGGAGACGAATGCCGGAATGCAAGAAGAGAGAATGCACGTAGTAGGAGTTTCGCTTCTGAGATGGAACGCCGGATATTGAAAATAAAAAAGAAGCCGCTTGAAATGTGGAATTGAACTGCTATTTTAAATTTTAACCTTTAACGTTAGAAATGTTAAAGCCACCTCAGAATTCTACTAATAAATTCGCACCATCATTTTCCACATAGACAAACCACGTGTAATAATTTTATTACCTTGGGAATGCATCTCTAATTTCAGGGGTTGTTTGGTATCAGATTTATAATGGGATTTAAGTCGGATTTACGCTAAATCCAGCAAAACAATTTTTGTGGGGGATTCGGTAAATCCCGGATTTACGGATTTACGGCTTAAATCCCGGATTTACTAAATCCCTCAGTTCGGCGGATTTAACGGGATTTAACAATAGAAGCGCGCAAAAGGGAGTAAGTTAACTTCACAGTCATCGAGCTCCTGTTCTTGCTTCTGATCCAAATGTCGTAACTTTCGATCCGACAGGAAGGGAAAGTAGTCAAAGGAGAGAAGTCGAACTGCCACGAAGGAGCCGAAGAAGCGTCGCGTACAATCTATACATCTCCTGCGAAGCAACAAAGCCGAACAACAACGACGAAAATAGAAGATGAAAGGCAACCCTAGATGCCTCTAAGTTATTGATTAACTTATTAAATATAATATAAAATATTAATAATTAAGTAACTTAATTAAATAATTACTAGAATGTATAAATTAATTATCTAATTTAATTAATTGTATAATTAATAATTAAATATTAATATGATTAGCTTAATTAATATAATTTAAAATATGTATTATTAAATATATAATTAATAATGTAAATAATAATTAATGATTACTTTGAACTTAACATGCTATTAAAGTCATAATATATTAATTTTTATTTTTAAATATAAATTATTTTTTTAATTTATAATTATCTTCTTCACATTTTAAATTTCTAACTATCATAAATCTTGAAATATGTTACCAAAGATTTTCTCAGGATTTAACAGGATTTAACAATTGGCATACCAAACAGTTTTCAGGATTTAACACATTTCAAATTTATTAAATCCGAATTTATAAGATTTACTAAATCCCACTAAAATTAAATCCCATTTGTTGCCAAACAGCCCCTCAGAATGCGCACCTAATAATTGGTTTTAAAGACGATTCACCCGACTAATGTTATCACACTCGATCAATTTCGGCGGGAAGATGAAATGAAAGGGGAGCCTTGTCGTCAATTTTGTTCCCTTTAATCAACTAGGGCTCTGAAATCCATTTCTATTCGAAAAGCCTGCCATTTGTTGTGCAATCCAAAATGGACGACCCTAGAACAAATTCCCAAAGGCTGGAGGGTAACACCTTGGCCATCCTCGACTTCTCCGGCATCAGGGAAGCTCGCGATATCCATGACGATAGTCAGTATTCTCCCGCTTCCTCTCTCTTTTTCTTCTCTTCATTTTTTTTCTCTTTTACATATAACCCTCACTCCTACGCAGGACTTTCTTTCCTGGAAGCCGTTCGTGCCGTTTCTCTTGCTTCAATATCCCCTTCACCTCCTACCTGGTATGCTCCCTTTTTTGAGTACTTTCTCCTCCTAACGTGGAAGCCGAGTTTATTTATTTTTTTTTTTCTAAACTTTCATCTGGGTTTCTTCTACTGAGGAAAATGTTTGATGCTATTCTCCAAATCCTTAGAGATGGCCTGTCTCTTGAACTGGCCGTGGCGAGTTTCCAGCTTCTAACCGACCTGGACAAGGTTTCGGTCAAATTTTCTTGTACATTGCTCGATTATAACGTTACTTCTCAAGTACGTGTGTGCATTTATCTTCTACAGCGCTATCCTAGAGTCTATGTAAGGGAGTCAGATAATTTGGGGACTAATTCTGGCGGAGCTGGGGAACTTGTGGTGAATAAAGAGGTTATCTTAGGTTTTGTAGGAGAGATTCTATTTTCATCGAGGCTGATTGATGCCGGATTTTTAACTTCTCTTTGATCGGGTATGCAGGCATGGTCTCCATTTACGGTCAGATCAGGAAACTCTCATTTTGAGGCTAGTGGAATTTGCAGGGATTCAAAGAGCCTGCTTGATTCTGTGGTGAGCTTAATTTACTTCTCTTTTGGATTTTTTTTCATGCATAACACCTTTTAAAAATTAGGAAATTTATGTTCATTACTCGAAGCCATAATATAATATTTAATGATATTTAAAACTCGTAATCCTATGCGTGTCCGTGGCTCTGTCTTATATCCAAATGTATCGTGAACTATGAATGCAGCAAGTTTCTTTTCCAGGCTTGCCTAAAAAAATCCCTTCCTTGGTAGTTCCTTGCCCCTGAGGAGAGCTTTGGAGCAGCATCACAATATCCTCACGGATCATAGGCAACTCCTCGCTTGGTTGCATATTTTGGTGGTCAATCTTTCTCAGTGGTTTAATGAGAAGAGCACGCTAGTCTGTGGCTTGGAGAACAGCGCTGGTAATGACATGTTTGTGCTAAGGCAATTGACGTTGGTTTTGGCCTTTCAATTACTTTAATAATGAGTGGACATTTAATGCTACTTCTTTACCCTTGTACCTTGATTGGTAGAAAATTAGCACTCACATCTATTTTTAGAACCCAAAAATAATGAATTATTGATGCAGGCCCCTTTCAATGGCAAATGCATCGTAATGTATATTTCTTAGGCATGTGGTTTATGAATATAATTGTTTCGAGAGCCTGGAATGGAGAGGGTATAAACGGGTAGATGGAGAAGAAAAGGGAGGGAGAAACTAAGAGAGTTAGGGAAATATAGCTCAAGCAAGGAGGTTGTCATAATTTCCTTCTGGCATGTATTTGCGCACTTTGATAACACTTTGTGTATGAATTAGATAAACTGATTGTTTAGCCGGTTTTAAGAGGTAATGTGGGCTATGATGGATATCAGATCAATGAGGACTGCTATTTTCCATCTGCATATTGATTGGACAAAGGTGGTGGATAAAATCATGATATATCTATTATGAGGTTACAATAACAAACATCCCAAAATCTTGAATGATAGCCTTCCATATCTTCAATTTGCTTTCAATAGAGTCATGGACCTTTTAACAATAAAGACACCATTTGAAGTATGCCATACGTTCAATAGAGGTGTACACTTTTAAACAATAAAGACACCATTTTAAGTGTGCTTGCAACACCTTTCATAATCTCCTTTTGATCTTCAATTCTCCATCACCTTTTTTATTTATGGTGGATTTGAAGTGCAACAAGAAAGTGCTTAGAGTTTTAGGAGGGTATATGCAAAATTCATACATTGTTGGAGAATCAACTAGTATAGTCCCAATAAAATACAATGAAAGTTGCAATCCTAATTGTGTCAAGGATGAGTTCCAGGTAAGAATCTTATTTGATACTAAAACAATGATCACTTGAGCGGAGAATCGAAGAAGTTCAAGCCAATTAGGCATGAACCTTTTAAAGTTCTCACGAAGATTGGAAAAAATGCTTGCTAGTTGGAACCACCATAATATTTTAAGACGCATTTAGCTATAAATGTGTAGAATTTGTGCCTTTTGAATCTTCCATGCTTGTTGATGAGTTTGAAGAAATTCTAAATTCTATGGATGTTCTACTCTTAGAGTAGAAAGTACCTATGGAATTGGGCATCCACTTTGAGTAGAAGACTATTACCACCAAACATGGAATAATGGAGAGATTTTTGGGGATGATGAGGAGGAGTAAGCATCACAATGATGAAACAAGCAAGACGGTTAATGCAACAGAAAAGTAAATGACACTAGGTTAATTAAATTTATTTATTACTGTCTAATTATAACTAAAAGCAGATTTTAAGATTTTCTGCTCTAAAATTACGACTAGCTCTGCGGGAAACTAAAAGTCGTAACACAAAAAGTGCAAAATATTTCCTTCACCTTGCGACCAGACGGCGGAAGATCAGGCTGCGGCGGATCGCGCGCGGACGGAAGGGCCTGCAGGCTGCATGATATCTTCCAAGCTCGGCGGACTGTTCAAAAGTTAGTTTCTTTCTTCTTAGATATCTTCTAAGGCTCTAAGCTCGACTGATGATTAGACTATTCAAAACCAAAATCTATCTTCTTTGTACTCAAGAGAATTTTTTTTTTGTTACGGTTCAGAAAAAAGTTAAATCTACTGACAAAAGTAAATATATAAATAAAGCTTTTTTTTAGGCTTTTCTTGTTTTCAGCTTTCAGGCAAATATTTTCAAAAGGAGTGATAATAGTTTTAATTGATTTTATATCCATGTGTAGGCTGATTCTTTGTGATGGCTTTGCAGATTGAGGTGATATTGAAATTTGGGGAGATTTGGATACAGAATTGCGAGTGTTCTACTAATCTGTAACAATTGATTGTTATATATTTCAGTTATTAATCAATTTACTAGCATTAAATTTTTTTATGCGAGTATAAAATTCTTATAATAGTTTTTATTAAAATTAGATATGAAAAGGTATTTCAAAGGAAAATTCGAAGGAGACGATAAGAAACTTTTTTGACAATAACTTGATTATACAACGATTTTAAAAAATGAAGACTCGGCGGGAGAAATTATAGAGAATAGCTAAGAAGAATCTCAAGATTTATTGTTCTCAATTTTAAGGTTTTTTTTTATCATATATTTTATCCTTTTTATAATGAATCAAATGATTTTTAAAAAAATTTTTAAAACCGTCCATGCCGGTCCCAAGCCCGAATAAAAAAGGTTGAGGGTTTTTTTTACTTTAATTATTTGTGCCCCCACTTGAGAAAAATCCTGGCTCCGCCCCTGCAGCCAGTTGCCTTCGCTGCAACCAACATTGTTGTAGCAGCCGTCGGGGATCACATGGAAGCCACAAACCACCCTCTCCTCTAAAAATTTTGGAGTATTACACTCATCTTTATGTCGATGACAACTATTTTTGAAAGAGGGAGATGACTGAAATAAATGACAAAGAAGCAGATTGAGAGGAATTGAACTTCAGAGGATGAGGCAAGGGAGACTAATTTGTTATGACGATGATCAAATAAAGACCCTTTTAATGATGATAGTGTAAATAATTTTTGTGTTGTTGCCAACTTTTTTAGCTTTCTTTAGAAATTTAATGTGGATGAGTAGGGAACTCGAAAATAATGTATTTAGAGTTGAACTTGATGTAATATGATAATTTTATGCAATTCTTATATTTTATGTTGTTTTGCTTTATAATGTTTAGATTTCAATTTTATTTCATATAATTTATTACTTGCTATTTTATGTCTTTTGTAATTTTCTATTTCATATTTATGCCAATTTGTTACTTTATAGTTTAATAGAAAGTTAGAATGTCATATTTTAACATATTGGGTATTATATAAAAAATTACTTTTAACCTTTACTTTCACTATACACAATTTGTGAATTTTGAGTTTTACACCTTTAAACACCTTGACGCTTACGCCTTATGCAATTTCAAACCTTGGTCTCAAAGAGGAGTTTCGGTCGAAGTCATCACATAACCTTGTAAGAGCACTTTCCATGAGGTAAAGTGATGTAGAACAAAAATTCTTTGCTAGGGAAGATGGAAGAATTTGGGAATTCTCATATTTTCTTCTCAAAATCTGAGAGAAATCTCAGATTTTGTGCTTGGGAGATATCCAACAGTGGAAGAAAAAAATGTTTGGGACTTGTGTGGGGAATAAAGGAGAAAGATTGGATTGGGTAGAGAAGAGGGGGCGGGTGAGAGAGGGAGACGGGTGTGAAGGGGGGGTGGGGGGGGGGGGGGGCGCGGCAATGCAGAGGAGAGAAAGGGAATAAATAATTTATTTCCAATAGTGAAATTATCACTTAGGCAATAAATTAATCCAACCCAGGTGTGGTGAATTTCGGTCAAGAGGAATTAAGGGGATTTCAAATTATTTCCTAAGTTTGGTATGAGAGTTAGGAAATAAATTGAGAGGGAAATATTGGGTGGGGCTATGGGTGAGTAACTGCTTGGGATTTAATTAATGCTAGGGAATTAAAAATGGAAAATTCTTTGGAATTTGAATCTGTAACTTTTTTTTTTTGGAAAAGGGGTTATGAGACAATTAGGAAATAACTCCTAATTGACTCATAAAGGGGGCCGGCCATGCAAGGATGAAAAGGAGATTTAATGAGAGCAAATCAGGATTCCTAATTTATGATTTTAGATTTAGGAAAGATTTAATTTAAATCCTGTTGAATTTAAAATTCAAAATAGATCTAAATCAAATACTTTCCTAAAATAGATGAACTCATTTAGGAAATATTTTGAATTCAAATTTGAATGAATTTGAATTTCAAATTATTTCCAATTGATCCCAACCTAAATTAGGAAACAAAATAAGAGAATCAAAGGGAGTGGGGCCGGCCTAGGAGAATGGGATGATGAAGGGAGGTGGCCGGCGGGTTGGGAAGATGTGGCCGGCGGGATTGTGAAGAGGTGGCCGGTGGCTTGGGTGGAGGATGGGGATGTTGACAAGGAGAAGATGAAAAGATAACGAAAAGAATAAAATCACGAACCCGGCCGTCTCCAAGGTTGGTGGGTGATACGATTTCCCTCTCCAAGGGATCTCAAATCACGAGCCCTGACCCATCCTGCGGCTGGTGAAGATTTCGATTCCTCCCATAGGAATCTCACTCTCGTCCTCTCTCAAGAAAAACAAGTGCAAACACACAAATTTTATTATAATTCCATCATACCTAATACATGAGAAGGGGCCTCTATATATAGGCCTCAAAAGAAATTAAAAGACACATTTGCCCCTTGGGCTTACATAAGATAAGAGGGTAAAAAGGGAAATTGCTAAATTAAAATACACTTAATAAATGAAAATAAAACAAAGTGATCTCGGTCGTCGATCTTCAGCTCCTCCTCGGATTGGCATGGACGGTTGGATGTCCGCATCATAAAGTGACCACACAATAAGTCGGTCAATTTTAATTTGTAGATTTATGGCTACTCATCTCGATAATCAGGCTGAGTCATTGCCCTGGCAAAGTCTCCCAGGACTCATCTAGACCTTGAGCTTCAGATGTCGTTAATCAATGGTCATTCTCTGCAGTCAAGGCCACTCGGCCATCGTTGATATCGATCCTACTATAGGGCATACGGAACTTGGAGACCCTTAAAGGTCCACGTCCAGCTAAACAAGCAATCTCAAAGGTCTTATTAAAATTTGTGTGCTTGCAATGAGGCATGACTCATCTTAATTTTAATATTTATGGGTGCCTGAAGTTCAAATCAGCTTACTCTGCGTAAGGTTATCCTCTGAGGAAACATGATGGAACTAAATCCCTTAGTAAATCAGCGATAGAAAATGACAAACCATTGAAAAATGTAGATGTTTAAGTTTAATTTGGGTTGAGATTGAGTCACTCGACAATGTCCTTAACCTTAGAAGGATTAACGCTGACACCATCATTTGACAGAAAAATGAAGATAACTTTTCGTGCTGAAGAAGGGACACTAGAGATTAAGAATCTGTTTCTATGCCTGAAGCTTTCACAAAACAAGTTGCAATCGTGCTTGGTAGTCATCAACTTTGATAGCATTATATATATTAATGTTGCCAAACCAGACCACTAGAAAGTTGCCAATAAAAGGTGTGGGAACTGGAAGTGATTGGTGCATTCGACAGGCCTAAAGGCACAACCACCATGTAACTGCAAAAATGAAGTTGTTCAAGTATTTAATGGCACTATGAAATAGTAAACATTTATAAACATAAGAGTAGAGGAGCAGTTCTATTTGTTTTAATGGAATCAACAATATTTGTTTCAATTAATTATCAAAAGAACAACTTCTGCAAATGAAAGTATTTCCTTCAAATTTATAAATTGTCTATTTTGGGGCAATTTTTCGGTCTGTCCTGCCAACAGGTGACAAATAACATACGAAGTTGTTTTGATATCACGTTGCTGGTTCCAGTTCTCACTTTGTTTTGTTCTCTCCCCCAATACACCTCACTTGTTTCTTGAAATGTGGCATGAAGCTATTTTGAAGATAGGAGGTTATAAGAGTTATACTGAAATAAAACTGAGATGGGGTCTTAATGGATTAGAAAAAGATAAGGAACTTGGGGTTAAAATCTAAAATCTGCTCGACAAGTTGGCTCCCAATGCAGTAATAGCATAGATATAGCTAACTTCGTATAAATCCTCAATCAAAATTTCTCATAAAAGCAACGTGAGAAAAGTTCTCCATCTTGGCTTTATTTTAGTTACACTTATTCGACCATATCCTGCTTACAGTACAAGCGCCAAGCTACGTTCTCTCTGACTACTAAATGACGACTTTTTGATCATTTTGAAATGCATAGTTTCATTTCACGATGCCTTTATCGTTGTATTGGATGCACACTATAATTCTTGGTAGTTGTTTGAATCCCGCAAAACTTCTGTCATTATCTCATTTATATTATTTTATATTTGCTTTTCTTTATGATAACTTTTATTTATATTTTTTAGTGCTTAATATTCCTGTTGATGGATGCTATAGTTGGTGTTCATGAAATTTGGAACTAAATAAACTTAATATGTTATTTTTGCACCAGTCTTTCTCCTTTCTCGTGGAAGAAATTGCTGTTGGTAGACACTCCGCAATCAAGGTAATTTTCAACGACTTCAAGCAATATTTATCTAGGCATTACTTGCTTTGGTTTTTTTTCCTTATTTAATATGTTCCTTTTTTTAGGGATCATTCAGAATATTGTTCTTGTGATGTTTCTTAATTGAGCCCTCCTTGTTGAATTATGATAAGATGTTTCTTAAAATGTCTTACGAATTGAATTATAATAAGCTTTCTAGGTCCTGCTGGTTTTGTCTTCGTTGGGGCTATAGATTTGTGATCTTTCTCTATACTACTCACATTAACATTATCCTTCCATGGCCTTGTACTAGAGTTGTATCATGTTTTCTATAGGATTGACTAGCTTAATAAATTATAATTTGAAGATGCAATTTGCGCAAATGCCCATATTTTTTTATTTTTAGGATTTTTGATGATGGTGAGGTTATTTTCATTGAGGAAGTTGGGTACAACAACAACAACAACTTTAAGCCTTTATCCCATTTCATAGGGTCGGCTTCATGAGTCTTTTTTTCTCCATTGTGTTTTTTAAATCTAATAAAGAAAGGTCAATTTTAGTACTTTTAATCAAGTCTTTTTAGGTGGACCTTTATCTTTCTTAATATAGATCATATCTAATACATCTACTCTTTTAACCGGGTCATTAGAAGATCAATATTTTATGTGACCAACCATCTAAGGAGAATCTCAAATCATACATGCTACTGGAGCTACTTAAATCTTTTCACGTATATAATCGTTTTGCATTTTGTCTCTAATAGTAAAACCACTCATCCACTGAGCATCCTCATCTCTGCAATGGATAAACATTATTATTATGTGGGTGATGACAAGTTGTCCTCTTACTATTGACTCCAACACCTAGCAGAGATTAAAGGTAATATTGCTTCATGTAAGAAATAACAATTGATGTGAACTATTTCTGTATTTAGGGGATGATTATTATATTCACTAAGATTTTTCTAATTTTTTTATATGTAAATTGATGTGAATAATTGAATGAGAATTATACTTTTTAATCACTATATCAATGATTTGTGATTTCATTGTCTTAAAAAAATGTGTATTATACATGAAGTTTGTTTATTATACTTTACTTTATATTATTTGTATTACCTATCATTTAATTAATATTAGTTTTTTTGTTCATTTCATTTTTACAGTTTCACCTGCTATAGAAAGAGAAATGAAGTTTTCATAAAAAAATAAATGTGAATTTACAAAGAATAGGTCAGTTACTTGATACTTCATGTCTATAATTAAAAACCGAATTCATTCATGTTTTGTGCTTCATGATAATTTATTTTGTTTAATTTTTTGCCATATTTTTTATATGATTGTGTCATTATTATATAAATTATGCTATATTTAAATAAAATTAGTATTTATTATATTATCCGGTTCAACCCTGATTCCACTCTAACTATTGAACCATGAACCTTTTCTTCTGGGTAATTATTCTGTCCAGCTTTTAGAACCTTGTCTATAACTCATCCGAATAGGGCATTCATGAAACTCGCTCACGCACATAGAAGCGCAAGAGATTCCCTTTTCCATCTCCCTCACTCTCACGCACATAACTAACCGAACTCCCCTATGATCCCCTCTTCCATTTGCGACATCTCCGTAGAGTGCACCTGCTTGTCTAGCCCGTTGGTGTTGAGCCCCAACCCACCTCCGTCATTACCAACTAGCTTCATGCCATTTGATGTGCACTATAGACCATTGACCCTTCGTTCTAACCCCTCTCTCTCTCTCCCTTTCTCCCTCCCCTCTGACCAGTACTTAATCAAAATTTCTCAAACCTAACACCAACTTTTCCATCCAATCCATCTTACATGCACCACCTCGCAGCGGGTGGACCACATTAGTGGTGTGCTCGATGTGTGTGTGTGGATCCTTGCACATGCTTTTCTTAGCAAGGCTTTACCTTTCTTAGGGTGGTTAAATTTTTAGAATTTTTGTCAGTGTCACCAGACATCGGCAATATAGGCCTTTCTTGTCGTTGTGGTTAGGCTTTAGACTCCACGTAGATTCCCCCTATGTAGGGGAGACATTGAGAAGTTGCCAGATTTTCGAGTGATTTAACTTAAAAATTTGCACTTTAAGAAATATAATATTAAGAGACAAAAATGCAAACTTGAACACTTTAAATGTAATATAAATGAACTCAATATGAGGACTTGTAACGAGTTTAAAGAACTCGCCTACGATCATGAGCAATCATTGAATATTAAAAATTTAAAGAGCCAATGCAAGCAAGCAAATACAATTGTGAATGGACTTTAGCTTGTGACACTGCTCATCAGATTTGCAATACTCACATGCAAGCTGACAAAAGATGTGCTTTAATCTCAAAAATGGAATACTATAAATTTTTAATTGATTCATTTTTGCACAAAGTCATATTTGAATTTTTTAAAATCAAGCATACACAACAAAATAATTTTCAAACTCAGAATATAACATTTTGAAAAGCTTGTAAGTGCATTATACAAATGCATCAGACAAGTGCGTTGACTATGCAAAAATGTATCGTGCAATTGCATTAAATGAGTGTACAAATGTATTGCTAATGAATTATGCAAGTGCATTAAATAAAATCAAATGCATCATATGCATCTATACTAAATAGCATGCAAATATATTTAAGCAAATGCATTGAATAGAGTGCAAAAGCATTGTGCAAGTGTGTTGAGCAATGTGCAAGTGCATCATGCTTGTGTACAAAATAACATGCCAGTGCATTACATGCAATAATGAACACACAAATGCATCATGCACACTAAACAGTGTGTAAATGCATTATGCAAGCGCATTAAATAATGCGCAAGTGCATCTTGTAAATGCATAAAAATGGATAAATGTATTGTGCAAGTGTATCATGTAAAATGCACTGAAATGCTTGCAAGTTCATTATGCAAAATGCATTGAAATATGTAGGGGTGTTTCAGGTCACGGGTCGGGTTCGGGTCGAACCCGGAAATGACTCGGCATAATTCGGGACAACCCGAACCCGACCCGTTTTTTAAATCGGGTCAATTTTTGGGACCCGAACCCGACCCGCTTCTGGTTCAGGTCAACCCGATCAGACCTGGGACATGGCAATGCCGTGAGCAGCTTCGTGGCAGCGTCGTCCGGCGGCATTGGCGGTCCTTCAGCCAGTGTCTGGCGGTAGCGGGATCGACAGCGGTCATGCGGGAGTCGCGAGACGCGACAGCAGGACAGCAGATGCGACGCGAAGGCGGCGAAGCGACTCGGGATAAAACATGGTCACGCGGGCGAGCAGCGGGTAGCACAACGGGGGCAAGGCAACTCGGTCACGCGGGTGGGGGGGGGGGCCAGGCGGGTCAGCGGGGGGCAGCTCGGTCAGCGGGTCAATTTTGGGTTTCCGGGTCAACCCGAACCTGACCCGATTTTTGAAATGGGTCGAAAACTCTAACCAAACCCGACCCAGTTCTGGTTCGGGTTGACCCTAACCTGAAATTTTCGTGTCGGGTTCGAGTCGGGATTTCGGGTCGTGTCAAATATTAACACCCATAGAAATATGTATAAGAGCATTATTCAAAATTCAAATGCATGCTATGTATTTTGTAAATTCATTCAAAAGTGTGCATGGCATTTAAAAGAAGTTTCAATATACCACATGAGCTTCGACGAGTGTTAAATGCTTAATGTAATATCTATGAATGCTATGTGGTGTCAAAAGCAAGTCTAACTAAATAATCTCTTGCTAGTAAGGATGTGACATATATCCTCTAACTGGCGGTTTTACTGCCAAATAACACCAATGGTAAAAGTTTGTGTATAGGGTCCTTTAATCGGGTAGTTTCACCTCTAATGATATATTAAATTACGGTCATGGCTAGAGCCCATATATTCCCTAATGTATTTAAAGTATTTTAGTAATGAATCATGGGGTATATTTGATAGGATTCAAAACCTTCTGTTAGCTAAATTGACTTGAATTTGTCCCTTTAATAAACATCATTCTAAGTTTATAAGGCACCCTTGGATCAACAGATCCTTTTGTCAGATATATTTTTGGAGACCACTTAATCGATTAATATATTTAAGATTATTTTTTAAGAATCCATAATTTGAATATCATAATTTGAGAATAAGCTAATGATATGTTCAGAATACATAATCATCATCATCCACTAGTGTATCAGTTGAGCAAGAGTAAAGAAATATAAGCAAGTTGTCAAAAGTAATGGTACAAGTACAAATAAGAAAAATTGAGCATAAATGGATTATAATGGTTCGATTTACTATCCTACATTTACTGCACGAGTCCTCTTCCTGAGATTTCCATTAACTACTCCTTTTGCAAAGGCAAGGCAATTAAACTTCTCTCATTATTGGATTCATTTTACACCCTCCTCTACTTAAAGTTAGAAGAGCGCTACTCTAGATTACCGACTAGTTAACAAAAGCAATAAGGGGTCTTTTGAGATCTCAAGGATCCATTACAATCACAACATAAATGCTCTTAACATGTCAAAAAATTATCTTAGGAACAAGGTAAAAGAATAGTGGGGAAACAACCAAGTAGTGCACTCTCACAATGGGATTTCTCTTTTTAGAATTTAAAATTCAAAGGGTAAATGATTTCTCCTGAAAGCTAACTCATCTATTTTCTTGGAATTTTTGTGGTCTCTCTTGCATTTTAGGGTTAATAAGAATCTATTTATATTAAGTGCCTTAAAACTAAACTCTAGAATATGCCGTGTAAAAAAAATTCAAGGAGATTGTTCAAAATGATATACAAATTGTACAATATGATCATTATGAACTGATTTGTATCATGCAAATTGTGTTTTGGTTGATCGTATGGTCAGATTAACATTATATAGTATGATCAGTTAAGCCTAATGTCTATCAATTTTTCCCATAATTCCCTTTGATTGTGTACAGTACGACTAATTTTCTTTTTTAATTAATCTAAATAAGGAAAAAAATGTATGAAGGTTTTATTTTGAATTTACATCTGATTGAATGATACGATGTACATCGTACAACATGATTATTTCACATATATTACAAAATCCCTTTATTAATGCAAATTGATTTGATAGAATTATATGAATATAGAGTATATCGCACAGTATGATTAATATCATGCAATATAATTTGTTATGGTCAATTTGTAATAATAGTAATTTTAAAGTAATTTCTCATTAGTTCCACTGTGTGTATGCTAGTTGTTTCATTAATTTATTTACCTGATATATATATATATATATATATATATATATAATCTCAAATATTATGAAAACATAACTCCAAAATTTTACTTTTCTAGTTGACGATCTGGATTGCCTGTGGCTAGTCATAAAACTTTGGCTTAGTAAAATTTGAGCTTAACATTTCTTCTCGAGTTGCATTATTCATCTGAGTCCTGTATGTTCATGCATTGTGCATCACACATTCATTTTTATTATCTAGTGTATTCTCTATAGTTTGTGTTAGGTTATGCACAAAGCCGAATTAGTCTAAAATCATCTCAACCAAATTATTCATGTTATCAGCAAAACTCTATTATACAACTCTAGGCTTATGGGGTCAAAATGCATCCATTCTCTCTAAGCATCCCAAGATTGGTTGGAGTTTTCCTTAGAAAATTATAAAGAACATGACATGCCATCTAAAACTAGACATCAACCCTTTAAGAGTTCTTATGCTTCACAAGTTTGATCTTAAGTGTTGATTAAATCTGAGATATTGTCTCAGATTTTAAGTGAATTATACTTTCTTGTGAGTTTATAGTTTCTGTATTGTAGAGATGGAGGGAGAAAAGATTCTATTCTGCAGGGAAATGCTTTTATAGGACATGGAGCTGCTTAGTTCCTTTTCTCTCTTTTCTCCGTTAACCCAAAGCACCCTCCACCGCAGGAACAACAAGGAAGAGCTAATGTCTCTTTTATGCTGTCTGCAACGAATCAGTATGGTTATATTTCCTGGCTTCCATAGTTGACTCAATTAAACATTTTATCTAAAAGGTTGTTTATAAACATTTTTTCTTAAGAATTTCATAAAGCATATTTGAAAATGTTAAATTACTTAAACTGTTGCTTCTTAAAATTGATATATCTGAGCCTTTTGTTGCTGCTGAATTTTGAAAGTATAAATAGTTAATTTTCTTGGTGCTTGAAGATGCCATAAAGTTGGATGAATGGAAGTCGGGTTCAGTTTGAATGGTATTCAGAAAATTTAATTTTGTAGTTGTTATGACATCATTGACATCTACTTTATTATCCTTGATAACTTTTATTTTGTTTCTTACTTGAAAATTGGGATAAAACTTTTGTTCGTACAGACCGTGCAGAACATGCTGTTGTTTCAGTATCTTGTTCGTGCGCTTGAAGCTGATTTCTTGCCTCGTCATACTGTATATAAGGGTATGTAAATATACTTCTTGCATGATTTTTCTTTCTACTTGCTATCATACTGATCTGTGTTTGAGTCGATTTCAGAAACATTAAACTGGGTCTTTTTAAGGGAATCCTTGCTCAGCCAGCTTGTGGTAATTCTGCTTTGACTGCATAAATATCAATTTTGTATGTAATTTAGGCTTAGAATGAACTTTTTCTTACCCAGTTTATTGGTGTCTTTAGTTCTTAAGGTGCATTTGTTTTTTATATTTATTTTTGGTTATGATCAGAAAAAAATTAGTTTGAAATTACTTTCAGGCATCAAGAAAAATGAACTATAAGAGTTTAGTCCATAATTGCATGTCAGTCGTATCTACTAGATTCTTCCATGAGGCCAAAATCTGTCATACAGATTTGAAAGACCAAGAAAGCATTTCTGGTGATCTACCACAAAGTTGCAATGTTGGTCTGCCCTTTGCATTCCCTGAAATTCAAAGAAAAGCTTGTGATGCTGTACAGAAAATTTTGATATTGGTAAGATTTTTAGATATCTTTTTGGGTCATTATTTAAGTATTGTGATGCGCACCATTGCTTCCATTAAGCCTTTTTTTTCTTCTTCTATCAGATCATGGAGCTTGATGTGATTCGAAAAGAAGCCGAGAAATTAGGTTTAACTTCAAGATCAGATAGCTTCAGGTTTCATATGCCTCTTTGCTGGAGAAGGGACCTTTTTTAAACATTATATTGCCTATTTAATTCTCTTTGGTAAATGTCTTTGTTACGCAGGGCTACCATTTTAGACACCATTCTTGATGAGCTGACATACAATAAAGATCAGTTATCCCCGTTTCTTGAGGCAAGCATATTGTTTTGCTTGATTACATTTTTTTTTTACAAACATGTCTGATTTTAAATGTTTTTAAACATCAATTGGTTTTAGAAATGCTCAAATGCAATTTATTCAAAATCAATTGATGCGCATGCTTAAAGGGAGAATAGGAAGAGGAGGCGGTGAAGAAGGGGATTAAAGGGGCATTAATTTTGTATAAATGTCAATGATCTTAATGTTTTTGGTGATGTTAGCTAAATATGGTATTATGATATTGTTCAAAAAAGAGATTAAACATAACTAATTAAAGAATAAAAATGAAAA
The DNA here is from genome assembly GCA_022539455.1 of Dendrobium nobile. NCBI lineage: Eukaryota > Viridiplantae > Streptophyta > Magnoliopsida > Asparagales > Orchidaceae > Dendrobium > Dendrobium nobile. The sequence goes on along the minus strand of CM039728.1, from coordinate 9,438,109 downwards.
TTGTTGGCCATATATTTGTGCTTTTTTGAGAATCATCCAACACTATCCAATTGACTCCACCCGATTAACATAGGAGCCAATTAGTCAGAAGTGTTGTAGGCATTCTCGAGTCAGGCCTAAGGCTGGTAGAACTTGATGTTTCCTGAAAACAAAAAATTGATGGGTGCTCGGGGATCAGGAATTGATCCTTCTGCGGGAGTATTGCTTGGTAACTCAAGTTTCGGAAGCTCCAAGGTATGTTGTGAAGTAGCTTCAGAGGACTCCATGACTCTGGCAGACAAGAACTCCATGGGTTTGGGGTTAAAAGATAAAGAGGAGTAATCCACTGCTCAATGAATTCCAACAATGAAGTTGTCAAATCCAGTCACTCGTCCTGGATATTTTGATAGCTTCATGACAAAATGAGATATGTTGTTGAATTTATAGGTAATCAAATGTAATTTCAATGATATTTGCTTGTTTATTGTGGCCTTCGAAAATTTATGCTCCAACTTCCTCACGCCTTTTTATTGACAGGGAGAGTTATAATGATATTAGATTTTGGGGTAGATATTCAGAAGGTAGATTGAATTTTAGATAAGACACTATCTAGAGATTTTACTCTCATTTTGTTAAGATTTTATGACATGAGATTTGGTTTTTCATAGGCATAAGCCTTATGATTAATTATATCTCTCAATAATGAGAGAGAATTTATGATGAAGGCTATTAATTAAATTGACACGTAGTATCTGATGTATGAAAACAATAGATTTTCGGTTAAAATTTTGAAATTTTAGAACTTGAAATTCACCACCATATAAAGCGGATGGTGAGGGAAAGATGATTAGTTCGATCAAGATCTCATAGTTTTATCATCCCGAGCTATTGTGGTATATAGTCTATTTAGTCAGAGGAGGCAGTCAGTCAACTCAATCTAACTGAAGGACCATTGTCGGCAACCATGAGTTGTTTTGTCCAATGATATTTTATAGAATTGGGGTGAATATTTATCTAAGAGGATAGATTTGAGTCAATCGTAGCTAACAGAGGGCTTTGTGTCTTATTAATTATACCCTACGATTCATCACTCAAGGGGGGATTAGCCATTGAAAAACATACGGGCTTTAGTCGTGATTATAATATATTGGTGTCGTAAAGCCAAACCAGCCGGTCAGAGGGACTCATTTATAATCATTCACAACACAGAGTTGTTGGTCTAGACCATTTAACCATTAGGCTAAACCACTTATTAGAGGACCCCATCATAATTGTTTACTACATGGCGTTGTTGGGCCAAGCTACAATTTTGTTGAGTCGTTGGGCCAAATCATGGGTTAGAGGACATTTGTCATGTTTTAATTGATAATAGATTGATTGAGAATAAATTTTAGCGATATTTTCGGCTAGATATTTGCTATTTATGAGCTGAGGTTATTCTCGAATTTATCCTTCTGTACAAACTGTTTCGGAGGTTGAGTAAGTTTTTGCTTTTAAGTTTTTAGTTTTTTTCATTTTATTTTAAATATTTAAACTTTGATAAATATCAGCCTTGAAATTTTATTAAAATTTGAATCCCTAAGTGATTAATCTTTTAGGATTTGGGGGCATTTGAAAATGTAGGATCCCCTATGGTTGAGATTAACTTTCAACATGGCTATCATTGAGGTGTCATTAAAGTCATTTTAAATATATTTGTATTTTGTAGGAGTTTTGGGGCATTGTAAAAACAGAATCACATTGGTTGATATTCACATTCAACATGATTGTCATTGGTAATTGACCCTGTCAACTTTATTTATTTATAAGACAGGATCGGACCCATGCATCAGCTCTTATGAATCATTAAGAATGGAAGAGCATGATATTCATGATTTTGTCTCTTTAGGCTGCATTTGCTGGCCAATAGGAAGCTTCCCATCAGTAGCTTGCTTCTTCACTATGAAGTGACCCTTGGAGTCTTGACTTCTGGTCTCTGATAGTGCTTATAAGGCTATGGAAACCTTCTTTTTCAGGGCAGAGTGCTGATAGGCTAGTTAGCAGAAGGCGTAAGGGACAGTGTGTGATCACATCTCCGAATCCTTTGCTTGATCATCTGCTCTTTTCCATTTACTATTATCTTTACTAATGATATTTTTCTAATCTTCTTTAACATTAGGTGATACTTTATAGGTCTTTGAAGATCCTAAGTGGAAGCTGGAGATCATTTTACTGTATTTTGGGAAATACTACAGCAGGGTAAGCTGATTACATTATCTTTAGAGTGCGTTTGGGACGGCTGCTGCTGTCGGTAAAGCAGGTTGTGAAATTGTTGTACATAAAGTTGCTTTCTTAAGTTGTTGCATAGAAATCAGTCAATGTTGTTTGGATAGTACTACTGCCGAACTGCTGTGCTGCTGCTGTTTGACAACAAATTACCTTGTTATCCTTACATATATGAAGATGAATAAAATTTGTTAAAATTTAATTTTTTTAACTCTTTATCTTAACAATTTTGATATAAAATTTAATTATTTTAACTTTTGGATTCGGTGACTAGATAGCATTGTCGATTGTTCCCGTGGCCTAGGGCTTTTCGTGCTCCTCCTGCAGGGTTTGGATCGAGGTTTCTTACTTGCCTAGCGAATTCTGTTCACAAAATGGATTTCATGTCGCTAGCTTCTTGTTTTGTTTTTCGAATGGATTTGTTATTTCATTCCTCCTAATCACATGAATTTGTTGCGTCGACATTTGGTTTGAACTTTGTGAAATTTCGACCAAAAGGTTGAGAATATAAAGCTAGTTTACATGGAAATGGTGACCATTCTCTCTCTTTTCATGGCCATTTGTTGTGATATGTTTTTTTTTTTTTTAATAGTTTACTTGATTGCAACTTAACACTTTCCTGAAGGTTACCCGACCTTCCATCACACCTAAAATATACTTTTTAATTCTTCATGTAGATAAAACAGTTAGAACACAAGTAAGAAGGGAGTAAATAAGAAGAAACCTAGTGATAATCATAGTCAAGTTACAGGTAAAAAGGATTAAGAAGACATGAACATTCAAGGCACTGAACTTCTTTTCACATGCAATAGACTTTACCTTGATATCCCATGGAAACAGGATGCCGCCAAGCACAGAGGCGACATATCCACAGAGGAGTGCGAACGAGGCACTGACGATGAGCAAAGCGAAGCCAGTCCGCGAGATCTACGAGCAGCCCGACCGCGATAGGCAACAGTTCCGACGCTGAGCTGCAGCAATGGCGACAACGAAGATGGCTTTTCCGTCATTTATGCCCTTCAAAACGGCGGAAAGCAGCGACCGGCAGCGGACCGTGGGACACATTGAAAGGTCGCGAGAAGCAGCGACGGGCAGCAGAAATTTTTCTAACTTTGTTCTACCGCAATGCCCCAAACGAGCACTTATTAAATTTTTATAAAGCAAAGCAGCGGTGAAGCCGTCCCAAACGCACCCTTAATCTAATTAGTTATTGCATTGAATGGATTTTTTAAAGCAATTAGTATTAAAAGAGAACAACTTATGCCTTGTGGTGGTTGGTGAACCTAAATGGAAGCTGGAGATAATTTTACTGTATTTTGAGTAATGCCAGAGCAGGGTAAGCTCTGCATTTTATTTAATGAAATTATTTATCGCATTGATAGGATCCTTTTAAGCAAGTAATATTTATAAAAGATTAACTTATTCCCTTGTGGCAGTTTTTATCGACATGTTCTTTTTGGTGCTTAGTTTATATTTCACCCTAGCATTTATTGTATGGTTTCTCCATGGAATCATTTATGGCCTTTGTTGTCTTGTTACTCAGTTAATTGTATTATGATTTGTCTGTTTTGTGGTCCAACAATAATAACAGTGCTATATTTTAAAAATTAGCCGCCTACATTGATGCCAGGTGGATTATGAAGCTGTAGCACATTACCTGTTGTCTTTAAAGCATGAAGATTGCTCATTCAACAAGCTAGTTCTAGTTCTACCTGTTGTCTTTAAAGCATGAGAAAAAATTTATGCATGGGAAGGCAATATTATGATGCCATAACCCATTAACCTCTGACATTCCGAAAACTCCACTGATGAACATTCATTGGATTTGGATCTAATAATCATTGATATACGCAAATATAATATAAAAAACTAACCTCAGGCAAAGTCTCTCCTAGGTGTGTCATTAGCAAAAGAAAAACTCATGCTGGTTGCAAACCCATGTGGGGAGTAACTCCAAAGATGATGTTGAAGATGACATCATTTTCTGTTTGAATAATCATTCATAAGCAACCAAGCATAGTAAGTTTTGCTCCAACTTGATGAATGCTTAAGTAATGTCTGTTAATTGAATGTTAAACTTGCAAATATTTGGATAAGGGTCTAGTGGCGACTCTCATGCCTCAGAGTCACCTGTAAGAGCTAATCTGCATCACACAGAATGCATTGACTTTATTGAAGGCATTCTTCATTGGTCCACACAGGAAGAATGGAACATATTGATGTATCACAATGAACACTCTTGTAAATAGGAGATATAACAATTCAGGGAAGGGTTTGATGATGAACGGGCCAAATTGATTTTAGTTTTCTTGTATTCATGCTTATAGTGTAGAACTGGCTCGACTACTAAGGTTGTATCCAGACAAATAAGCTCGACTATGAGAACATACGTGGAATACCAAAGTGCCCCGGCTTGGGCAAGGCCTTGACCGCATTGAAGCAAATCTTCTCATTATGGCACTTGGCTTAAGATAGCAAGGAAAGTCAAAGTGACTTGGTTCTTAAATGATGATGTGATCAATATTGAGATTTACCAAGAAGTAGTAAATGACCTAAAAGAACTCGAGGAGGGTGAACAAGACCATTGATAGGAGATTTACCAAGAAGTATTATATGCACTAAAAGAACTCAAGGATAGAGAACAAGACACCATTGATAGGTTAAGGGAAATCTACTGGTTTCGGAGATAATTCAATCACCATTGTTTAACAACACTCTTCATCTCAATGATTTATCACCAAGGATGAAGAAGCCCCTAAACCATTATTATGACTTTTTTGCTTGATATTACACCAACATGTCAAACCTTAGTTCTCATGGTGTTAGTGTTTATGCTTGGCATTGATCACAAGGTGATACATATGAAGCTCTGCCATAGAACTTTCAGGTTGAAACTAAGCAGCATGTGATCATCAACGCTAATAAACTTACTGATGCCATTATTTTTCTGGGAGGAAAAGTATCCTTCTTGGGTATTTAATAGTTTTCCCATGAGAAATCAGAAGCTTAGATATGCATACTTAAACTTTTGAGGTCTAAATGATGACATCCCAAAAGATGATTTTTTGCTCCCCATAACAAAACCCATTGCTGAATACTAGTTGTTCGCAAAACATTGAACTAGATTAACACTGTTACCCTTCATTGTGGTAGGTCAACACAAGGAGGGATATAATTAACAAGTTAGTCATAATGATGTGGCATGATCTTGCCATACAACATCATTGTTTGGGTGTCAATGCCTCTTTAACGGTTCATTTACTGCATTTAGAAGTGTGGGCTCCAAAAATTTGCGCCCCGGCCTCCTCGTTTGTAGATAAGACACTTCCTAGATATTTCACCCTCATTTTGCGAGGACTTTATCTGAGTTCTGGTTTCCTATAGGCGCAAGCTCCTATAGTTAATTACCCCTCCCGATAACAAGAGAGAACTTTCGATTAAGGCTAGTCGTCGATCAGATACGTAGAAATACATGTTATATGGCATATAGTAATAACATGGGTTTAGGTTGTGGAAATTGGATATTTAGGATTGAAAATTTCACCATCTTACACGTAAAGCAGATGGTGGGGGAATGGATGATGGACTTGATCAAGATTCCATGGTTCCATTGTCGTGGGCCATCGTGGTCCTTGGTCTACTTAGTCATAGGAGGTAGTCGACCCAGCCTGATAGAAGGATCCTTATAGGCAGCGATGGGTTGCTTCACTCAAGGGTATCTTGTAGAATTGGGATGGATATTTGCCTAATGAGACAAATTTGAATCCACCTTAGCTGATAGAGGGCTTTGTGTCGTATCAATTATATCTTATTGATTCATATCTCAAGGATTTGATGTCATTGGAGAGCAAACGGGTTCGGGCCATAATCGTAATTTAGTGGTGCCATTTGGCTGCGAACCGCCCAGTTCAGAGGGCTGCGGTCATAACCATTTATCTGCGATGCCATTTGGTGGCAAAATCGTCGATTATATGACACGCACCACGTCCCTGCTAGCAGGAGACTATTTGAGAATAAATCATAGTGATATTTTCGATCAGACATCAGCTCTTTGTGAGTTGAAGTTTTTTTCAATTTTTTCATCTCAACAAATTGTTGCGGAGAATTGATAGATTTTGCTTTAAGTGTTTAATGGTTTATTTTATTTTTTAAATATTTGGATTTGAAAATTTTTTGGAATTTTGAATTTTGATTTTAGGAGAATTGTGGGCATTTGGTATATTTGAAATTAACCCTTCTGATTGAGATTTGTATTCAACGCGATCATCATTGGAGTGACTGGGGTCATTTGAAAATGTTTGTATTTGTGAAAGTTTGAGGGAATTTTGAACAATTGGAATTAACCCCTCCGGTTGAGATCTACGTTCAAAACAACCATCATCGGGGTAGTTACGGGGAATTGTATTTTTATTGACTGAACCCTGTCGACTTTGTTAGTTGCCGACAGAGGATCGGATTTGAGTCGGCCGTATACCATTGTTAGCGAACATTACTTCTTATAGATCTTAAAGGCCTAACATGAATATTTAAAACAAATATCTCGGTAAACGGCGTGAGCATTTATTTGTTTGATGGTTCGAGCGTGTTGACTTCTACTTACCCATGTAGAAGAATTGTGTTCAAACTTGAATTCATTTACTGACCCGTGTAGCATTTTTAGACATCGCATGTTTTCTATAATACGCTCGTCGGGGTCTATACGGGTGCATGATTACATATCAGATGTATTCACTTGTGTCTATGTGTGTACATATCAGATGTGTATGTGTGGGGGCATTTTTGTAGTATTTGACAGGTCTTCTGTAGTGCTTCGCAAATATGTGCTTTTGCTGCTGATTAATCTTCTTTTTCTTGCTGGTTCTGAGCACTCATCAACATAAGCTTAAGGGATCACTTATTCATCAAGAAACTTGCAAGCCTCAATAATCTTATTTACTCAATGTTCAAAACCTGATTGAACTGATACTCGCTCTATCTTTGAAAATAATGATTTGATCTGACTTTCTCTCCCTAGAACTTGAATAGAAATTAGCAGGCAACTCTCTAATTATGCCATCATCATTATTTAACACTGCCGTTGCAGGTCCCAAGTCCTAGATGAGAAAAGTGGAGGGTTGCGTTAGGTAGTCGACAGCCAGCGTAAAACTTGTCGAACAATAATGACATGAATCCTTTAAAAAATTGTGTTAATGCTAGGGTGTCCCCTGGAAGCGACGCGCTGTATGGCCTGAATACAGTGACAAGTGTGCAAGGGCTGCTGCACCGGTGCCCGGGTGCAGTGTTAAATAGGCAAGGGTTCCCACATCATGGAAGGATGTGGGCAAAGAAGCTAGTTCATGAAATTAAAATTAGGATATGAACTTGGAATATAGGTTCCCTTACAGGAAAATTAATGAAATTAATAGATATTATTATTCATAGGAAGTTAAATATTTTGTGCATTCATGAAACTAAATGGGTTGGAGAGAAGGCTAAGAAAATTGATAGTTTAGGATTTAAACTTTGGTATTCGGGTAGGAGTCGTACTAGAAATGGTGTAGGTGTTATTATAGATAAGAGTTTAAAGGATAATGTTATAAAAATTAATAGGATTGGAGATAGAATTATAGCTTTAAAGATTGTTGTTGATAATAAGATTGTTAATATTATAAGTGCTTATGCTCCTCAAGTAGGTTTGGATATGAGTTCTAAATTAAATTTTTGGAATGACTTAGAAGAATTAATACAAAAGATACCTCTTGAAGAAAGTTTTTATTGGAGGAGATTTAAATGAACATGTTGGTAGAGAGGTAGATGATTTTAAAAGCATTCATGGTGGCCATGGATTTGGAACGACGAATGAAGGTGACAAGACCATATTGGATTTTTGTTTAGCTTATGATTTTTCAATTGCTAATACTTTATTTAAGAAAAAGAATGAGCGTCTCATCACTTATAAAAATGGATATAGTACAACCCAGATTGACTATTTTCTTATTAGAAAATTAAATCGTTTAGATTGCAAAGATTGTAAAGTTATTCCGAGTGAAAATTTATGTACCCAATATCGATTATTAGTTTTGGATTTTAAGATAAAGGGGCATAAAATAAAAAATAAAGTAAAACGATTTTCTAGCATTATATGGGATCATTTAAAGAATATTAACAAAAATATTTTTGGGAATAAGATTTTAGATCTTAAGATTTTGTCTGTGCATAAGGATGCTAATGTTATGTGGGAAAAAGTGGCTAGCGATATTAAGAATATTGCAAAAGATGTCTTTAGAGTATCAAAAGGAAAATCTCATAATAGTAAAAATAGTTGGTGGTGGAATCCAAATGTGCAAGAAAAGATTAAAAATAAGAAGTTTTGTTATAAAAATTGGTTTAATTTTAAAAATTCTAATAATTGGGAAATATATAAAGTGGCTCGTATGGATGCTAAGAAAGCAATATGCGATGCAAAGACATTAGCTTTTAGTGATTTATATAATATATTAGATACTAAAAAGGAAGAAAGATATATGTATAAGTTAGCCAAACAAAGAGATAGGACTAGTAAGGATTTAGTTCAAGTGAAGAGTATTAAGGATGAAGATCAAAAAATACTTTTCTTAGAAGATAATATTCAACAAAGATGGATGAGATATTTTGTTAAACTTTTTAATGAAGATTGTGAAAATAAGTTTGACTATAGTGACCTTAGCACCCTAAATGGAAATAAAGATTTCTGTTTTTATCGGCTTATTAGTAAAACTGAAGTTAGAGAGGCTTTAAAGAAAATGAAGGGTGGAAAAGCTGTTGGGCTTGATGATATTCCAATAGAGGTGTGGAAATGCTTAGGAGATGAAGGAATTTCATGGCTTACTAAACTTTTTAATACTATTTTGAAGACTAAAATGATGTCAGATGAGTGGAGAATGAGTGTGTTAATTCCTATTTTTAAGAATAAAGGTGATGCATAAGATTGTGCGAATTATAGAGGTATTAAGTTAATGTGACATACTTTAAAACTATGGGAGCGAGTTATGGAGCATAGGTTGCGGCGTGATACTAATGTTTCTCAAAATCAATTTGGATTCATGTCGGGTAGGTCGACTATGGAAGCCATACATTTATTAAGAGGTTTGATGGAGAAATATAGAGAAAATAAGGAGGATCTACATATGATATTTATTGATTTAAAAAAACCATGTGATAAAGTTCCAACATAAGTGCTATCGAGAGTTCTTGAAAAGAAAGGAGTCAATAATGCTTATATTCAAATCATTAAAGATGTATATGCAAGAGCTATTACTTGTGTTCAAACACAAGGTGGATTGACTAAGTATTTCCTATTTCGGTTGGGTTACATCAAGGATCAGCCTTAAGCCCATATCTTTTTGCTTTAGTCATGGATGTTGTCACTAGACATTTGGAAGAGGATGTACCTTGGTGTATGCTTTTTGCTGATGATATTCTTCTTGTTGATAAGACTAGAGAGGGAGTTGAAGGTAAACTTGAATTATGGAGGTCAACCTTAGAGTCTAAAGGTCAAACGGAATATATGCAGTGTTATTTTAGTAGTAATAGACCTGGTGAGGGGATTGTGACTTTGGGCGATCAAGTCATTAATTAGAGTACACGTTTTAGATATCTTGGATCTATTGTTCAGAGTGATGGTGAAATAGACGGATATTATCAGCAGAATTCAAGTTGGATGGTTGAAGTGGAGGAATGCATCGGGCTTGTTATGTGATAGAAATGTACCCCTCAAACTTAAGGGAAAATTCTATAAGATGGTAGTGAGGCCTGCAATGGTTTATGGTGCCGAATGTTGGCCTTTAAAAGAGAAGCATAATACTAAGTTAAGTGTGGCAGAGATGAGGATGCTCAGGTGGATGAGTGACTTTACCCTTAGAGATAAGATACGAAATGAGCATATACGTGAAAAGGTTGGAGTAGCTCCAGTAGAAGATAATATTAGAGAGAGTAGATGGTTTTGTCACATAAAATGGCGGCCTTCCGATGACCCGGTTAGGAGAGTAGAGGTATTAGATTTGACTTATGTTAAGAAAGGTAGGGGTAGACCTAAAAAGACTTGGTTAGAAAATATTAGGAATGACCTTTCTTTATTAGATTTAAATAAGAATTTGACTTTTAATAGAACACAATGGAGAAAAAGGATTCATGTAGCCGACCCCACGTAGTGGGATAAAGGCTTGATGTTGTTGTTGTTGGCGGCTTAAATAAAGAGTTAATTGTTTCAACCTTGGATGACTGCGTCCTCACTGATGCCATATACTTCAAAATCAATGGCCACTGCCCCGAACTAACAGTTTGTCGTTTCCACCATATATCAGATCCTTCTGGTTGCAAGGAATCGGTACTTTTGACTAATATTAAGTTGTTGCTGATTATGGGATGGTTAAACATGCACTGATATTGTTCGTTGTCACTTTTGATTGGACTTCTATATATGCGAGACTTCTCCTACGTCTGTTAGTGGATGTCTTTGCTTATATGTGATAGGTCTCCTACAATAGTGCCGTTGAACCCTTATGCTTGCAGAGGATTGGTGTGGTTGATTGATGAACTATTGTATTTACAACTTATCACTATTCACAAGAGAACTAGAGCAATTGCTTTTCTGTTGATAATTGCCACTTATAGGTATATTGCTCTTCATATGGAGGGTCTTCCTTTATTGTCGTATATATATTGCTGCCACTTTTAGATGGACTGTGTTTGTGGTAGTTCTTTTGCATTGTGCCTCTTTCACGATGTTCATTGTTCATTGCTTGCAGGCACATTGTCGTATTCCTCGTTCAAGCATTGCATGGATATCAACTTGATTGAATAGCTTAAGCCGCTTTAGTTTCATCATTCCTTGCTCCAATGATGATTCTAATTTGGATGAATAGGTTTGTTCATCAGTGATTATATATCTATCATTTGAAGGTCCAATCTACAACTTAGTGACTTATGTACTCTATTGAACATGCATCCTTTATTTGATATTGAATGAGTAACCATGATTGTAATTAATGCTTGGATATCACCAATCCATTATGAATCCATTATAATGATCATTTGCTATTTGATTGCACTTTCATTTTAGATGTCCAATTGAAGTTAAGCCTTGCTGTCTAAGTAAGATTCAAATATGAGTCTTGTTCAAGTTCATGCCCACCGTAGTCTTGCTCAATTCAAGTTCATTTTACTCAAATTTGAATCAAGTTTGAATTTTTATTTAAGTTTGCATTTAGTTTATTTTGTGTTCAGATCAAATCCAAATAAGGAACCTCATTTTGTCCAAGTCTTGTGCATCTTTCGATTGAATTTTGGCAGCCTCACGGCGTCTCCACAATTAGGAGAACCTACAGGAAACTGGGCCATCCCACAACGCTACAAGAGCGTGTATGGTTAGTGTCGGGTGACACCATGGCCATACATCTTTGATACTACCACACTACAAGAGCATGTACATGTACTTAGAAGTGTACCCACCACACTACAAGAGCTTGTATAGGACTTACCCGCCTCGCCGTATGCGTCGCATCGGGTTTCATTCTACCCTGCCACGAGTGGGCGTATAGGGGGTTTTCCGGCTCGACACAAACTTCGAATATGAGATTTTTTTATGTTTAGAAATTATACCATCGCGTAGATTGAAGATGACGGGGTGGAGGGCATGAAAATTGAGACAAAAATGCTTCTTTTTTACTCCTTTTTTATTTGCCTTTTTTTTTCTTTTGAACTTTCTTTTTCTTTTTTTTCCTCTTTTTTTTTTTAGATCAAAACCAAGTGTTCATAATTCCATGGCAATCAACACCTTTACAATATCTCCACCAATAATTTTATGAAACTTTCAGACTCTACAATTTCTAATAAAACTAGCAATGAGAGAACAACCTCAAAGGCTACAGAGTGGGAGCTCTCACGGGAAACTGTTTCTTGTTCGCTTTATTGACAAGTAGATGTTTCATTGAATTGTCATGACTACATGCAGACTGATTCGACATTTTGTTCTCAAACATATTAGAGTTCCAATTCACAGAAAGCTCCTGGGCAATATCTTCCATTAATTGCAGCTTCCTGGTCTTTGAAAATGATTTCTTTTGTATCTTCTCAACAAACTCTTTCTCGATGCAAGATTCCATCAGAGTGTTCCATAATGCTTTGGGAATAAACTACTGAGATCAGCTAATTCAGGCAAGTTTGAGAATCTGGCAGCAGCAAAAAATCAGAATTGCTATAGCTTGCATGGCTTCTTTGTTGTTGAATTAGCAAACTTCGAAAAAACCAATGGGATGGCAGATTGCAAATCTGACACAGAAAAGAAGTGCAATCCTTTTGTTTTGTTCGTACAAGTAAAACTTTATGATTTTTAACATTTCATCCAAGTGAGACGACTCTTGCCATTTTATGATCACTACTGGAATTTGAACTGCTTGATAACCAGAAAAATAGAGCCCCAACAAACTTAGAAACGCAACTAAATGTTTCATGAAGGGCTATACTTCCAGAACTGACTAAATGGTTGGAATTGAGCAAAGAGAAATCCACAAGTGAACATTTTTTTTTTATTTTTAGGATGATATCTTATGAATCCACAAGTGAACATAAATGTTAGAAATAATTAACCCCAAATCTTTAAGGGTTCTCATCATCAAGATTCATATCACTGAAAAGTAACCAACTGCTGCAAATGACCTTACTATTTTGAAAATTCCGTACTCAATGTGTTCTTGGTGACCAACGTGCTCTTTGCAAGAGTACCAAAATGTGCCTTTGCTCTGCTTGACTGCGGGGATCGGAATGCCCTTGCAAAAATCGGAGACGAGGCGGGGTTGACAGCTACTTGTAGTTGGATCAAATCAAACGGCTGCAGCTTTCACAGTAGTCTTCAGTGTTCTATACATCTGCGGATGGCTCTTGACATGGGATAGAGTAAGATCTTTCACATCCATGAGCTCAAGAACTGATTTATTGTTGGTCTGTGAAATCCATAATCAATTAGACGCTTAGTAACATCTTCAGCCTCTAGGCCTGCAGTTTGCTTAAATCCTCTCAAGTCCACAATAAGCTCATGAGCAACAGTTCCTCTAACACCACGAAAGAGAATAGGGTAATGATTCTCTAAACTCGTATATCAAACTTGTAAGTAACGGTTGGTGTTGCCTCGAATATGGCTTACCTTTCGCTACAAAAAAATGGGTCAATAACAACCAAATAATAGAGACAAAAAGAAAATGGTCATTAAAGATGATTAATCATTCAATTTTTATAAAATGTATGTTGAAGTTGCCTTGAATTTGGCTCGACCCCTATTTTTTCATATCCTTGATCATCATACGCTTTGCAGATATGTTGGGGGTCCAAAGGGGTAGCGTCCCCCAACAGGGTTTGACCTGCCCGATCAGGTCACGGGGTCAAGGGGCAGCGCCCTTGCCGTGGTTTTCAGAGACAGCACCATGGGCGGAGGGAGGGGGGCAAGGGGGGCACGTGCCCCCATAAATTTTTTTTTTGCTTAGGAGAGAGGAAAAAGTTGATAATTGTTGTCAGCTTTCCTTTTATTTATTACAGGCTTTTCCATTTTAAGTCTTAAATCCACTTTCTAATCGAATCATGCAATGCTTGAAGATGTAGAGAGAGAAAGACTAATGGGGTAAAATATTGAAAGGGAGAGGGAGGAATGGCTTTCATTGTGAAAAGAATGATGAAAAGAGATTTTGATGTAGAGTTGTAGGATTATTTGATTAATTATGATTTAAAATATTTAACTATTTAAATATGATTTTATTAAAACTTTTTGTTGCTAACTAATTATTTATTATCTATTATTATTTATTAAATATCAAATTATCACCTAATTATTTAATTATTTTTTCAATGCTAATAATCTAATTAATTATTGTGAAGGATTTTGCTTTTCCTCGCTTTTTTTGCGCAACGTAAATGCTATAGCCGCGCACTCATGACAACGCCCAACTAAATCAATATTATCAATATTCAGCTCCTCTCTCCACTTCCATTCTAAAGCTAAAACTGAAAGCTAAAAGGGGATTGTTTTAGTGGCTTAAAATTGAAAGCCTACCATCAAGGATAGCTCCATTGCTCTAATTTATGTAATTCTTCATTTTAAAGTAATTTATTAATCCAAGAAGCCACCAACATTTTTTTCTGGACACATAAAAAGCATCAATGGTTCGTTTTTTCCTTTACTCCTCTCTCGCAACTCATGAGTCATGACATCGAGAACAGCGTTTGTTAGGCCCACCCTAAACAAAATTTCTGGCTCCGCCACTGGGCAGCACCCTTGTAACAAATTTTTATTGTAAGGATATTTTTGGAATTCAAATTAAGAAATAAAAGGATGAATTCTCTTTACTATTTCTTTTTGTATTTGATTCATCATTTTCTAACAATAACACCTCTACACATTATGTTTAATTATGCTAGGGGCACTTGCCTAAAGTCCATAATATTATAAAACTTTTAAGGGAGGATCCACCCATGTTGCTGGAGCTTTTTAAATTGAGAACCATATTATTATCTTATCACTTTTTGCATTAATTAAGAGGACATAAATCCCCAAATCAATCAAAATCACTTTGATTTGTGGGTTTTTCCTCGTTTTGCATGCATTTCCCCCGTTTGACATGTCTATTTCGCTGAATAATCAAAATTGGACAAATTGATAGTGCACTTTAGGTATTATCGATGTTCCGATTACAACGGCGAAGTCCGTTTCGTGATCAGATGTCATTCGGGTGTTGTTGCGTGCTAATTTTCTCAAAATACGCATTGCTGCATCAGGACTGCATCGATTATTGTGTGCAACATTAATCGAAGAAATTGGCATTGCATTTAGAGTATTGATGGTGTTTCGGACACAACGGTGAAGTCCGTTTGTCAATCAGATGTCATTTGGGCTTATGTTTTCTCAAAATTCGTACTTTGCCTCGGGATACGTGTCATCCCCTTCGCACATCTTTGATTTATCCAAATTGACCATCACCCTTAGGTATTGAGGTCATCCTAAAATTGATGGCGATGTCTGTTTCTCGAACAAACATTGTTTGGAAAATGTTGAGGCCTCCTTTCCTCAATATGTGTGTTGTCACTTTAGAATTCATGTTACCGCTCTGGATGGTCCAAATTTAATAAATAAAATGTAGTTTTTTTTATGTTTACAGCATTTCAGACGCATCGACGCTATATATCCATTCGGATATCAGACATTTTTTGCATGACATCGAGTGCTAAATTCCTTGATTTGCATGTTGTCGTCTTGGGATTCTTATCACCTCCTCGGCTAATCTTAATTGATCAAATAAGATGTATATTTTAAATGTTGACGACGTTCCAGACGCAATGGTGAAGTCCGTTATGCGATTGAACTTTTTTTGGACAACGTCGTGCGTCAATTTCGGGTGTCGGTCATCCCTCTGGACCGAACTCGTCCGGTTTGACTATGAGGGGTCTCTACCTAGAAAAAAATTGATGTCTTGATCTCAATGACGCCGTCCGTTTAGCAATCGGAGGACGTTTGACCTTTTAAGTGATGTGTTGCACCAACGCGCGCGTCGCTTTATTCGCTAGTTTGGGTCCCTTCGCACGTTTTTTGACGTGTAGGGATCAACAAGGAGGTTTATAGAAGCTCTCAAAATTTAGAACTCAAGCAAAAAATTAAAAAAAAAATGCTCATTACCCTTTATAGGTGTGTATACATATATATATATACATATACATATATATATATATATGTATATGTATATATATATATATATATATATATATATGTATATTATATACATATATATATATATATATATATATATATGTATATACATATATATATAATAATATATATATATATATATATATATATATATATATACATATATATATATATATATATATATATATATATATATATATATATATATATATATATATATATATATATATATATATAACTTAAAGTAATTGTCTTTTGAAAATAACCTCTACTCGAGCTCTGTTTATTAACACGAAGCGACCTTGTAAAGATGTTCGTTGATACATGTTGACCTTGACCATGCCTCCATGAGATTTGTCCTTGCATCATGTGTTGTTTTTAAAATGTAAGCCTATAGGCCCTATATTTATAGTATTCTAAATAATAATGAATCATGATTTTAGGCACTAAGTCAGGCTTTATGATAAATTTTATCCAAAATCTCTTGTTTGGTTGTCACATTATAATGTTAATGGTGTTTTGCTGGAAAATGTACCAAACACTTTGGCGTTCGTTTGCGTTAATGGAAATGCTGTCTTTGCTAGTTGCATTCGAATTAGCATCTTGCCCCCAGTTCTTAAAATAAGTTACGTCTGGACGTAACTTATTGAATATATTTATCAACATTATTATTGTTCCAACTATTTGGTGCTGGTTTTATGAATCCTTGTTTTGTTACAAGAGGCAATAACTCTATCTTTTGCATTCTTATTTTTTAAGAAATTTTGAGCGAATGAAATATTTTCGGATGTATTTTAAATATTAAATTGATCAAAAGGCATATTCTAATGTATGAAGCTCTTGGTAATGTTGTCTGAGAAGGGGTTGACTTGTGCTGCCTTGTAAATATAGATATATTGTTTATGTGATTCAAATCTGTGATCTCTATTTCAATATGTCATTATATCACCATTACCTTTTTCAATCACTCGCTCTTTAAGCTTATTGCAGACTGAACAACTTGTAATTAATTTACCAAACTGCTAGTGTTTCTCCTAATTGTTGTCTACTCCATCAGTCATCGCACTCTTTTTTCCTATTTTGTCTTGGAGGTTTTGAATGAGGATTTTTCCTTCTCTCTTTTTCATTGATCTGTAAGTTGCTGATTATTTTCCCTTGTTATTGTTAACCTTGTTAGATCTATTGTCAACTTCTATGTTTGAATATTTGTATGCTTGCTGTTTTACTATGCTTTCAGCCTTCTACCCGAACTAGGAGGTCAAATAGTTCACCAAATGATGAGACTTTTCAGGGCATCTTGAATTGCTTCTCAAATCCTACTACTACTGGTGGCATTTTAAGAAAAATGGCTTCTGAGGTGGCGTGTTTGCTTCTGGCTCAGGCTTTCAAGGTAAATAACATGTCAACAATTCCATGAAAGTTTCTATAGCCTTGAGCTATTATTTGATGGAATTATCCATTTGATAATGCTTTCTCTTAACAGGACCCTTCTATTGACCATTTTATCTCTAAATAATTGAAGTGTTTCATGTATTTGTCATGTGGGCAGGATTTTTATATTCCACATGGACTCGTTTGATTTTATGCATAAAATGATATTCAGAAAGTGATGATTTCTTTTTCATTGATTTTTTTCACTAAAAATAAAAGAGTTACGTTGAAGATATTTGTAGAATTTAATGTTCATGTTGATTTCCAGTTACATTCAACAAAATTATATAATCTAGCTCATTTTGTCGTTTTCGAAAATGTGGTTTCTATTTACAAGTGTCCAATGGATCCTAAGTGAAGAAATTGAACCCTCTCTACCCGTAACCATAGGGGTGTTGTGGATCTGATGTACATTGTCTCCTGTATGGATGCCCATAACGAGTGTTTTTGTAGTGGCAAGGCTTTTCTGAAACTAGTTGTTAAATATGCTTGAAATACTGTTATCTAAATTACCGAAGATCATTCTATCTGGGATATGATATTTTTATTTAATTTTGCATTTTCAGATCTTTATTAACTAATTCTTTTGAAGTGGTTGATACAGTTTCTTGCTTCACTCTCCATTTCCAGTAAGGTGCTAGCTTAGTGAACAATTAGTCACCATTGAGAGTAGGGCTGCAAACGAACTGAGTCTAGCCGATCTTCAACTTGTTTGAGCTCGAGCTTGTTTCCCAAGACCATGTTCGAGCTCAGCTCAATAAAATTTGACCTTTTTTTATGCATGTTTAAGCTCGTTTAAAAATCTCTTGTTTGAGCACAGCTCGTGTTCATGTTCAAGCCCAACTCATTTTAAGCATGTTGAGCCTTTTAACGAGCCCCTATTTGAGCTCTGTTCGAGCCTATTAACAAGCCCTGCCCAGCTTTCTAATGTACTCCCAATATTTTTCATTTTATAGAGCAAATCAAGTTGTCAACTTGCATTGCAGTATTGCACAGTGTGGGAATAAATGGAAGCTGAGAGCGCAGAGCCAGGGCGGGACCGGGTTCGCGAGCGTTTAACCGAGCGGGTTCGCGAGTTAGAGAGCTAGAGCATAGAGCGTGGTTTCTCGATGTTCTAACTGAGTGGGTTCACGAGCTAGAGAGCGGGAGCGAAAACAGAGAGCGCAGAGCGAGACAGGTTGATCGAGTTCACGAGTTAGACAGCGGGAGCAGAGAGTGCAGAGCATGATCGGGTTTGGGTGCTTCTAATTGAGTGGGTTCGTGAGCTTATTTTCAAAACTCTAATGAAGCTCTAATTGAGCTTTCTTAGTTGAGCTCTTATCGAGCTTGTTTGCGATTTTTAAATGATATTGTTCATAAACATAAATGAGCCGAACACCAAGTTATTTAAGCTCGTTTATTTAGTTATCGAGTATTTATCAAAAGTATTCAAGCTTGTTCGTTTACCTTATCAAATGAACATGAATGAGCTCTTATCAAGCCGAGCTACGAGCTGCTTGTCGAACACTTGGTTCATTTGCAGCCTAATTGAGAGTAAACTGTCTGGGATTAGGCAGATGGCAGATGCTGTCTTATTAATCAGACAAGTGTAACTGCAAATTGAGGCAGAAGTGATATTTTGTGTACAGCATTTTATCTAAGGTTTCAAATTAAACTTCAGTTTTCGTAATTTTTGTATATTGCTTAAATTTTCTTGTTTCATATATTTTCATGGATTGGTAGTTTAGAGTCCAAAGGTTTTCACTTGAGTAGATCTAAAACGGAATATATGGAGTGTAATTTTACTAGTAATAGACCTAGTGAGGGGATTGTGAATTTGGACGATCAAGTCATTAATTAGAGTACACGTTTTAGATATCTTGGATCTATTATTCAGAGTGATGGTGAAATAGATGGGGATATTATCAGTAGAATTCAAGTTGGATGGTTGAAGTGGAGGACTGCATCGGGCTTGTTGTGTGATAGAAAAGTACCACTCAAACTTAAGGGAAAATTCTATAAGATGGTGGTGAGGCTTGCAATGCTTTATGGTGTCGAATGTTGGCCATTAAAAGAGAAGCATAATACTAAGTTAAGTGTGGCACGGATAAGGGTGCTTAGGTGGATGAGTGGCTTTATCCTTAGAGATAGGATACGAAATGAGCATATACGTGAAAAGGTTGGAGTAGCTCCAGTAGAAGATAAGATTAGAGAGAGTCGCCTTAGATGGTTTGGTCACATAAAACGGCGGTCTTTCGATAACCCGGTTAGGAAAGTAGAGGTATTAGATTTGATTTATGTTAAGAAAGGTAGAGGCAGACCTAAAAAAAACTTGATTAGAAAATATTAGAAATGATCTTTTTTTATCAGATTTAAATAAGAATTTGACTTTTAATATGATACAATGTAGAAAAACGATTCATGTAGCCAACCCCACATAGTGGGATAAAGGCTTGTTGTTGTTGTTGGTAGTTTAGTAAATTAATGTATTAGGATTTTGAAATGTGATTTGCATTCATATGAAAATATTATTTAGTAGCATGGTCTAGTTATTTAAGTTCATATAGTGAAACCAATAAATGATAGTTTTCTTTGGGGCAGATGGGGAGAAAATAAGACATATTGCTTGAGACTAGGATTCAGTGTTAGTCAAGGCCCAACTATATTTGGTGGAATAGTTTATCATTTTGGTATTTGTTTATTTGTTAGAGATTGACAAATGAGAAGCTAATAATTAAAACCATAGCCCGCATTATCATTTTGGTATTTCATTAATCAATTTAGGTCGCATGTGTAGAACGCAAATGTTTCTTATTTGCAGGAGTAACACCATAATATTTCTATTTATAATACCCTATATTTTAAATAGAAATATAGTTGAGGAACAACTATATTTGGTCGAAGAGTTTATTTTTATTATTTTGGTATGTGTTAGCTAGGCAAAGCCCTTTTCCTGCTACCAAACACATCTTTTGGCCTACCTCTTATAGGTTTCAAAATATTTGATCCAAAAAGACTTTTTGGATTTTGTTGTTCTAACATGGACTGTTCCTTGTGATCGCTCAAGCTTTTGTACATTAGTCTAAGCATATTCGTCTTAAATCTGGCCTAATAGATTGGAGTAAATAGGGTTTTGGTAATCTATTTGCCATTATTAAATCTAGTGAAGAAGATGTCACTCGTGCTAAAACTTAATTTCAGCACTTGATTTTTACGTTATGGCCACGTTAAAGTGGTACTATTAGGAAGTGCTGCTATTTCAATTAATTTAATTGAAGGCCATTCCATTTTTTATTGCATACTAACTGTAAAATTTCAATGCAGTCTGCTATTTATCGAAACTGTGTTTGAGGCTGATTCGTGTTTTGCTACTTTCAGTGTTATCTATCACTACAACGTGATCAGAAAAATGCTGCTTTTGTTACTGAGAAGATCGGAGGAAGCACTCTACCGGAGATATGCAATAGTTTGGTAACTGCTTTCAAAAACCTGAGGAAGTTGGATCAGTAAGTTTATTTATTTTTTATAATAAATAGTCCTTATTCTCCTGGCTAATCATTGAACTTCTAAAAACCGGCTTCTTTGGTCAGTTTATCCTCAGATTTGTACAGCTTTTGCATTCAAATTACATATACACTAATATTGCTTCACACGTTTTAACTGATCTTTACTCCCCCCTATATGTCAATATTTACTTGCTACCTATCCGAGACAAGCATAGGATGAGTTTATTTTTTATTAGGATTTATCCCATGCAACTCAAGTAAAAATAATAAAGTCATGGCGCTATTAGTAAAGGAAATTTGATGTAGATGGTGTAGTGCCTAGGGTTTTGTATTACAAATTTTATACATTTTCCTTGTAAATAATGCAGCAAACATGCAAATGTTTGTAGGGCAGATGCCAATAACTGTGTTGCATCGGAACACATCTCAAACCTCATTGTGAAGCATCTTTGTATACTTGAAAGCCTTCTGTACCAAAAAGAAGAGTCAAAACTGAAGCAGAAGTCAAACAATCATTCGGTCTCTGAAAACTAGCCTCAGACTCTGGTGTTCAGGCAAAAGCTATAGATTTCTGATTCAATTTCGTCCGAGCTGCATACATTTGAGAAAATCCATTCACAATTTTCCTGTAATATCCTTCCATACTCAAAAAATTGCATACCTCAAACACAGTAATAGACCTCGGCCAATCAGCGACAGCTTAAATTTTTTTGGGGATCAATAGAAATACTAGAATTACTCACCACGTGTCCCAAAAAAATAATACTCCTCAGCCAAAGCTCACATTTGGAGAATTTGATATATAGTTGATGCTTTCTCATACTTTTCAAAATAATCTTTGGTTGCCTGACATGACTTTCATCAAAAGCAGAATATACCAAAATATCATATATGAAACTAATATCAAATTGATCCAAATAATTTCTAAACATCATGTTCATCAAATTCATAAAGACAGCTGGTGCATTCGTCACCTCAAAAGGCATGACTAAGAACTCAAAATGTTCGTACCTTATACTAAAAATTTTCTTCATCACATTAGCCTCTCACCTTCACCTGATAGTAGCCATATCGTAAATCAATCTTCGTGAATACTGAAGATACAATACGTTGATTGAATAGATCATCAATCCGCGGTAGAGAATACTTGTTCTTGATAGTGACTTAATTAAACTCCCTGTAGTCAATGCACATACGCATCAGACCATCCTTTTTCTTTACAAATAGAATATATGCTCTCCACGGAGACACATAAGGACGAATGAATTCCTTATCAACCAACTCTTGAAGCTCCTTGGGTGTCATCCTATACGGAGCCTTGGAAATCTGAGCCGTAACTAGAAATACATCAATACAGAACTGTCTCAGTTCAGAGGAAAACTGACTACTTGGGAAACACGTCTGAAAAATTTTGTACTGCCGGGACATCAGAATGAGAACCAAAATCTATACTCATATCCCGGACTAATGATATAAATACCATACAACTATTATTCCATAATCTATCTGCTTTTATAGTAGAGATAAAACATGATGGAACTCTAACTCCCTGAAATGTACAACTCTCACTACCCAAAAATAGTGTAATTTGCTTTTTCAAGCAATCAATTTGAGCTTCATACTGATTCAATCAGTTCATACTCAAAATAACATCAAATAAGAGAATGAGCAATAAAATCAAACTAGTTTTTCACTTCTTATTAGAAATCTCAATATCATAAAAAGAAAATCTATTTATTATCATATCATTTCCAGTCGGTAAGGTAACATAAAGACAAACAAGCAATACAATTGAAGGCAAATATAATAAATCGAAGAAATGCTTGAAAATAAATGAATGACTAGTTTCAGAATCGAATAAAATATGACATGGATGTTTAGAAATGCAAGTTGTACTTATCATAATATAGGGAGCATTATGAGCCTCCTGCTGAGTCAAAATGTGTACAAGTGGTTGAATTGGAGTTGGAGCAATAGTACTACCAGACTCTCTGACCATTATTAGATGGTCTACCTGCTACTGAACCAGATTCAACCCCTTTACCAACATAACTCTCAACAAAGGTATGAAGTGGAACTATCCTTGATGTCCTTGCTGGTCTAACAAAACTCTCAGATTTGGGCTCAGATTATCGGTTAAATCTTGCATGTGGACACTCTGGCATCCTTTGTCCAGTTTGACTACATCTGAAACATTAGTCAATCACCTTGTAACACTAACCAAGATGACGTCTGCCACTACTCTGACAAATAGGTGCCCACTAACAAAACTCCCAAAACTAGCAACACTACCCCTACTCGGACCTACTAAAGGTACAGACTATCCACCATTCCAGGACTCTCCAAGCACATATCTTCTCTTCTTCCTAGAAAATCTATTGCTAGATGTCT
Source organism: Dendrobium nobile (assembly GCA_022539455.1). Classification (NCBI taxonomy): domain Eukaryota; kingdom Viridiplantae; phylum Streptophyta; class Magnoliopsida; order Asparagales; family Orchidaceae; genus Dendrobium; species Dendrobium nobile. The sequence continues at coordinate 9,414,853 of CM039728.1, read as the reverse complement.
CTCCATCGAGTCACTTCCTATTAGGATTCCATTGTTGTTGAGTAGTCATCAAGCTCAAAGAAATAAAAAATATGAAATGGTATTAGTGGTTGTCTCAGACTATCTCACACTCTTCTCAGAAATCTATAGCTCTTATCTACGGGAGTGCTAACTAGCTGTGGAGTATATTTGGCCAAAGCAATAAACTTTGTCTCATACTACATAATTGTCATGCTCTCCCGAAACAGTCTAAAAAAAGTCTCTTGCATTTGTTGTCATGCAGATAGTGATATAATTTAGGTTCTAAACACATCTAAGAACTTCTCTCAGTTAATCAAAGAATTCTAACTCCCTTGAAACTTCTCCTTATGCTAACCCATCCATCAGCGTCCAACCTCATCATCTAACAGAAAAACTTTCAACGGTACTTTCATCTCAAAAGGACACTACATACCGTCAAATGTCTTCTTCAGCCTCCTCAATCAGTCCTCAGTTGCCTTGGGCTCAACAGCGCCCCCGAACCTCGAAATCTTCACATCATATAAAGCATTGTTGGTCTCACCACCATCTTATAGAATTTTCCTTAGGGTTGAGGGGTTCTTTTCTATCACATAACAAGCCCAATGCATTCCTCCACTTCAACCATCCAACTTGAATTCTACTAATAATATCCCTATCTATTTCATCATCACCCTGGATAGTATACCTGAGATATCTAAAACGTGTGCTCTTATTAATAACTTGATTGCCCATATTTGCAATCCCCTCATTAGATTTATTACTACTAAAATTACACTCCATGTATTCACTTTTAGATTTACTCAAACGAAAAATTTTAGATTGTACGATTGGCCTCTATAATTCAAGTTTACCTTCAACTCCCTTCTAGTCTTATCAGCAAGAAAAATATTATCAACAAAAAGCATGCACCAGTGTACATCCTCTTGTAACTGTCTAGTAAAAATATCCGTGGCTAAGGCAAAACGTTATTGGCTTAAAACGGACCATTGATGTAATCCAACTGAAATAGGAAAATACTTAGTCAAAGCACATTGTGTTTTAACACAAGTAATAGCTCTTGCATGCATATTTTATGACTTGAGTATAAGCATTATTAACCCCTTTTCTAAAACTCTCCATAGCACTTATCTTGGAACTTCCTTATAAGCTTTCTCTAAATCAATAAATATCATATATACATCTTTCTTATTCTCTCTATACTTCTCAATCAAACCTCTCAATAAATGTATATAATACAAAGTAGACCTATCCGGCATGAATCTAAATTGATTTTGAGAAACATTATTGTCACATTATAACTTATGCTCAATAACTCTTCCATAGTTTAAAAGCATGACACATTAATTTAATTCTTCTGTGATTCACATACTCGCATTACCTTTATTCTTAAAAATATTAATCAACACACTCCACTCATCTGACATCTTTTTATTCTTCAAAATAATATTGAAAAGTTTTATATGACAAAAAATTCCTTCTCTTAAGCATCTCAACACATATATTGGAATATCATTAGGTCCAATAGCTTTTCAACACTTTATTTTCCTTAAAGACTCTTTTAACTTTTATTTTATAAATATGCTAATAAAAATAAAAATTTCTATTTTCATTTAGGATGCTAAAGTTGCTAAAGTCACTAAAGTTAATCGTATTCTCATAATCTTCATTAAAAACTTATCAAAATATTACATTTAGCTTTGTTGAATATCATTTTTTAGTAAAAGTATTTTTTATTTTCATTCTTAATGCACTTCACTTGAATTAAATTTTTACTTCTATTTATTTGTTTGGCTAATTTATACGTACATCTTTTGTTCACCTTAGTATCTAATCTATTATATAATTTATTAAAAGTTACATTCTTTGCATTACATATTAATTTATTAGACTCCTTACGACTCTCTTTATATCTTTTACAATTTTCTGAGTTTTTATAGCTAAACCAAAATTTTATGACAATGTTTTTTATTTTTGATATTTTCTTACACATTTTAATTTCATCATCAACTATTTTTATTATTAAAAAAAATTCTTTTGATATTTCAAGCACATTATTTATAATATTATTGATATCATTAGCTACTTTTTTTACAAAATATTAGCTTTCTCATATATAATCATAATCTTAAGATATTGAATCTTACGCTTAAAAATTTTTTTGTTAGTAGTCTTTAAATGCCCTCATGTAAGCCTAGGATAACATTTTATTTTATTTTTTATATTATTTCTTTTCATCTTAAAGTCGAAAATAAATAAGCAATATTGAGTACATAAATTTTTATTCGGAATAACTTTACACTCTATGCAATCTAAATGACCTTTATTTTTATAAAAAAATATTCAATTTGAATTTTATTATATCAATTTTTATAAGTGATAAGATGCTTATCTCTTTTTTTAAATAAAGTATTAATAATTAGAAAAATATAAGCGAGGAAAAAAATTAATATTGTCCTATCACTTTTATTACTCCAAACTCATAACCATCATAAATATTTTTAAAATTTTTTACCTTTCTACCAACATATATATTTAAATTTCCTCATATAAGAACTTTTTCTTCAAGAAATATTTTTTATATTAATTCTTCTAAATCATTCAAAATTTTAATTTTGAACATATATACAAATTTACTTAAAAAGCATAAGCACTTATAATATTAATAATTTTAGTATCAACAATAATATTTAAAATTATAATTCTAATTTAAATCTTATTAAGTTTTGTAACATAATCCTTTAAAATTTTATCAATAATGAGATCTACATTATTTCTTTTATGACTCCTACTTGAATATAATAATTTAAATTCCAAATTATTAATCTCCTTAACCTTCCCTTCAACTCATTAAATTTCCTAAATATGTATAATATTAATCTTCCTATAATTTATAATATGTTTTACTCATTCAAATAATATAAAATATTTCAAATACTTTACATTTTTTTACACTGAATTTCTTTCACTTTGCATTCAAATTTTAGCAAAACAAACCGCCCCTAAAGTACTTATATGAAAATACATGTATCTACTTATATATTGTGTTCTACATTTGCATTGGGGAGTCCCCTCTGCATAATTTCTTTATTATTTTCTCTGTCCCTTGACTTGTCCAACTATATTTTTTTGCAGTGATTTGGAACTAACCTCTTTTGAGAAGCAAGCTTTGACTACTGCGGCAGCATTGGCATCTATGAAGTCGTAGAGTGCTAAAGATCCTAAAGTCAAATGATCTGTACATCTAAATTTAGAGCTTCTTTTGGATTGTTGGTTAATACTTATGCACAGCGAGGCAGAGAACCAAATTGTTTTGTGTTATGGTATTCAATTGTTGGTGGATTGCATTTTTTTGACTGACTAATGGAACAAGTTTTGGCCTAATTAGCTACTGATGTTTGCCTTTTGATTAAACAAGATTGAGCCATGATTAGTGCATAAAAATGTACAAACTAGTTGTTTTTGGGTTGAGATTGTTGCTCATATTCGAGAGATGATTGTTTTTGACTGATTGGCATCCATGATATTTGCCTTCACCTCGAAGATGGTGACTGAGAATGGCTCTTCTTATCTCTTCATAGGGGTGTAAACAAGTCAAGTTGAGTTTTAGTATTATCGAGCTCAACTCGTCAGTCGTAAAGCGAGCTCGATCTCGAGCTTAAAAGGACACTGTAAACGAGCTCTAGTTGGCTCGTCAAGTAGTTTGATTTTGCACCTGTTTTCAATTTCCCGCCCAGTTTGTGTTTCCAACTGATTTTTGTTTTCTAACCCTGTTTTCATTAAGGATAAAGAAAGCCGAAGCTTTCTCTAATATAATTATCGTTGTTGCTTTGGGAGTGAATCTGTTAAATTTTTTTTTTTTTTTGTGGAAATTTTACTGTTTTAATATTATTTAAAGTTGCTGTATTTATTACAAAGTCCTGTTTTCCAAAAAAAGTTGCCGGCCAAATCCAAAATTTTTAATTATTTTTTAAGCTTTTTTTATTAAAGTTGCAGCATTACAAAACATTGAATGTTTTTTTTTCTTTGGCCATCTATTTTTTTAAGATTTAAATTTAATAAAAAAATAATTACTTAATTAAACAAAAATTATTCGAGCCGGCTCACAAGTTGAGTCTCATCTAGCTTGAATTGAAAGATGAGTCTCATCGAGCTTGAATTGAAATGAACTCAAGCCCGACTTGTGAACTCAATCAAACTTGACTTGTGAGCTCGATCAGCACGGCTTGCGAGCCAATAAATGAGTTTAGCTTGAGCCATCTCACGAGACTGGCTCGATTCGCTTACACCCCTATCTCTTCATGATTGTTAGTGTTTTTTTACGTCACTTCATAGAGCGGGCTAATATGTTCATGGTTTTGATGAACTTTGACGTGATTGTGAATTAGAGGTCATATCAGACATGGTAAGAATCTCAAATATAATTTTTTGGAAGCAGTTCTTGCTGTGTTTCAAATATTAGAGGAATGTAATTATAAATATTATATTATCAAGTACAGGATTGTTGTGTCTTGGAGTATTTGCGACGGTAGAGAAATATATAGTTTAGCGTCTTAGTGTTGTACGAAAATCCAGCACACAATTAGATAAGATAGAGGGTGTAGCGTTCATAAGAGACACTAGAGTTTTTACGTGGAAACTCTTAAAAAAAGGGGGGGAAACCACGGGGCCTGACCCAATTTGAATGAATCCACTAGTATTTGCAGTCGATTACAAATGAGGCCCTTCCTTGGGAGAAGGCCTTGGCTTGATGATACAAACGTATATCAGATATAGCATATTACATGGTGGGAGTTATAATAATCAACATAGATGTGTTTGTTTGGTCGACACAATCATAATTGATAGGATAAGGTCAGAAAGACCGTTGTCTGGTGATGGAGGTCGGAAGGACTGTAGTCGGCAGGAGGTCGGAATGATCATAGTAGGCGACGGAGGTCGGAGGGACCGTAGTCGGTAGGAGACAGAGGTCCGAAAGACCGTAGTTGGCAAGAGACCGGGGTCAGAAAGAGTGTTGTCTGATGATGGAGGTCGAAACTGTTGAAACTTGTTCAACATGAATTAGGTTGTTAGACCTAAGCTTATATCCCAACGACTAACCAAGAGGGGGGTGGGTGAATTGGTAATTAAAAATTTATCCCTTTTTTTTTAAATTGAACCGATAATAATATTAGTGAATTTTTGTAGAAAATGTTTTTTTTAACCACAAATTTAAAAAGTAAAAAACAAAAGCAACTAAAAATAAAAAGACACATGATTTATAATGGTTCGGTCAATCACGACCTACATCCACTCCCCGGAGGCACCCTCCGAGTATTGCACTAATACCACTAGTGACTCTCCTTTTGTATCCACAGCAAGGCGGAGAAGCCTTTACAAAACTCTTCTCCACCACTACCCGGTGCGGCAGAGAACCATTGTCCTTTTACACTCTCCCAATGTTGGCAGAGAACCGTCGTCCTTTTACACTCTCCAGTGTTAATAGAGAACCATCCGTCCTTTCACACTCTCCAAGTGTGAGTAGAGAACCCTTCGTCCTTTCACACTCTCCAAGTGTAGGCAGAGAATCCTTCGTCCTTTCACACTCTCCAGGTGTAGGCAGAGCACCCTTCGGCTGTTCATACTCTCCAAGTGTAGAAAGAGAACCCTTCGGCTGTTCACACTCTCCAAGTGTCGGCAGAGAACTGGATCTCCTTGACAGAACTTCTCACAATAAATCTAGAAGGACGAGAGAAAAGAGGGAAGTAATCACAAATCACAATTGGAGATTCTTACCTTTGAGTACCAAGTGAATCCTTCACGCTCTAGTAGTAAGAATCCTCCTTCAATCACTCTCTCACACTCTCTCCTTCACTCTCCTTTCAGTTAATACAAAGATCAATAGGCAAAAAGATTACAAGATAGTTTTAAGTTGACTTTATATAGGAAAGACACGAAAAATCGTCCAAAAACTGCTGACTTTTAAGTCTGTATACAGTCGATCATCCTGGATGATCATCAGATCGTCCCGTACGAATAGTATTAAATCAGTTGCATACGAACCCAATGTATATTGGTACGAATTGACTTCGTACCCGATCATCATCCCATATGAAATAAGTTCGTCTGGGTACGAAAAATTATATTAAGGGTTCGTTCTGACGAAACTGCATGACGGTTCCAAATTTTCAGGGAACAGAGGACTTCGTCCTGGGATGAACATGAATGTTTGTCTGGACAAATAGTTCAAGTCATGTATCCAGAGAACTTCGTCCAGGGACGAGCAGGATGGATCGTCTGGACTATTAGTCTAACTCAAGTGTCCAGAGGACTTCGTCCAGGGACGAACCGGATGGATCGTTTGGACAATTAGTGCAACTCAAGTATCCAGAGGACTTCGTCCAGGGAAGAATGGTACACTTCGTCTGGACGAACAATTCAAAGTGAGAATACAGAGAACATCATCCAGGGACGAATAGAGAAATTCATCTGGACGATCAGGACTTAGAAAAATTTTCTCACTTCCTGTTCGTTCCATTGCTCTTCCGAGGGGATGACTGACTTGATCGTCCCATACGAACTTGGTTCGTCCCGTACGATCAGTATGATTTTTTAAAGATCTCCCCAAGTGTGTGTGTCATAAGTTAATCAATTACAATCATACTCTCTCAAACTCAATACAATGAAAAATACAAACTTCAATTTACAAACTATCTCAAGCTAAATTTGATTTGAAGTCTTCATTAGTCTGGAGTTCGATTATCCTGAAATGTTAGTCCACACAAGAGCAAAAATAATTCTTCCAAAAAGTATTAAGAGAAAATAAAACTTAAAATAATAATATTTGGAATCATCAAAACTATACAAGTTGCAAGAAGGTAAAACATGCAAATGACAACTCTCTTAATAGGAACGACCATAGTAGGCAATGGAGGTCAGAGGGGTCGTAGTCGGTATGAGACAGAGGTCTGAAAGACCGTAGTATGGCGTTGTAGGTTGGAAGGACCATAGTAGGAGACGGAGGTCAGAAGGACCATAATCGGCAGGAGATAGGGGTCTGAAAGATAGTTTGGTAGAACTTCAGGGCATCAGGTGGTGTCCTGACAGAAGTTTGGGCATCAGGTGGTGGTCCGGCGGAGCAACATAGTCAGGCGGTGGTCCGATGGAGGTGAGGGACTCAAGTGGTGGTCCGGCGGAGCAACAATGTCAGGCGGTGGTCCGGTAGAGGTGAGGAACTCAAGTGGTGGTCCGGTAGAGCAACGATGTCAAGCGGTGGTCCGATGGAGGTGAGGGCCTCAAGTGGTAGTCCGGAGGATGTTCGGAACTCAGGTGGTGGCTTGGTGGAGCACATGGCCTGAAGTGGTGGTTCAGCGGAGCAACGACGTCAAACAGTGGTCCGGCATAGGTGAGGGCCTCAAGTGGTGGTCCGGCAGAGCAATGATGTCAAGCGGTGGTCCGACGGAGGTGAGGTCCTCAAGTGGCAGTCCAGCGGAAGTCTGGGCCTCAGGTGGTGGCCTGGTGGAGCACAATGCCTCAAGTGGTGGTCTGGTGGAGCAATGACGTCAAGTGGTGGTCCGACGGAGGTGAGGGCCTCAAGTGGTGGTCCGGCGGAGGAACAACATCATGCGGTGGTCCGGCAGAGGTGAGGGCCTCAAGTGGTGGTCCGGCGGAAGTCAGACGGTGGTTGAGGAGGAGCTTCTTCCTTCTCTTCTTCCTTCCTCTCTTCTTGCTTCCCTCCCCTTTCAAGAGAAATGAGGGGCCTATTTATAGATTTTTCGAGTGGCATGGCTCGTAAATAGGTAAAAGATCAAGGGTAAATGGGGAGTGGTTGGATGGTCAACCGATATTGAATCTCTTGATCATGGACCGTTTGATGGGCATTTGAATGTCTTAATGATTTTGGAATTCTATGATCTTGGGCTCGTTGGATTCGTCTCGTCGAGCCGCTTGATTCAACTATAAGCTCATCATGTTTGGAAATCGTTTGGTAACTCAAATAGTGGTATGAAGCTTCCAACAGCGCATCAGATCCTTAATTTGGACTCATTTGGGCTCGAATTGAGTCGAATTTGGTGTCGTTGGGTTCGTATTTCCGAGATGCTCTGTTTGACTATAAGTTTGCTGAAATCGGAGTTCAGGTGATCCCAGATTTAATTTTTTAAGTTTCCGGCCTGATTTTGCCTCGAGATTAGTGCTCGATCAAGATAATTTTTTGATGATATATCAAGTATAAATCATAGATATAAATGAAGCTATATACTTTACCCTTTCAAAATATTTATTGACCTAATTATAACTAAGATGTAGTACTGTAATTGAAAGATAAAACAATAATAATAATAATAATAATAAAATTAATAATTGAAAGATGTTGCAAGACAGGGGATTTGACAAAAGTACACATCATGATGCTAAAGTTAGAGAGATCTAATGGTGATGACCATATTTATGTGGTGCTTGAAAAAAAAATAAGTGGTTATTTTGTGAATAATAAGTAATTATTTTATTTTAAATTTAAATGTTAAAAAAGTTGTTGGCATTTGATAAAAAAATCTTAAAGATTAGGTTAAGAGTTGTTACACTGATAAATATGATCACCATGTTTGAAAATATAGTAAACCTATTAAGAAAAATTAAAGGTATAAAACAAAATTTTGGTAGAGTTTTCTTTTTTATGTATAGTTATTTAATTTCCTATAATAACAATAAGAAAATAAAGTTTTATTGATTTTTTTTTTTTTTTGTAAAATGACCAGCATAGGTTATGGGTTATGGCTCAATTGAAATTTATTTAGATTAATTACAATTTTATGGAACTCATGATAGAAGCTAGTTTAGAAGCTGATTGAGTAAGGCTTCGTATGGGACGGCTTTTTTATTACTTCTTAAAATAATTTTTTAATACAAAAGTTTTAATTTTTGTGCTAAAATTTTGCTTTAAGAAACAATAAAAAAGCCGTCCCAAATAAAGCCTAAGTCATGGGAATGATAGATTAATAATTGATATGAAATAAAACTTTGGAATTCATAGAATAAATTAATTTTCCTATTTAATTAAAATTAATATTTTATAATTAAGAAATATTATGATATTTAATATATGCTATTTGAGTTTGTTTGAAAAGCAAGAGCTTGACTTTAAAAATAATATAAAATGTTTAGTGTGTTTATATATATATATATATATATATATAATTTATGGAATTAATTAATTAATTTTGAAATATATTTTAATTTAAATGAGCATTTAGATAAGCATAGGAGCCAAGTCAAGTTTAGCTTAAGTATAAGATCGAGCTCAAAGTCCTGGCTAAATAAGCATGCCTTGTGAGCTCATTAACAAATCCAATCTAAGTTAGCTCGCAAGCTAACTCGGCTTATTTACACCTTGCATTTGGCTATGCAATTCAAGATTAATAGTGGTTAAATTTAAACTTATATTCAAGCCTATGTTGAATGTACACATGAGAACCAAATAGGAAAAGAAAGATAGCATAGTGCATATCTATCTTTATACTATTATTATAAATGTGATTTGTTATTCTTCCCATAGTTAATCTTGTCACTATAAACTAGCCTCTCTAGCCATTTGGCCCATTAAGTTAAACTAGAAAGGTTAGATAGATTTAGTCGGATTTACTCATTCAATTCAAATTCAGTTTCAATCCATTCTTGAGTCGATATAATGCGATTTAACTAAGCATGACAATCTCATTAAATTCATTTTTAATCTTTGACTAATTTGGCTCGAATTAACCAAATTCAATCAGTCAACTTGATTTGATTGATCCAAGGAAACCGTTCCAAGCTTCATTCCATTGAATTGAATTAAATAGAGTTCGATTACATGAAAATAAATAAACTAAATCGAGTCGGGTTGCATCAACTTGATTTTTGTCAAAGTCGACCAAGCTTGATTTAAATATATATTGTTGCATCCTGGAGTATTCGCGGCAATAGAGAAATATAAAATTTAGCGTCTTAGCGTTGTATGAAAATTCGGCACGCAATCAGATAAGTGAGGGGATGTAGCATTTATGAGACATCAAGATTTTTATGTGGAAAACCCCTAAAAAAGGGGAAAAAAACCATGAGGCCTAGCCCAGTTTGAATGAATACACTAGTATTGCAATTGATTACAAATGAGGCCTTTCCTTAGGGGAAGGCCTTAACTCGATGTATATTTTATAGAGTACATTACATGATGTGAATACAAGAAATCACTGTTGATGTGTTTGTTTGGTCGGACAGATAGTAGTCGGCGGGTGACGTAAGTTAGAAGGACTGTAGTCGGTGGGACAGATGTCGGAAGGACTTTAGTCGTTGTGCGACGTAAGTCAGAAGGACCATAGTCGGCGAATGACGGAGGTCAGAAGGACTGTAGTCGGTGGGCGACATAAGCCAGAAGGACCGTAGTCGGCGAGCGACGGAGGTCGGAAGGACCGTTGTCTGATGACAGAGATCATAAGGACGGCATCAAGTAGTAGTCCAGCTATGGGTAGAAATCCCACAATGGATAGTTATTCGGTGAAAATCTGACGACGGACATAAGTCTAGTGTCGGGCATAAATCTGGCGACGAGCGGAGGTCCGTCATTGGATAAAAGTCCGAATTCAGTCGGGCAAAACTCCGGCGTCACTTAGAGATCCGGCAGAGTTCCAACCTCACTGGAAATTCGGGCGGAATCCTAGCATCACTTGGAAGTCGGGCGGAATTCCATCGTCACTTGGAAAGTTGGGCAGAATTCCGACGGCGGTGGTCGAGGAGGTGTTTCTTCCCTCCTAATTTTCTCTTATTCCTCTTCTTCCCTTTTTGCTTAGGTCCCCTCTCATGAGAAATGATGGATCTATTTATAGATGTTCTAGAGTGGCATGACCTGTAAATATGTGAGAGATCAGGGATAAATAGGGAGTGGTCGGATGGACTGTCGATATTGAATCCCTTGATTGTGTACTGTTCATCAGATATTTGAAGGTATTAATTAAGTTGGAATTCGGCGATCTTGAGCTCATTGGATTCGTCTCGTTGAGCCGTTCGATTCGACTATAAGCATGTCATATTTGGAAACCGTTTGGTAATTCAAATTGTGGTTTGAACTTTCCAACAGCGCTTTGGGTCCGAACCCATTAAATTAAGAATAAAAAAAATTAGATAGCACTTATTCTGCTTCCCATATCTCCTCAAAAGGGGATGGGTTCGAACACCGGACACAGCTTACCGTTCGATACTTAACAGTGCCGAGCAGTACTGAGCTCGGTACTATGAAGTACTGAGTTCAGTACTTCACAGTACCGAGCATACTGAGCTCGGTACTATGAAGTACTGAGTTCAGTACTTCACAGTACCGAGCATACTGAGCTCGGTACTGCTTGGTACTACTCATTACCGAGTAGAAGGTGACGTGGCGCATTTTCATTTGGGCTCGGTTTGAGCTGATTTGGTGTCGTTGGGTTCGTATTTCCGAGACGATCAGTTCGACTGTAAGTTTACTGAAATCGGATTTCAGGTGATCCCAGATTTAATTTGTGAAGTTTCCGGCTTGATTTTGCCTCAAGATTCGTGCCCGATCAAGATAATTTTTGCATGATAATTCATATATATATACATATATACAGCGGCGGAGCTACCTTGGGGGCCTTGGGGGCACGTGTCCCCACTGACTTTTTATTTATGTCTAAGTAAATATAGTTATTGCTGCAGTTTTTTAGGTATCTTTTGGGTAAAAAAATAACTGCGGCTTTATTTTAGGCAAGCAGAAGGCGGGCAGACAAAAAAAAAAAAGAAGAAGAGCCGCAGTTTATTAGTATTAGTTTTTTAGGTTTAAAGCTGCTAGGGCCGCAGGCTGCATCCGAAGCGTGTTTGAGAGGGGAAAAGAAACGCCGTTGCCCTCACCCGTTGCTTTCTTCTTCATCGTCGCCTCGTCGGCGTCGCTGCACTGCATTCTTCTTCACTGTGGATCGAACTTCGAAGACTTGCGACAGGCGGACAAGGACGGCAGATTGGCAGGTAATATACTAATATTCTTCTTCTGATGAGTTCAGGCAATGAACATTATAAAAGTATGTTATTCAAATAATTTTTCTGAAGCATTTACCTGCTTACCTTCGGTGACTTTCTTCATTATTTTTTGAAGCAGTCAAGCATATATAATATATTATTTGTTAAGCATATAAAATATAAGAATATGTTCAAATAATTTCAACCAGTTTGGTCCAGTTACGTACCTTCGGTGATTTTCCGAAACAGTCAAGCATATACTATTTCATTTATTTGTCAAGCAGAAAATGTTCGTTTATTGAGATTTTTTTTTTCTGATAATTTTCTGCTACATCTTTGTTAAGGTAAATGTTGTAATTTTTGCATTCAGGCACATTTTCATAAGCAACGGATTGCAAGTGCTCTACTGTTTTGTTACCTCTGTAGCAGTTGAAAGGTAATTTTTATTAGTTATTTATCTTTTAACTAGCATATATATTCTTTTTTTTTGTTACAAACATAAAGTTTTTAATCTAGTTTTAATTAAAATTAGATATGGAAAGATATTTCAAAAGAAAATTTGAAGGAGATGATCGGGAAATTATATGTGAGGAAAATAATATACAAATTCAACAAAGCTCCGCAGAAACAAATTTTTTTGATATCCCTGCCGATCCTGCATTGAGAAAAAAAATTATGGATTATCATCCTAATGAGAGGGATAGTGTTCGGAGACATTACTTACTGAAAGGGCCGTGTCAACCGCGTGATCATGATTTCCCACTCACAAAAATTGGAGATAAATTTCGTAGATTTAATCCTGCATGGTTTGATGAGCACAAAGCTTGGTTAGAATATAGTATAAGCGAAGATGCAGCTTATTGTTTGTTCTGTTATCTGTATAGATTCCAAAATAGTGAACAAGCTAGCGGTGACAGTTTTGACACGAAGGGTTTTAGAAATTGGAAAAAAAAAAGATAGATTTAATATTCATATTGGTAATATCAACAGTGCACACAATCTTGCTAGACGTAAATGTGAAGATTTGATGAATCAAGAAAGAGATATCAGATTTGCTTTTGTAAGACCTTCTGATCAAAATCGCATAGATTATCGTACACGATTAACGGCAAGTATTGATTGTGTACGTTTCCTTTTGCAACAAGGATTAGCATTCCGTGGGCATGATGAATCAGATGATTCTGAAAATCAAGGGAATTTTCTAGAACTTCTGCGCTTTCTTGCAAGCCATAATGAAGATATAAATAAAGTTGTTTTGGATAACGCTCCTCGGAATAATAAACTAATAGCTCCAGAAATCCAAAAAGAAATCACAGAAGCTGCAGCAACTGAAGTTTCAAATGTTATAATCAATGAATTAAGAAATGATGTATTTGCGATTTTACTTGATGAATCTCGTGATATATCAGTTAAAGAACAAGTTGCTATTGCATTACGTTATGTTGATCCACGAGGGTGTATAATTGAACGTTTTATTGGGATCGTTCATGTTGGGGACACAACAGCTCAAACTCTAAAGATGGCTATTGAATCACTTTTTTTGAAGTATGGCTTGAGTGTGGCACAACTGCGTGGACAAGGCTATGATGGAGCAAGTAATATGCGAGGCGAGTTTAATGGACTAAAAACATTAATAATGAAAGAAAATTGTTCGGCTTATTATGTCCATTGTTTTGCACACCAACTCCAGTTAGCATTAGTTGCAGTCGCAAAAAATCATGTTCAAGTTGCTTCTTTCTTTAATATTGTGACAAGCCTGTTAAATATTATTGGTAGCTCATGCAAAAGAAGAGATATGCTAAGAGGAAAGCATTATGACAAGATACTTGAGCAACTAGAAAGTGGAGGAGCTACAAAAGGTCGTGGTTTAAATCAAGAAATTGCACTTCAAAGATCAGGAGACACTCGTTGGGGTTCTCATTATAATTCACTCATCAGCTTAATTCTATTGTTTGGGTCTATATTGGAGGTTCTTGAAATATTGATACATGAGGGATCTAGTAGTGAACAAAAAGGCGAAGCGTATTCTCTACTTGAATCTATGCAAACTTTTGAATTTATTTTCAATTTGCATATGATGAAGCTCATATTATGAGTTACAAATGAGTTATCCCAAGTGCTGCAAAGAAAGGATCAAGATATTATAAATGCTATGACTTTGGTAAAAGTTTCTAAACAAAGACTTCAAAATATGAGAACTGATGGTTGGGATAATTTGTTTAAAGAAGTTGTATTATTTTGTGAGAAGAATAACATAAATATTCCAAACATGATTGACACATTTGTGATGCAAGGAAGATCAAGACGTCGTACTGAAAGTAAAACAAATAAGCATCATTATCAAATCGAATTGCTTTACACTGTTATAAATATGCAACTTCAAGAACTCAACAACCGGTTTGATGAAATTAATACAGAATTACTTATGTGTGTGGCATGTTTAAATCCATATCAGTCATTTTCAGCTTTTGATAAAGAACGATTGATTCGCCTTACAAAATTTTATCCGTCAGATTTTTCAGAATTGGATCTTATCATACTAGACAATCAAATTGAAAGTTTTATTATTGATATGAGATCGAATGATGCATTTATGAATTTAAAAGGACTTGGAGAACTTGCTCAGAAAATGGTGGAGACTAGAAAGAATGATATTTTTCCTTTGGTGTTCTTACTTATAAAACTTGCTTTGATATTGCCAATTGCTACAGCAACAGTTGAACGGGCATTTTCTGCAATGAACATTATAAAGAATCGTTTACGCAATCGTATGGGAGACTCTTGGATGAATGATTGTTTACTTACTTATATTGAAAAAGATATATTTAATAGTGTTGAAAATGAATTGATTGTACAACGATTTCAAAAAATGAAGACCAGGCGGGAGAAATTATAGATGATAGATAAGAAGAATATCAAGATTTATTGTTCTCAATTGTAAGTTTCTTTTAATTTTGCTTTATCATATATTGTATCTTTCTTTTTTAATGAATCTAATGATTTAAAAACATTTTTTAAAACCGCCTATGCCGGTCCCAAGCCCGGATGAAAAAGGTTGAGGGTTTTTTTTCTTTACTTCAATGATTTGTGCCCCCACAAGAAAAAAATCCTGGCTCCGCCCCTGCATATATATATATATATATATATATATATATATATATATATATATATATATATATATATATATATATAATATATATATATATATATATATATATATAAAACTTATGGTCAAAACTTGACCTCAGTAAAAATTCTTTTGAAGCAGTTTAATTTGAGCTGAGCACGATTTAATTTAAGGGTATGTTCATCTCTTAAAAATAGCTATGACATATATTTACATCAACTTTAAGGGATTGTTTGGCAAAAGTAGGATTTACTAAATCCTGGAAATCCATGAAATACAAACCTGCTTATATGATTTTTGAATATGAATTCACTATTAGCTTCATAATTATTATGAGAATATCCTATGAACATGTAGCCTGAATATAATCTTTTCAAACTTTTGTTGACCATCGCAACAGTAGGTACATATTATAGGTTACCTGATGTATCTCTACGTCGGGTAACCTGAGGCAATAAAAATTCCTCATGTTGTGAGAATACAACAAACCTATTGTTTCAAACTTCATGCAAGTACATTGAATGCTTCCATCTTGTGCATCCAAATCAACAATTCAAGGATTAAACTGATCCTTATTCTCTATGCAATAAATAAAAAACTTTCAAGAATCACATGACGCAAACTTTTTGCTCATTTCACTCATGCATTGTAAAAATTCTTCTTCAAAAAATAAATATAATTTTCTTAAATAAAATTGAACAAATTAATTTAATATTTGGCTGTTTTTTATTACAGATTCTATTACATCTCCTAAGCCTACCTTTCTCTCTATCTACATTTCTTTTAACTTCCTGCATATCAATTTTCAGCCTCAGCATTCTATGGAAATATTATTTGCTCATAAAAAGAAACGTCATTCTCAAAATCAGTAGGCCAATTTTTCGGAACGAGCTTATTTGTTGCCAATTTTAGCGGAAGCAGCGTGATAAAGGAAAAATTTTAAAACGACCGAATTCGCCAAACTGATTGGCGCATTAATTGAATGCGCGGTCTTGAATGACACAATAAAAAAATGCGTTGAACCTAATGATGCATTCTTTGAATGTGCCGAATGTTCAGGCGCATTCTATAGAATGCGCAAGCGCATTTTCGGGTCCCGTACGCTGCTTCACATCTGGGGATAATTTAATGATTTTTTGTATGATTGGTCAATAATTATTTATGAATTGATTTTTTTTGTATTGTTAATGATTGGGCTTTTTTTTCTGTATTGTTAATGATTGGTCAATAGTTTAAATTGGAAATATGGTGGTGTTTTTAGTTTAAGTTAATAGTGATAAATAATTAAAATTTATTAAAATTAAATTTCATTTAATTAAAAAAATATGTATTACAAGATAAAGATAATAGTTTTAAATAATATATATATATATATTTTATTAAAAATTAAAAAAAAAATAATTAGAGAAAATATGTGTTTTAAGTAAAAGTATATAGTTATATATAATGTGAATATATGAAAAATAAATATCATTTAATGAAAAAGAATATAATTTCTAAATGTCATTTAAATTCTTTTTTATAAAGTTTAATAAGGTAATTATAAATTTAAATTAAAAAGTATTTTTAATCATAATTGTAATATATAAATTTAATATAGTTTAATTGATATATATTTAATATACTTTATTTGTTCATAAACTTGTAAATAATATTAAAATACATTACCAAAGTATTTAAGTTAAATACTTAAATATGTTACTATTTAATTATTTATATTATATATGATTATTCTTTTAATTATGTTTAATAATAATTTTTTTAAATATACCAATTGTTAAATAAAAGATTTTTATTTTATTTAATTATTTTATTATATTTAAATAAAATATTTTTTATTTTTAATAAAATTGTTATTTTTGGATAATTTAAAAATATGAAGAATTTTTTTAAAAAAAAATTAAATTTAATATAAAAATTTATTTTTTTCATGATCCTTATCCTAAATACAGAATGAAATGTATTCCTTCTTGAAATTTGCCCCTATAAGTTCATGAAAATACATAATAAGTTCAATAACAACATGAATTACATACGATAAGCGTTGAAATAAAGCTGAAAAAACTACTATTACATGTGGCTTAGTACTATGCGCAAACATGCTTGGAGTTAGCTTAAAATTGGACAGCATATGAAGTCCTCTATGAACTTCTTTTGGATGTATTGCCAATCTTTTATATTCAAAAACTCCTTTTTACCGTCTATAATATTCAGCTCCCGATATTTTTTAGATAGAAATGCATTTGACAAAGTATGCCATCTAGTATAAAGAATACAGTGTTGCACATCAGTTATTGGATTTTGAACATTGACCACTACAGAACTATCTTCTTTCCATCTGATTTCACCAATTTTTGGCTTAAGAATACTCGTAGGAGCAAAATGACCATTATGATCCCTAAACTTTTAATGTAAAAATTTCCAACCCATATTGTGAGAAAATTAAATCTCTAACTAAAACTTTATTTTTAATTTATGGTTTTTATTTAAATATAATTCTTTTATGTAAATAATTAATTTAATAGAATAAAATTGAATATATAAAATCTATGTTGTATAATAAATTTACATTATTCAAATAGAGAAAGAGAAGGAGAGAGATAGATTTTTAAAATAATTGAATAAAATATATTTTATTTAGATATGAAAAATAGTTTGCTTTATTTATATTTTTGAACATTCTCTTTCAATTGAATCCGTATAGTTGGATATTAAACCGCCTCGAAAGACAGACGAATATCCTTCTATTGATTCCAAAGAAAGAGAGCAAACAATTCGC
Organism: Dendrobium nobile; assembly: GCA_022539455.1. Taxonomy (NCBI): domain Eukaryota; kingdom Viridiplantae; phylum Streptophyta; class Magnoliopsida; order Asparagales; family Orchidaceae; genus Dendrobium; species Dendrobium nobile. The sequence goes on along the minus strand of CM039728.1, from coordinate 9,396,974 downwards.
TTTCCTAATCGGGTATGACGTAGGGAGTATACAAATCACCTGAAAGGATGACTAGTATCTTCCCTACTTACCTGATTAGATTAACGAATTATTGATTCATCCCTAAAATCAAGTATACAGACGATATTTGATTTACTCGTGAAAGTAAATCAGATACCTATCTATGTCTTGATTCTAAGGAATGGATCCAAATAAAAGTATAGATAAAGCAGGGTTTTCTATTTAAAAATAAGATCTTTATTTTCTCACACGATTCGCTTTATTTATATTTAGGATATATTTCTCCCGATTAGATCTACATAGTCGGATATTATACTACCCCGAAGGATAGACTAGTATCCTCCTATTGATTTTAAAGGGAGAAGCCGTACAATTCATTCTCCTAATCAGGTGTAGTATAGAGAATATTCAAGTCATCCTGAAGGGATGACGAGTACATTCTCTAATCGACCTGATTAGATTAATGAATTATAATTTTATTTCTACAATTAAATATAGAATACATTCAATTTGCTCGTTAAAACAAATTGACTGTCTGTCTATTATTAATTGTGGAAATAACTCCTAAACATGAATAAGACTAAATCTACGCACACAGATCTTTCCCCTTCCTCAGAAAAGAACTTAAGTAGGGTTTAGATTATTCTGGGTTTTAGACTCCCTACAGGGGCAAGCCCCTATAGTTAATTACATCTCCTAAGAGAATACTCTCGATTTAAATGAAGACTAAATAATTTCCAAAATTATATATATATTTAATTAAATATTTGGGCAATTAAATTTCCACGATCAGGCTTTAGATTATAGAGTTGTTGCTTGACTTTAGAAAGATTTAGAATTTGATTTAGGAGAAGAAATGTGCAGAGAAAGGTGTATACGATCTGGACTTACCACCTGCCTAGAGTGGGCTGCCAGCTAACAATCCTAATCACAACAATTCGCCGATGATGCAAGAGTTAAGGTAGCTCTATCCTAGGAATCAAGGAGTTTATTAAAGAATCTAAAATAAATGCAGAGAGATATGCTTACAAAAACCAAAAAATCTACTCGTATGTGAATGATGTATGAAGCAATTATATATAAAAGAGCTGATTTTATTTATATAAATTTCATCGGTTACACCCCAGAATTTGCAGTAAAGTAATGGTGGCCAGGCCCCACCGACAACAAACCTGGGTTCTAAGCCTATGAGAAAATAGAATTAAATATAACTGCTTATGGTCTTCGGGCTCCGGGTCTTCTATGGAATTCCAAAAAGGAACGTCTTTTTAGGGAAAGGACATTACTTTTTGGAGCCCCCATTTGTATATTTATAAGCAATTATCTTTAATTCTTTTACAGACTCCAAACACTGTACAGACTCAATCTATATACAATAATTCTAGAAAATAAAAAGCAGTACATCAGGTCCTAAAAACATTCTACTGCAGCAGTAATATAAAAGACAGGAAGTAAAGCAGTTGTATATAATGATGCATGTTATGAGTGCTTTGTGTACAGTTATAAATGCAGGAAAGTAAAGACAGAAAAGTAAGTACAACGGCCCTCACTTTATTCACTCCGCTCTCTGGTGTACAGACAGAAAAAGTAAATATGCTATGCTTATGTAGTACAGAAAAGTAAGCAATCACACATAGGTACCCTCTAGGCAAGGCACCCGCAAGCAAACCACAACAAATCACCGGCCTAACCTAGGCTAGAGTTGGTTGTCCTAGCAAACATCTAAGTGTGTGAAGAAAGCTGTGTGGCTTGGGTAAGTCCTAAAGGGTTTATTTGTTTGAATTGCATGTATTATTAAGATTGATTTATTACAGGCCCAAGGAATTTGGTTAAAGTTTAAGTAAGATGTATTAATGAATTTTTAATTTATTCTGATTTTAAATGTTGAAGTTTATTAATTTAAATTATAAAGAATTTATAGATTGATAATTCCCTAAGTGCAGGAAATTATCAATTTATAAATCCTAGAACTTCCAAAATAAATACCCGCCTTAGACAGAAGATATGTATTCATTTCGAGAGTCCCCAAAATTTATTAAGAATAGAGAAAAGGACCTTATAAATGCAATACGACGTACCCTCCCGAAGGAATCTAGCACATCGTATAAGGTCGGTAGTTTATTATTTTTGTTCGAAGATCTCTAAATCCAAATGGATTAGTGCTTTCCTGAAAGGAGTCGTGCACAATCCATAGGAGATCTTTTTGTTATTTAAATGTTTTAAGGGTCTTTAAAAATCAGAATGCCCAATGTTCTCCAAGTGGAATCACACTTTAGGCATAGAAGACCCGAATTCATTTAATCTAAATTGATTATCAAATCTGATTGATTAAGAGAAAACTTAACCAATCAAATTATCAAACCAATTTAGATTAAAGGAATTTAGAATTTAATTAAATAATTAATGGGTTTTAATTAATAATATTCAGAAATCTTAAGAATTAGGGGTTTATTGAATTATTAATGACTTGAGATTTGATTTAAAGAGATTTGATTTAACGAGATTTGATTTTTAATATTGGTTGGATTCCACCTTTGTTTCACACCGAGGCCGTGAAGTTTATTTCACCTTCCTTGGGGCTAAGCTAATAGCCTCGTAGGCCTGGGTTACCTAGTGGTACCCGGTATAGTTAAGTAACTTAAGTTAGTTAAGAATTAGGAGTTAATGAATTTTATTAAGAATGTGTTAGATTACTGATTTTACAAGTTGGTGAACCATTTTTAGAGTTTTAGAGCAATTCTTGAATTTTTAGGAATTTTGGAATATTTTAATCAATTAATTAAGGGGTCAAAAGTTGACTTTTTATTAAAGGTGTTTTCTGTAAAGTTAATATTTTATTAAAATATTAGACCTTAAGATGATCAGTTAGGAGGTGAGTTTGCTGAAATTGGATTTTTCTGGATTTAGTTATGAAAGTTTGAAGTTTTGAACTAGTTTTAACCTACAATTGACCATTTTGTTGACTTTTTGAATTTGATAATTTTCTGGAACTTTTATATTTTTAATAAATATTAGGCCTTATTATAAGTTGAATGCAATTGAGTTTAGTCAATTTGGATTTTTCTTGAATTAGTTATGAATTTTCAAAGTTTGGGTTATTTAATGTATTTTTGGAAATTGTTTAATTAAGGCCCCTTTTCATGGTTTTGCTCCAAATGGATTCCAAACTTCTTGAAATCAGCTCCAAAGGTCAGGGATGACCTAGGGAGGGATTTCCAAGTGTTTGGGAATTTATTGGGATTTTTAATTATTATTAATTAATTAAAAGATTTAAACATTGAATTTCACTTAAAATTAAATTAAGCTTTAAATTGCTATTAAATTAATTTGGTTTTAATTTTCATTGGTTGAGGGTTTAATTCTGGTCATTTAGAGGTATTATTTATATTTTTTGGATTTAAAATGGATTTATTATATTTTGTGGAAGTTTAGGTGATTAAGGGTTTATTAAAGGTTTAATGAAATTAGTAGAGTTTTAGTTAGAATTTTGGCCCTAAAACATTGAATCTATAATTTTGAATTGATCATAATAATTTGAGAGTGGTTTTAGATTTTGGGGGTTTTTATTTGATTTATTTGGATTTATTAGAACAAGAGTGAAGAGAGTCCTTAATCTATTAGTTGTTATAAGGTTGATTAGTGTCAAATCAAGGTGAATTTGGTTAAGAGGTCCATGAGATTATGTTTTCTATGTTGGAGTTTCATCCCAAAAGGAATGTTTGTAAAGTTCACCTAAATTGATCTAAGTTTACTAAGACTCCTCCTTAATTATTGTCCTTAGTATCACTAGGTTGTAGGATAGTAATCAATATTTCTAACCCTTGGACACTAAATTACTCTCACATCAAATCAATCATGAGCAAGTGTGCTAAATCTAAGAAATGATGAATGCAAATGAATTTTGAAAAGATCTTTAGAACATTGTTTTGATTATAATTGAAGGTATACTTAATAAGCAATCATATTGTTTGGCTTAATCCAATGGTACTACAATGCATAGGGAATGCAACATAGTACCATTAAAACTTAATTGAAATCAGATTTATTGGACATTTAGAGGATAATCAAGAAGGATTGAGAAAGTATAATTAGCATAATCATCCTCTAAATGTCCAATAGAGATTTGAATACATAAAATATGATTGCTCACTAATATCTAAGAGTGCATGCATGAAATTATTGGGAAAAGGCATTCAATTAACAATGAATTTCCTCCTAAAGTACTTAAATTGAGTCATAATCTACTAAAAGAGGAGATTCAAAAGTGGATTGAGTGAGATTCCAAATAATTTCATACCAAGACACTTAGAATACTTTCAAATCTCTTGATCATGCCATTTGATACCTCTGATTTGACTAGATATTTAATTTTAAAATATTTACATATATAGATATATATATATATATATATAGAGAAATAAATAGGGTTTAAAATGCAATTTTTAAAATAATGAAAACCAGGTTCTGATTTCATTTTTAGAAAATAGAGGGTTTTATTCCGAGAAAAACGAGGGGTTGTACACAAGAAATGGTTGAGTATTTTATTTTTAAAGATTTTTTAAAGTTCTGGATTTAAATGTAATTAAATAAACCTTTTAAAACGGGAATTACACGCGGCGGCAGGCGATTGGTCCACGCAAACGGCGGCGGTCAAGCGGGCCCCATTCACTTAAATGAGTCAGCAACGCTTAGCAGCCGTCGGATCAACCGCGGCTTGATCCAACGGTTACGATCGAGGCTGCGGCTGACCCCGATCAAAAATGATCAGGCGGTCAAGATCTGATCCCGCTGTTTGGAATGAACGGACCAGATCAACCCTAGACGACTCGTTTCATCTATCGGGTCAAACGAGTCAAACCGAGCGGAGACAAGGGATCAAATCTTGTCCGTTGAAACCAAACAAATGATGTCAACGGTCCAGATTTCGTCTCCTTCGCCCGACTACCGCAAACCCTAATTTGATTTTTCGTTTTAAACTTCACTTAAAAGGGATCAAATGGCATGTTAACTGAGATATAGGCGACAGTAATTAAAACAAAGAGTGGGGGATATTTTTCACATTTTTAAAACTCCTATTAGAATGCCTATTTAGGAACCTAGATAAGAACCTAGGGTTTAGGATTTCTCACCGAAGGATGGATTGGTTGTATTGTGTTCCACTACAGTAAAATTGATTGTTACTGGAGGACTAAATCACTGGTAACGACGATAATCCGACGGAATATTGTTCGACAATAAATTGTGCGTCAGAAAGTCTATTCAAAGCTTACATATACAATGTGTGTTTTAAGTTATCTCAATATCTCAAAAGTCCGAAAAACGCCATTCTTTAGTAGTTATTAAGGTCAAGGATAAAATATTTCAAACATTTAGGTAATCGATGCACTGATAATCAAATCAAAAGAATAAATAGCATCAAATGTTTTTATGCAAAAAATTCAAGAAGAGAATATGATTGATGATTTGCTAGTTGAGTAACTTTTACTATTTTAAAATGAGAATATAAGAGATTTATGCTTCATTTGCAATATATTACTTACTATTTTTTAAAACAATTTTCTAGCACAAAAATCTTTTGAATTTGAAATGTTGTACTAAAAATCTGCTTTATAAAGCAGTAAGAAAGTTGTCCCGAATGAGCTCTTATGTTTCATTTGGAATAACTTTTTTTACTGCTTTTCAAAGCAGCTTTTTAGTATAATTTTATTTTAAAAGTAGCAAAAATCAGTGGTCAACTAATCTGTGAAGACATGAATGTAATATTATGTAGTAAGTTGTTAGAGCCATGACACAGACATGTATAACTTTTGGTGTCAATTATATAGTTAATTTATTCATGGTGGCATAATGATGCCTCGACTAAGAGTTAAAGTGGCCACAATTTAAAAGAGATGATGATTGTAAAAATACAAAGCTGATAATACAAGTCATACAAAAACTAATGGGTAGAGCTGCAAGCAAACCAAACGTTTGACGAGCTACTCATTGTTCGTGCGATTAAACTCGTTTGTGATCGTTTAATTAACTAAACAAATAAACTTGAACAATATTTTAAATACTCGATTCTTAAATAAATAAACTTGAACACTAATGAGTTCGGTTCATTTATGTTCGCGAACAACATCATTTGAAGTTCGTGAACAAACTCGACATAGACAATTATTTTTATTATAAATGTGTTTGTTCATATATATGTTCATGAACATGTTTGTTTGATAATTAAAAAAATTCGTTAAATATGTTCGCTAACATGCTCGATGTAATCGTTTGTTTGGAAGCTCGATAAAGCTCGTTTGTTAAGTTAATGAACATCTAAAAGTAGAGCTCGTTTATAGCTTGTTCATGTTTGTTTGTTTAAAGCTCGATAAGTACTAAACAAACAAACATGAACTGAACATGAATCGAACATGAACACTCATTAATTTAAATGAACCAAATATGAACACAAACAATAAAGCTCAAACAAACATGAACCAAACTTGAACAACTTGATATTAAATGAACACAAACATGAACACTCACATACTCGACTCAAACTCGGTTCGTTTGCAGCCCTACAAATGCCCAATCAAAACAACTATACCTACTGCAAGCAAAAGCTGGACACTTGTTTAATTTTTTTTGGGTTTGTCCATCCCCTCACCATATTGTTTTGCTTATAATGGTAACATAGCAATCTAAACTTAATTAGAAGATCTGTCAAATCATTGCACGATCTTTATAGCCTATGCAAATGATTACCTGATCTACAATGCTATTGAAGAAGGATCACACAAACATCATAGCTTATTAAAGAAGCCTAAAAAAATTGCATTAAATGAAAGAATTCTGACAAAAAATACTAATGTCAAAGAAAATTTACATCCACTTATCTGGCAATCAATAAATAAAAAAGTTCAATGAACCAAGATTAGTGAAAAATATCAAAAGATTTCTATTTGTTAAAACTCCTCTTCAAAGTGGACATCCTTTCGGGGCCTTGAATAGTGTAAAATATACCAAATTATAATTAAAGTATTCCATAAAGTTAATGTCATGATTGGAGCAGAAAATATTGAAAATTTTCTTTTCGAAACTTTTGAAATAACTCGAAACTTAATGTAGAGGCTTCCTTGGGCCTTGAAAGTGATAAAATTGTGTCCGGAACGTTGTAAAACAATCCCGAGGACTGCAAAAATGTTCGAATCAGACTGTCTGGGTCAAAAATTGGGCCCGTATACGAATTGATGGCTGAACAGGTCGACCAACACGAATTGTGTGCTTAGCACAAGCGCATAGGGTGCGCGTACATCGCCTTTTTTTTACATCACCACCTCTGTGAGGCGGCTACTGTGTCACCTCTTTGAAGCAATATATTAATACATTATTTATTTTTTATTTTTTAATAATTTAATAATTCTTTTTAAATTAATAAAAAAAGGAAATATACTAATTTTAGCCCAAAAATTATAAAAAAATTAGGAAATTCTAAAAAAACCATAAAAATTTCTTTAACCTCGCTTTAAAAATCTACAAATAGCCCTCTTAGAGATTTGGGAAATGGCACATAGGTTGGATGTTTTTGATCCCAATTAAGACCAACAAAAATGATCAAGACCTGATAATCTTATGTAGGATCAAGTTCTCCCCCAGTGGGGGAAAAACTGTCTGGTATGAGTTTTAATGCTGGTGGTTGTGGTGGTCAAGACCCGATACTTTTATGCAGGCTTCATTTCTCATATGATGGGGGAAAAATTATCGGGCAATAGTTTAAATACCATTGGCGGTAGGAATCAAGGCTCGATACTCTTATGTAGGTTGTATTTCTCCTTTGGTGGGAAAACAACTATCTGACAAGAGTTTAAATACTGGTGGTGATGACGATCATTGCCATATACTTTTATACAGGCTCCCATTCTACCCTCATAAGAAAAAACTTTCTAACAAGAGCTTAAATATTGATGGCAGCGGTTAAGACCCGACACTCTTACACAGGCTCTAGTTCTCACCTGATGGAATGTAATGTTGTCAACTAAAGGTGAGAGTGTCTTGGCTAGCACATGAAGAAGTGGTTTTGATTTGTCTAATATGAAATGAGTTTCAAAGTACCCAGAAGATTCCTAAGGTATACTCTCTCTCTCTCTCCTCTTTTATCCCCTTCTCATCCTTATCTTATGTTGTGTTAAATTTCTTTCTTAAAGCTCATCCTTATCTTATGTTGTGTTAAATTTCTTTCTTAAAGTGCCTTGATATCATGATTAGGATATTATTTGAGTATTATCTATTTATTTCTTCTAGCCACTCCAGGAAGTAGGCTGCCAGACATGCCAGAAGTTGTTCATCCTTCTTGTGAAGTGGTTGAGTCGGAACAAGTCCTTTGGACTACATAAGTGAGAATCATTCATTTTTATTGAATTTTATTTTTCTTGTTAGATCATGCAATCTTTTTATGATCTTACAAGTTGATTAGAGTAAGAAGTTAACATTGAACGAAGACAATGCATCATCCATTACTTAATATGACTTGATTGTTATTCACAAAAAAAATTCATTTACCAAATGACTTAGCTATGGTTGCTCCTAAATGTTTTGATTTAGCATGGGATCCATCAAGTGGGTTTATCATAGTGTACGAGATGACGTTACACATCAGGTTGAGGTTTCTATCAGCCCCTCAGTTGCTCAAGATTTTTAGGGTGTGCAATGTCCCTTTGACCCAATTTTTATGTAGGGCTATCTCAATTATTATGAGCTTGATGATATTTTACAGGGAGAATGGGGCCAGGCAGACTATTAACCATTTTTCAAAGATACGTAGACTTATAATTAATTCTCAAGGGTGTGTTTGATGTAGAGGTAAAAATGGTTATATTTTTTTAACACATGACCCTTCAAAAAATTATCTAGCTCATTCTTTTTGGTGAAGATTGATTAGGGTTCTCCTTAGAGATGGGGCATGTTAAAGGAGTTTCCCGACTTTGCTCACTTAAGGGAGGATGAGATATTTAAAACTCTTAATTCTTTTGACACAAAAAGTTTTTAGGATGTGCTACATCATATTAGCCAATATGTACTGGTGAAATTTTTTTTTAAGGTTGGCTTTTCTTTCAGGTAGGATGATCTCATACAGTTCAATTGAAAAAGTCTAAAAAATTTGTGAAGAAAGTCCCAACATTTTAAAGTCCTCATCCAAAAATCCTTCAGAAGGACAATAGGAGGATGAATTTTCCTCTGTAAGAAAAATAAGAGTGAATGATGCAATGACCTTGCTAAGTGATGGCAAAATATGTAGGGAGGTTGTTCATCTTTTAATGATTGATATTTTTGCTCTTAATTCATATATTGATTTTTAACTCTTAAAGATACCTATCCCTGAAGATGTGCTAAAATATGTATGTGTTTGATAGAAACATGAAAAAGTAGTAAATTATCTTTATCCCCTACCTTTTTTCCTCAAACATTCATAATCATATGTTCACTGCAGATGACTTGGAAGATGGATGTGAAGTTCCAATTTAGCACAATACTGAATGAGTGGAATGCTGAGTTTGTGAAGGTTAAATATTTGTAGAGGGAATATAAATGAAAGTTAGATGCAAAGATTAAAAATATTTCAAAGTTTGAAATCAAATTAGTAGAGTGTCGAGCTGAGCTGGTGACAATGTCCACCTCTCTTTCCTTTCAAAATTGGGAGGCAGATCACTCTCGTACTAAGTTGATGAGGCTCGCACATAAACTAATAAAAAATGAAGCTTTAGATGTACTTACAACAAAGAATAACACTCTTTAAGTTGATAAAGAAGTTATTCAGAAGGAGAAGAAAGAATTATAGAATCATCTTTTGGAGAAAGAGGCAACCATATTAGATGTAGATACTCGCACGAAGGCATATAACTGAAAGATTTGGAAGAATTTAAGAAATCCTTAGCTTATCATCGAGAGATTCAAAAACACATCGAAGAGTTTTATGATAAACTATTTGATACTGAGATGAGGGATCATAAGTGTCATTGCCTTGATGAAGGCTTTATTCTTGGCTTTTTAAAATGTGTTTGATTGGTACATCACAAGATAGGGGTTACGATTGTAGGGTTGTCTCCTAGATAAGACTTTGAGGTCTCCCCTCCATATTTGGATGACGATTTCATTGAAATTGAGCTGAGAAAGGCCATTTGTAGTGATGATGAGGATATTGAGATCTTGTTTATCTTATTTTGTATATTTTGTTACTTGAGATGTCTACATCTTGATAATAAATGAATGATACATTTTTTAAGCATAAGAATGTGTGTTCATAGGGTTATTATATTAATAATTTAATGAAGCTTCTCACATTGTTAGCCTTGCATCTTTGGAAGCGGAGCTAGGGAGGTTTGGACGGAGTTGGCTCTCGGTCAACCACGGATCTCGCTGCTGATAAGCTCCAAACAATGGAAAATGAAGGAGAAATGGATGTAGAGCTCAGAGGAATCGAAACGAAAACCTAAAAGCTCTGGGAGACTGTGGAATGCAAGATGGCTTGGAATCAGGATTCCCGCCTCTCTTGCCCTATTCCAGCTGTGGGAGCTTGCTTGGACGGCTGGGATCGCTCAGAGAGGGTGCTTGGATGCTGGACAAGTGTCTCTGGCCGTTGGGGAGCAGGGGAAGTGGCTGGCCAGGTGAAAACGACTCCAAGCCCCTCTCACATGGAGGGGACCACTAGCTATGTAGCTCGGGTCTAGGGGCTACACCAGTTGCTGGAGGAGGTTGGGCTAGCTTCAGAGAAGCTTCTAGAGTCAGTTTTAGAGGCTGGATTGGCCTGGTTCAGGCTGGAGAGTTGAGTTGGCCGAGTTTGACCATATAAGCTCATTTGAGCTCTCCTTGACCATTTGACCGGTCAAAGAAGTCAAGGGTTGCTGAGTTGGCATCAAAGCTAGCTGTGGAGTCTCTTCTAATAGATGGATAGGCTTGGGTTGGAGTAAGAGGGAGAATTTACATGGTTTGACCATTTAGAGCTTATATGAGCACCCATTGACCATTTGACTGGTCAACGGGTCAAAGGTGACTGAGCTGGAGTTGGGGGAAGTCCATGGGCCATTTGAGATGGATGTATAGGCTGGGTTTTGAGCTAGGCTTGTTAAATGGGTCAAGTTGACCATGAAGATGGGTCTTTAAGGCTTAAGTTGACTGACTTTGACCAGTCAACTGATCAAGATAGGTGAGATGGCACTTAGGTAGTCCAAATGGGTTGATTGAGTGATTTGTAGAAAATTCAAGTGGCTATATGCTCTGTATGAATGAAAGAGGTTTTATAAGGTGGAGTTTGACCATGGTTTCTTGGGTTGACCAAGTCAACTTGACTTGGATGGATGGGGTGGAAAGCAAAGAGATTTATAGGATATGATTGAGTTGATCTGAGGCTTAAGAAGGGTTTGATATATTGAATGGGTTGAAATGATCCATTAAGGGCCTTAAGGGAGAATTGGGTCAACTAGGTTGACTGGGTCAACCAGGTTGACCCAGAGTATGGGTCTGAGCTGGACAGATTTGAAATGATTTTTGGAGTATGGTAGAGGTGATTCCAGGGTTTAAATGAGTCATTTGGGTCAAAACACCCATTTGGACCCTTAAGGGCCTTCTTGGGTCAACTATGTTGACTTGGTCAACCAGGTTGACCCAGGGGTTGGGATTGAGTTGAACAGGTTTGGTTTGGCATTTGGAATTTGCTGGAAGCGGTTGCATTCGATTTGGAGGTCATTTGGTTTGAAATCACTATTTGAGCCCCCTTAGGGGTATTTTGGTCACTTTTGGGCTCATGACCAATGGAGATTGAAATGAGTCCAGAAAAATGCAGTTTATTGATCAGTGAGTCAGGGTTGATGCTCTGGAAGTCATTGCAGGCTTTGGAGAGGTCTCTAAGATCAGAATCTTCAAAGTGACAGGTCCAGTGGCATGGGCTGTAAATATTTAAAAGTTTTACAGCCTTTGGAATTTAATTTAGTTTCTGGGATTAGAGGTCTTAGAATGGGTTCAAATTTGGAGGGTTGGCTCTAGAGACATGCCCCATCAATATGAAAATGACAAAGCCTGAATCAGAGTCCATTTGACTGGGTTTTGAAATTCTGGAAGATTTGCTGGAAAAGGCCCTTAGGGCCGAGCCTTAGGGCCTTGGATTTGGGTCTGGATTTGATTGGGTTTGAATTGATTTGAGTCTGGATTGGGTTTAAGATCTCATTAGAGACCTCATACAAAAATGAGGTCAACACATATCAATAAGGGTTGCTCCATCCACATACATGGGATAACTAGTTTTAATTACTTAATCATATGTATCCCATAAACTGTCGTCTTCATATCATGACCATTCATGTATACAACTTCAAAAATTTTCATTTGATCTTGTTTTCTCCTCTAGGAATTCATCTGTGGAATACGACATAGATTCTGTCAATCGAACAGTACCATCATAGATCAACTTCTTTCTAGGGATTATATGAAGGAAATCCTTGGAAGTTGAGAGCTTTATTGATGAGGACCTTGATGATGATTACATCATATGCTGAATAATAACTTGAATTAGTATTAAGTTCTTCGAAAAATGACTTCTACATAAATAGAAATATGATATATTTAGGAAATACAACTTGAGTTTCCATTACAAAATTTAATATTAAATAAAATTGTGAAATAAAAAAGAAATTGAGGAAAAAAAATCTTATTAATAAAAGAGAATAGAAGTAGAGTAATAATTAGAAATTGGTGTTATAGAAAATAAAATAATACAAAATAATATATTCATCACAAGCAAAATCCTACATAATAATTTGTAGGAAAAAAAATAGAACTCTTATTGTTACATATTCTTCAGTATGAATCATACACGATATTGGAGCTGAGTTTGTGTGGGACAACTTCTAAAATTGATAATAAATTCTGCTTGTATTTGCTGCTAGTCTTTTCCATTTATAAAATCCTTATGTTTACCTTATTCAGAACCTTGCAACAATATATTATAGTACTTTAATAGCAATTTATCATGATCATGACACAAGTTACAGTATAGAATACAATGGTCTATGCCAAGCATCGACCTTCCTATGCCCGATTCAACTGTACCATCATTATGAAGACCAAGTTCAAGAATTCGACCCTTCAGAAAATCTAATGATACAATGTGATTAGAATGATTGCAAAATCTTTGTTGTAGATTTGTCCAACTCGCGTTTCGAAGTTCAAAGCCAGCTCGAAATGCCTTAATTTTTTTTACGTCATTATACTCGTGCCACAGTATAAACTTTCACGCAAGTGGCTAATTCCCCTTGTAATCATTTTCTTGGTTTGATTACTTATGAAGGCATCCATAATGATTTTGTGCTTTGCTGAGTAATGTAGCTGAGATGATAGATTTACAAAATGTCATATTATGAAATTAAAAAGTTTTGCATATTTTCTTAAAATATTATTTTTTGTGTTTTTAGGTTAGGTAGAAAAAAATTAATAACGATGACAAATATCCATGGAACATGAGCAAAATCTCACAGAACTTGACAAAATTCTTATAGACATTACAAAAATCTCACAGAACATGACAAAACTCTCCATAAACAACTCAAAGACATCTCACAAAACATAACAAAAATCCAGTACACATCAACAAACTAATGATGTCTAGGTAAAGCCCCACTCTCCGGAGTATATCTAAATGGTGCCCTCCGTCTTCTCCTTTGTAATTGTGGCTCCTGTGAGACCTCATCCTCTTCTTGCTCAACTTCGGCACATTGTTGTGAATGTTGTGTACCTTATTCTATTGGATAACCCCCCATTAACATAATGTTCTGCTGCGTGGGGGATGAAGGCAATCCTACTGATGACATCCATCCTGGAATGGCCATTAGAAATAATGATTGTGTGTTGGGTTATTCATATTGTGTCCCGTAATATATATCTCCTGGTTGACTAGACTGTCCAACGTGTGGGCTCCAATGTGGGGCTGGAGGACCTGCTCCCGTGAAGATAACCCATGGATGACATTTGAATAGAATGTGGATGCGGATCAGTCTCAACAGTCTGTTGGTGTCTGCGGGATGGAGCATCTGAAATAAATCATATACTATGCTGAGGCCTGTGAGAACTCCCACCACATTCCCTACTTTATTTTACCCCCTCTATAGATGTATCAAAAGTGGTGTAATCAATGTAAACTGATTGCTAAACTCTGGCAGAAAGTTCAACAACTTGATCAACATCCAACTGCAAGAACTAGCATTTTGTCCTCCTCCCCCAGCAAGTGGCTGAACTATCGCAGATGATCGTATATAGTAGTCCACCTAAAGAATAATTAATGATTAAATATTGATCAATATAAAAATTAGGATAAATAATTCATATAGTAAATATAATAATTGAACACGTACCACTAATCTTTTGCCAGGTGATCTTGGAAAGAAGGTCTCTGGAGGCTCAGTTTGTGGTTGTAAAAGGTAGATTGATACCCAAGATCTATATCACCATAAATAGACACCTACTTCCTGATTACCTGTGCCTACTTATGGAGTGATGGGAACCACGTATGCCCTTCTCTCCTCCCATATTTGCAGATAGTCACAGTATTATACAATCCAATCCAGATCTGCTCTTCCATGGCCATCAATGCGCCTAAAAGATTGATCCATCTGTTCAATATCAATGGATTGTGCACCTGAAAACTGTCTCATGACCCGGTCCAGGAGGTGCCACTCCGCACGCTTCCAACTAATAAGTGGTACCCATGCCCTCTAAATATCCCTCCCATCCTGACACTATATGGGAAGAGCATCCAAAATTTTTTGTGTATACAGAGTCATGATAACATGATAATTATGAAAAAGATAATATTTTATTTAATTATGAATATTAATAAATTATTTTGATTATTGTAATATACTGATACCTGACTCATACGCAAACCATCAAAATTATCTCTATGTCATCGTGTTGCCAGAAGGAAGCTCATGTATCCTTTCTTCGGCCCACCTATTAATTTATAACGAGCATTATTGTTTATAATACATTTGCATAATGTTGTTTAAATCTTACTAACCTACAATCCAAAGGTCGTCCAGCCAAGTCAGCAATATGTAGGACTTGTAGTGCTGGTCGACTGATGTGTAATCTTTCTCAAGACCAAAGCTACAAGAGTGCTACACATCCATGGGTTTGTCAATGGACATCATTTCTCCACCAATGCTGTAATAAGATTGTGATCCAACCTGATGAATTGCAAATGACTGAGATTTTGCAATCCAAGGTTAGTCAACACGTATATCATATGGGGGCATTCCACTGGCCATTCTCGAGCCATTCGTATATGAGTTGCGGCAACCAAAGGGGATGCCTGCAGATTTAAATTTATATAATATTAAATTTTTAGAATATTAAAATTTTCTAATATTATAACATTAAATAATTTTATATGCGTGATTTCGATCATGCACCCGGTGTGATTCCACTAATGATGCTATGCTATTCTGCGTAGGTATACTTTCTGCCGCATTGTGATATGCGTCTGCCTGAACGAGCACGTCTAGATCTGTCGGTCATACCTACACATTATGTAATCATTATAATTTATACAGTTTTAACTAAAAAAATTATATTATTATATTGTAATGTCTATAAATATTAACTTAAATGTTTTTTAATTACAGATTTATCAATTAACTTAAAATATATTAAAATTCAAAAATCATAAGTAACATTCAAACAAAAACTAAAAATATAGATTGAAACCCAAAATAAAAAATACATAAAAGTACATATCATTAAGACGTACTAATTTCAGTTATAACTAATACAAAGGATATTTACATCATATTCAACTGAAATAGAAGTTGGAGTTCGATTATAAGTTTTATAAGCATACTAACTTCAGGGTTTATTTAGCAGGATGTGTGTTCGAGCTTGAAGTTGGGTTTGGGTAGGGCAGCAACCAAATTTCTGTTGAAACCAATGTTGGACGCATTGTCATTCAGACGAATTAATAAATTCCTTCCTCTTTTTTTCTGGCAAATATATCAGATTCTCATATGTATTAACAAGAAATGCATCTACACCAGAGTCCCATTTTTTGTACAGAATACAGTGACATATATCGGCAGTTTGATTGACCACAATCACTTCAACTGATCCATCTCGACGCCTTCTTGTTTCAACATATCTTGCCTTCAGAATATTAATCAGTGCTATATGTCCTACCATTTGCACACCCTTACTTTACACGTATTGCCAACCTTCTCTGTTCAAACCTTATTCACCCCTATAAGATCGGATTGTCATTGCGATGTTGTGTCTCTCCCATAATATGATGTCTTCCTTGTTCGACCAAGAATGCATACAACAACAATATAACTCGTTTATTCTGGATTTCTCCTCTAGTACCTCATCAGTTGAATGTATTAAACAATCCTTCAATCTTTTGCTTCCCTCTATAATCAAGGTCTTTGGAGGGATTTTTTTGGTGATACATTGCACATAACTCAGCTGCATACATCAATATAATAGGCGATGTTCAATAGGTCAATTATGAGGTGCTAATAAATAAATAAATAACACTAGGTTAGAATTGAGAGCAACATTAACTAGCATTTAATAAATCAAGACATCTTAAAATACATTTACATGTTCTGGATCATTAGCCCTAGACGCCGCCCCGAATGACAACGTCATGATCTACCAGCCATATCTTAAATTTATATAAAAAAAATTTAATTAATGTATCAATATGTTGAGTTGTAAGAAATTAATTGATCTAATAAGTTTAGGGTACGTAGAATACCTTGAAAATGAAGGATTATGCTGACAGGTAGCCTTATTATGACCAATTTATTTGCAAAAATCACAAGCCTTATGTGAGGTACTCGAGGGCTCATCCATCGTGTTACGGTACTTATTCATTCATGGTCGACTAACACGACGCCTAAAAGTTGGAGCAAGCAAAGAGATTAATTCATACTATTCGTTAAAAGGTGGGTCATAAGTCTTTTGGGGGAAGACATAGAATAATTTTGAGTACGTAGCAACGTAGTTGTTAACCTTAAAAAATGATGCTACAAATGCATTATGATCCCATCGCCTAGCTCCGACAACTATAATGACATAAACACAATGAACATGATACAGTTGTGATTTCAAACATGTGCATGTACATGAGGCAACACTTATTATCTCAACATTGTTAGCTCGAGAAGATGTATCAATAACTTCAAATTCATTTATATTAATCATGACCGATTCAGGACACTGACGAGCATCACATTCAGCTCTTTGTATCACAATCATTGTGCGTGGAACAAAGATTGATTGAGCTTCCTCAACCCACTTTCCAGCTTCAGTTGTTCTCTTTAGGAATAACGTCATAAGGTTATAATAAATAGACATTATTAGCCCTTGTATCGAAAGTCCACGGGCACGTCTAAGCACATCGTTAAAACATTCAGATGCGTTTGTGGTCATAATACCATACCGACATCCTTCATCAAATAATAGGGACCATTTAGAAATATCGCGCTGCATTAATCAATCGAAGGCCTCTTGCTTTATCATTATAATGTCATTCATCATTCGATTGAAGTATGAAAAATCATCCGTATTTCTAGCAAAATACATTTTGTTACTTAAGCCTCACTATCTGGAGTTCTTAAAATACACACCATCTTTTTAAAATTTTCACGTAAGTGACGAATGCAGTGCCTATGAACAGCATTGGAAAATACTTCCCTGCGTCCGCGTATAAGTCCTGGGTGCTTATCAAAAACTATGCACAACTTCTCCCAATCATCAACAGTGGGTACTAGTTGTTGTAGGTTTTGTAGTAACCAAACCCATGATTCATTGCTCTTTGATTCCACCACTACAAATGCTAGTGGATACAGCCCACCGTTCACATCGATTCCTACAGCGACAAGGAGGGTCCCTCGATACTTCCCAAGCAAGAATGTCCCATCCATGCTAAGCACTGGCCTACAGTGTTACCACCCATAGATAGATGGACCAAATGCCGAAAAAAGTCTCTTGAAGCATGCGGGAGTTACTATATGAATATTGTATACAGTGTCTGGTTGGGATAATCGTAAGGCCTCTATAAAATAAAAAAGAGAATAATAAGATTCTTCGTAGCCACCAAAAGTGACTTTAATAGCTTCTCTACATGCGTGCCATGCCTTCATATATGAAATCTTAATGTCAAACTTTGACTCCATTCTAGCTATAATCTCCTTCGGCTTCATGTCTAATTATTATTGAATTATAAGAATAATATGTCTGCATATAAACTTGGATGTGCAATTGTGATGTCCACTAGCCAAAATGGGGTGGGTGCATGTATGTGGAGGTCCACATGTAGATATTTTTCATAACCCACCTAGTCTTTTACTTCGTGCTGCATGTAAGCGCCAAAGGCAGGGACGATCATGATTGCATGTTGGGCACACATGATGCTCAATCAACTTTTGTTGGATGTTGAATTTAAAAATTAAACATTATGAAGAATCGACCATCCATTTATTACGCCTTGCAAGTCTGCCTTTGTATAAAATATCTGACCTTCTTATAATTCTATTGGAGCAGTAGCTTCAATCAAGCTAACAATGTTTACACAGGGAGCATCAAAATTTTTATCGTCATCCCACTGTTGAGTTGTTTGAATAGTTTTGACAAAATCATTATTGGTGTTCATCCCATCTAATACATCACGATTTTGTGTTGCGTGATCTTCAATCAACCCATGCCCATTACATTCCGTGTTGTTAAATTATCCCACAGGAATCTAGGAGTCCAATTTTGGGCTACCATCATGTGATGAATTAGTGCTATCGCTATTCATCGTTTCATACACTTCAACTTAATCTCTTACACTATGAGAATTTTCCTCTATGTACTGCTCATTTTGTGAATTACGCTGCATATAAGGCATTTAGGGGTGGATATCTTGTAACTGTGTATAGTTAGTTGTCTCGCAAGATGGATGTTCACCGACACTAGGTCTAGGTTTAGCTCTTGGAAACTATTATGTCAAATAACTGGGTCGCTCACATAAATCATGTACATCTTATTGTTTTGATAATTTATTAATCTTACCATTTTCATTTATGATTATTATATCAACATAATTTTTAATCCATATCATATTTATATATTTTTGTCTTATCTCATTTCATTAGTTTTGTAGGTGCAACCATTAATTAAATATTAGGTTAAAGGATTATTCTCTCAACTAAAATTTGTTCCTTCCTTACAGATACCAAACTCTACACTCATGATTATTTTTTTTTTTAGTAATTTCATAAAATATATCTATTTGGTAAAATAGTGTCCAAATATTTATATTTATAATAAAACATGTTTAATTATAATTAAATAGCATCAAAATCATAATCTATTTTTAATTGAAATAAGTTTTATTCATTTAATTGTAGTATGACCAAATGTATTAATTATCTATGTATATAATAAATAAATTAGTGGTTTTCTAAAAATTTATTTCATTTATCTATTTTTTTATAATAATCTATTTAAATTAACTTAACTTACATATAGTAATAAACTTAGGATAATCCTAACCATGTTCGTTCAAAAATATTGGCAAAATTATAACTTAAATGTAGTGTAATTACAATTTTTTAAAATACCTTAAACTATTTTAAATAGTAATGTTGTACAAAATTAATTTAATACTTGAATAAAGATCAAACTATAAGAATATTTCGATAAGCAAATTCTGCCATCAATTACTTTGGTTCATTTCTAGTCCCAATATTTGTTTCATAAATATATTATAAAGATATTTTTAAAGATTTATATATATATAAGTATTTGCAAAAAAAATTACTAAACAAAATAATTTAAAAAAAAAATAAATAAACCTATATATTTTTTTTATAGTTTTTAAAGTAAAATTATACTATACTTTTCTTAATTTATAAAGTTTTATTAAGAATCAGTATAAAATTTTGTCATAACTTAACCTTAATTTTTTTTTTCTTACTTCTTTGATTTCATACTGCAAATATAAATTTTTTATCCAATATTTTTTACTAAATATAACAGAAAATTTTGAGTTTTTGTGCGGCTTTAAAATGTTATTTTTATATTAAAAAAAACTATAACTGAACTGTTAATCAGACGTCTTTTGTTATTGAAAAAAATATGCGTTCAATATTTATAAATTTTATGAAATAACTTTCGTCTTTTGCAATTAATAAATCATTAAATCTTTTAATTAAAAATTAAGAGCTCCCCTTAATTTTTAATTAAAAGATTTAACGATTTATTAAGAAGGTTGTTCTATGCTGGTTCTTTTGTTGGATCTCCATTTTTGACTGGCTTTACTGTCAGGCTTTGTGAGATTATTGTTAGCCTGAAAGATGATGATAGCCTGACTTTGTAAACTCTTGGAGGGTCTTCGGGCAACCAGAGTATATGTATTCTCTTCATCTATTCCAGACTAATTGAGTTCAGAGCTCGGCGATGGCATCACACTATTTCCACGCCACGACGCAGAAAAATCGGATCTGGTCGGGCTAAGGACAAAATTTTGCGGAAATTTGTGGAAATTTTAGCTGGCAATATTGGAAACCTTAGAATGCGCCAATATATTAGACGCATTCTATGCGCCTGAACGTTCGGCGCATTCTTTGAATGCGCCATTCAGGACCGTGCATTCAATTCATGCGCCAATCAGTTTGGCGAATTCGCTTGTTTTAAAATTTTTCCTTTATCACGCTGCTTCCGCTAAAATTGACAATAAATAAGCCCGTTCCGAAAATTTGGCCAAATCAGTATTCATTTTTAACGATATTTTTTTTTTCAGCTTGTACGAAATATTTTTTAAGCTAAAAATTTTATATATTAAAAAACTTTCGTGGCTGAAATATTAGTGCCAACCTAAATTCAACTGGATGTTGACTTATTTCGCACAGAATAATTTCTCTTGCTCCTCTCATTTTTTTGTTCGTCGTTGTTGTTGTTCGGCTTCGTTGCTTTGCAGGATCCTTGCTGTTCGACTTCGCTCTTTGACGACTCTCCCTTACTGTTGGATCGGAAGTTACAACATTTTGATAGAAAGCAACGACGGGAGCTCGCTCGCTGTGAAGGTAACTTTCTCCCTTTCGCGCACTTCTTCGGCCAAATCTCATAAATATGCCGAACTGCAGGATTTAGTAAATCCGGGATTTATGCCAAAAAGAGGGAAAAGGTGGATTTGTTCTGCCGTGATCTAAACCTAAAAATTTGACGGAAGTCGTTCCTTCCTCGTCTCTCTTCGTTTCTTCTGCCGGCTCTAGCAATTTTGGGGTGATCTAACCCTAGGGTCTTCCGAGCTTCCTTTGGTGCCTCTACACGCCTTTTGCTCAGGTTCTTCTCAACTTTTGAGGGCCTCTGACCTTCAACACTTGGTATCGTTGGTCCGCTCTCAATGGAGCTGCCCTGCTTCGGATCATTCTCAAGGGATTCAGAATACTGTTGATTGAGCTTCTTGCTCAGAGCTGAAGGCTTTGCAGTCGATTAACAGCTAGGTAACCTAATCTTCCTTTAATATTCATTGATCCTAATGCTTAAGTGGTCAAATCTTCTCTTTTTTCTACTCCTTCTAGCTTTATTCCTTTGAAATCAAATGTTTCTAATAGTGCTCTTATGAATCAGTAAGCTAATATTCTACCTTCTGATCATTCAGATTATGAAGAAGATAGTCATGTTGTACTTAATGAGATAGATGTTTTTGAACATGCTTCTCAACAGGATAAATGTCTTAGAGACCAAATATTAGCTTTCATTGCATTTATATTCGAGAAGATGAGATTTATAAAAAGCTTCTAGAGGAATCTAGAACCCATTAAATCAAGAATTAACAAAAAAAATGAATAGCACTTATTCTGCTTCCCATATCTCCTCAAAAGACAGCAGGATTGAATCGTTCGCTTCACCATGTTTTTATTTAATGAACAAATAGGATCCCATTATAGCTGTTACTAATGCTTTACAAGGTAATTTCCAAATTGATCGTATTGAAGATGCTGATGCTTCTAAGTTTAGTTATCCAGTAAACAGCTGAGTGGCCGTGAGCACAACATGGAATTAGAAGAATGTGAGATATCTAGAAGGCTTTACCCTCTTAATGAGATTGATATGAATATTGAATTCCATAAGTCTTTAATTAGAAGATGGGATAGATATGGGAGTAGAATTCAAGCTTATTTCAATGATTAAAGCTCTTACTTGGAATATTAGAGTTGTTGGTAAGGCCTTGACTTGAAATATCTCCAGAAATCTTGTAGGTTGCATAACATTCAATTTTTAGTTTTAGTTGGACCTATGATTTTGAATTATAAACTCTCTTTTATGAGTAGGCAAGTTGGCTTTCATAACTCTTGTGTTAATGTGTCAGATAAACTTTGGTCTTTTTGGAATGATAATTTTTACAGCTTTATTGTAGGTAATTTTAAAAGTATTTCATATTCATATCTCTGGTTCCCATTAATTGCACTCTTGTTTATGCTTCTTATACTTGAAGTAAAAGGTGTATCCTTTGAGATAATCATTTAACTTTCTCTAGAATAGTTGATGGACCTTGGCTTGTTGGCTGCGAGCTGGCGACTTTAACCCTATTATTGCTCTCAATGAAAGGAGAGATGGGTGGACCTTGGATTTTTACAAATGCCATTCTAGAATATAGTTTGGTGGACATTGAATAAATTGTTTCATCATTTACTTGGAAAAGTAAAAAAATATGGCAAAGGCTTGGCAGGTTCCTTTTTAATGACAACTAGATTAACCTGCATCTTTCTATTTCCATTTAACATATGAGCATGACTTCTTTTGAACATGCTTCTCTCCTTGTGCGTATTAAAGGTAATCAAGGTAATGGTATTCCTCCATTCTTGATAATTGGTTGGATCCTCTTCACCCTCCTAAGTATTATAGGATCAATATGCTTTGGCATAGATTAAAAGACTCAAGCAAGTTATTAAATAATAGAATAAATATCATTTTGGTAATCTTTTTTATAAAATTAAGGAAGTTGAGAAGAGAGTCTGTGAGTTTAAAAACTGCTATATCCTTGACCAATCAGTGCTCAACCTTAATATTCTCGAGGAAGCCAAAAGTAACTTCACCCACTTGCAAGATATGGAAGAAAATTTCTAGAAACAAAAATCAACTTCTAAACACGTTTTGGATGGAGATAAGAACACTAAATATATATGCACTAGTCAATAAATGAAAATGTACTCATTTTATTCATAAAATTAAATGAACAATAGTGCTTGGTGTGAGGTTGAAAATTCTTTTAGCTCTTATGTTTTGGTACATTTTTCTTATCTCGCCTTCATCATCATCGAGGAGAATTGAATACACCATTCTTTGAATGTTTTCATTGCGAAGACATGGCAGAAGAGGGTGATTGTCTACTGTTTCTTATGGACTTGTAGAAAGGATGTGAACGTGATTGTGCTCGCCAACAAGTTGGGAAGGATTTACGCAGTGATAAGATCATAAAAATTGAGGATGTTGGCGAACTACCTACAGTGTGGAAGACACAATCCCAATTTGAAATGGTCACAAAAGCATATCTCCTCCTTGCAAAACATGTTGAGGCGCCTTCCCTCAAAAGGAATGTGAGCTCGCAAGGTTGAGTTGGCGTAGCGATACCTTATATACATCATGTCATCATATGTAATAATAACCCTTAATGATTGAAAGTAGTTGGCATTGGCGAATGCTTGAGTGCATTTGCATAAGGCAGCCATAGTAGCAACTCACACTCACTCATACGACAAAGAGAAGAAAAATTTTGATAATAGAAATCTTGCACTCGAGGGACCAGCAAAGGGATATTTTGAGGGAATGGATATGATGTAGATATTGAGGCGCTAGTCACATATGGAAATAATGCCTGAATTTTGCACATTTTTTATCATGACCTTAGGATATGGAGGGTCATTTATTGAAGTTTCCTTAGCACTATATGTTGGATGCTTGCTCCAAAGCTCATCTCATGACTTGCCTCGCCCATCAATTGGAATCACCGAAAACTCATTAAACACTCACCATTCAAAGGAAAATAAGTAGCTTGCCGCAACATCGAACACAAAAAATCAATCTTATTCTTTCGCCTACAAGGTAACATCCATAGCATGTACAAGACAATCACCAGACAATAGAGATAAAGTAAAATGGTACCACATAGACTCGACATAAAGGTATACGTCATAATATAAAAAATTTATTACTAAGAAAATTTTTATCAGATCTTTTATATGTAGATAAAATAAAATATGTGACAACCTACTCATCACCACTGAAAACACTACATACAATGTTGGATGCTGCCTCAAATGAGGCAGCATCCTTGACTTAATGAGATACTTCATAAGGAATCTCCTTCCTTCAATAAAAGGGCTTACCCAAAGAAGACAATGAAGTAATGAACGATATCCTTTGCTTAAAGGGTTGTGGTGTCCTTCTGCAGCTGTGACCACCTTTCCCGCCACAATCTTTCTGAGAGCTGCCTCCTACCTTGCCAAAGACTCCTCACACATTCAATTCCTTCTCCATTACACTGAGGCGATATGCTAGAGTCTCTTGTGCGATCGACCATTATGTTGGGAACCCGACGAGAGTGAGAAGGAAGGTCCTATAGGCACCTCAACCCGATTGATAGTCGGTGTCTCCTAAGCCCTAGGAAGCTCCTTTAGCTTTTTGACAACCTCTCTTGTAGGCTTGCTCCGCACAACAAACTTGTCACTCACCGGTGATAGCGCTACATGAACACTTGCCAACATAGGAGGCGTTTTTGTGGTCAATAATGAAGGAGTGACAACAAAGAATTCCTTATCCAAAAAATTTCAAGTGTTCGCATAGATCTCTCTAGGCTTTGGGGGAATTAGCCTCAATAGAAGTTATCCTCTCCTAATTCGCTAGCCAACGCACGAGCCAACAAGACGTCAATGGAACTCTCTGATCCTCTCACAAGGTTCACTCTTTAGGAAGACACAAATATGTTTCCTCATATTCGGCAAACCATGAGCTTGCAATCACCATAATCTAATAGGACTCGCCTTTCACATTCTAATGGCCCAAGAATCGTGCCCAGGAGGTCACCAACGTGACAGCATGCTTGTTTCCACAAACTTATCCAACATGATTCACCTTGAGGACTCGTCTTTCTCAATTTGCCCATGAGCACTCGACAAAGGGAGCTCACCCTGAAATCAAAAGCTGTGCCAAAGGATAGGAATTGCACAAAGCATCCATAAGATCATGACACGAGTCAGCGGTAGTTTGTGCTCAATCACATTTGTTACTGCAGTTTTTTTTTTTTTTGGGTGTAGCCTTTCCTGTAACCCTTAGATACTCATAAATAATCGGCGAAGATGAATGTTTTGAATCTTTGGAAGCCTTATTGAGCTGGTGGAGCTTTTTTTCTGAGATTCCCTTGGCCCTTATTTATTTTATATTTCTTGAATTCTCTCCTCTCCATACTCACTCTAGATTCTCATGTTCTTATAGCTTGAGATTGCTTGTCTGTAGGGTCGGATATCATTTACAGATAAATTTGGATCCAACACATTCAATACTTGAACAAACTTTTATACATGGCTTTTGATCCATTCTTTCTTAGTTCAGGGGAAGCATAACTGATATTGAAATTCATCTATTGCTTTGTGTGTCCAGGAAGGCACAGTGGGAACTGTTGAAGCAGCGGACAACCCTTCATTAAATACACAGTGGGCACAAGAAACCAGGAGTTATAGTGATGTTCTCCTTGTTTTATGGACTTTGGAAGTACATGTTCAGCAAGATAGAATTTCATGTTCTTATACTCGGTGTTCACAAGGCTGGAAAAACAGTAATCCCAACTCTCTTACTTTTTGGTCATGTTTTTGGCCTTATACATTTGTGCAATGTTAGAAGATTTGTCATTTTAACCCAAAGTTTTCTTATTCTCCAATTTGGTCTCTAAGTTCATCAAAAGATTCAGGTTTATGAACCATAAAAGTCATGTTGAAAGGTGAAAAAAGTTGAGTTTTGTAAGGCATGGGACCAAAATGAAGAATAATGAAGTTGGTGTGATGTGAAACGTAAATGCCATATACTTGCCTAGGTGGCAAGATTAAATCAATTTGGGGAGAGAGATTGGAAATATGAAATTAAGGAGTAATTAAAGCTAATTCAAATTCAAATTTTGAATTTGAATTGTCATTAATTGGGAGGATTAAATGATTAATTGATTTAAATCTGAAATTAAATTTCAGATTTAAATTAATGGTTATTGGCTTAATTAGAGGGACGAATTTAAGGAGTAATTAATGCTAATTCAAATTCAAGTTTTGAATTTGAATTGTCATTAATTGTGAGGATTAAATGATTAATTGATTAATTGATTTAAATCTGAAATTAAATTTCAGATTTAAATTAATAGTTATTGGCTTAACTGGAGGGACGAATTTAAGGAGTAATTAATGCTAATTCAAATTCAAATTTTGAATTTGAATTGTCATTAATTGTGAGCCTCTCCTAATTAAGAAATTTCTTTATTCCAAGGAGGAAGAGAGGGGGAGGTGGGGGTTGGTGGGCGTCGGCCTAAGGGATGGCCGGCGGGTGAATTTCTGGACGGGCCAACAGGGCCGGCGGCAAGGAGAACTTGGGGAGGAAAAGCTCGAGCTTGGTAGAGGATGAGAAGTTTGGGGAAATCTAGGAATTTCTAACCTCACGCTCTTAAACTTCAAGATCTCAAAGGAGATTGTAGGGATGTCGGAACTCACACAGAGATCCACGAAACTCTCCTCAAGAACTCACAAAGAGATCTTGAGAATATCGGAACTCACAAAGAGATCCGCGAAACTCTCCTCAAGAACTCACAAAGAGATCTTGGGAAAGTCGGAACTCACAAAGAGATCCTTCTGAACTCACTAAGAGATCAACACGAAAATAAAATTTTCCATTATCAATAATCCATCCTCCAAATACAAGAGAAGGGGCCTCTATATATAGGCCTCAAGAGAAATTAAAAGACACATTGGCCCCTTGGGCTTACATAAAACAAGAGGGTAAAATGGGAAATTGTAAAACTAAATTAAAATGCACTTAATAAACGAAAATAAAGCAAAATGATATCGGTCGTCGATCTTCAGCTCCTCCTCGGATTGGCATGGACGGTTGGATGTCTGCATCATTCTCCCGGGGTGGAAAAGACTCGACTCCGTCGAGTTCGCATCCCGGGTGAGCAACCATGCTCTGATACCAAACTGATGTGAAACGTAAATGCCATATACTTGCCTAGGTGGCAAGATTAAATCAATTTGGGGAGAGAGATTGGAAATCTGAAATTAAGGAGTAATTAAAGCTAATTCAAATTCAAATTTTGAATTTGAATTGTTATTAATTGGGAGGATTAAATGATTAATTGATTTAAATCTGAAATTAAATTTCAGATTTAAATTAATGGTATTGGCTTAATTAGAGGGACGAATTTAAGGAGTAATTAATGCTAATTCAAATTCAAATTTTAAATTTGAATTGTCATTAATTGTGAGGATTAAATGATTAATTGATTAATTGATTTAAATCTGAAATTAAATTTCATATTTAAATTAATGGTTATTGGCTTAACTGGAGGGACGAATTTAAGGAGTAATTAATGCTAATTCAAATTCAAATTTTGAATTTGAATTGTCATTAATTGTGAGCCTCTCCTAATTAAGAAATTTCTTTATTCCAAGGAGGAAGAGAGGGGGAGGTGGGGTTGGTGGGCGTCGGCCTAAGGGATGGCCGGCGGGTGAATTTCTGGACGGGCCAACAGGGCCGGCGGCAAGGAGAACTTGGGGAGGAAAAGCTCGAGCTTGGTAGAGGATGAGAAGTTTGGGGAAATCTAGGAATTTCTAACCTCACGCTCTTAAACTTCAAGATCTCAAAGGAGATTGTAGGGATGTCGGAACTCACACAGAGATCCACGAAACTCTCCTCAAGAACTCACAAAGAGATCTTGAGAATCTCGGAACTCACAAAGAGATCCGCGAAACTCTCCTCAAGAACTCACAAAGAGATCTTGGGAAAGTCGGAACTCACAAAGAGATCCTTCTGAACTCACTAAGAGATCAACACGAAAATAAAATTTTCCATTATCAATAATCCATCCTCCAAATACAAGAGAAGGGGCCTCTATATATAGGCCTCAAGAGAAATTAAAAGACACATTGGCCCCTTGGGCTTACATAAAACAAGAGGGTAAAATGGGAAATTGTAAAACTAAATTAAAATGCACTTAATAAACGAAAATAAAGCAAAGTGATCTCGGTCGTCGATCTTCAGCTCCTCCTCGGATTGGCATGGACGGTTGGATGTCCGCATCATGGTGGCTAAAATGAATATATTCTAAATAGTCTTGGCTCTTGGCTATTGGGATTTTTTTTTAGTAGCATTATCAATACGGGCAATTGTTTATTTGTTATACTTCATCCGTTATTTATTTATTTTAATTCAAGCTGCTCTTCTTGGCTTTTATTAATATTAAGGATTTGGTGTCAGTGTATTTCAATTGGTTGGTATGCATGACTGTTCTTATTTTTTTATGTTTATTCCTACAGGGCTCTCCCTATACTCTTAAAATCAGCGAACTGCTTAGTCTATCTGAATGTGCTGCTTCAATTTTGACCATCCCATAGCCATTCTCCGTATTGAATGACCATCTAATATGTATTTTTTCATGTCTTGATTAAATCCAGCTTTTGCCATGTACTTTGCTAAGTTTCATAGTTTATGCACCTATAATATGCTGACTGATTATGAGATCCTAATGGCTCATAGTCTACTGCTCTCATTTATCTTTTATGACTGGAATCATCTTTGTCTTGGGCTTGAAAATTTGTTCCTGCTGCATTAGTTCAGCTAATTATATTCTTCTTTCTTTCTGGCTTTCTATCTTGTTGAGAGACAGGGCATTTATTTGATGTGCTTCGAGTTTTCTTATTCTATTCGATAATCCATTTTGATGCAAATCTGGTAGATCGAGAGACCAACCAATCTATCACACCAAGTTTATTCTGGGTTTTCTTAGTCTGCTTTTTGATTGTCAAATGAATAAGTAAACTTTGCCACTTTTGTACAGAACTAATGCAACTTTTGCGTTAGCTTCAAGAGTTAAAATTTAAACATATTCTTTGGACATTTGCATATATTCTTCTTATATGCATGTAACTTCTAAATTGTACCAATATACTTGGTAGTGTTGACCAGCTCAAAGCACATTCCAGATTTTAATGATCACGAATTACACAAAGGAATTAGGATGGATGGTTTTAAATTGAGTATATGCAGAAAATATTCACCATTAGGACAAATCATACACATAAAGACAAATCTTTTACAATAGAAATATGTTATATGTCATCATGTGTAAGAGCCACTCAACACAAAATATCGAAGGCCAAAATGACAAATAAGCTAGATCTATCTAAATTTTTCCAGGTAACCCAAATTAGTAAATTAGTTTTTCACCATAGTTATATTATTAAATTTATATTAATTTATTTTAAAAATATCATCTAAGACCTTATTAATAATTCACTGAATAAAGAATTTGAAAAATAAGGCTTTAACCTTTTGTAAGAAATTGAAAAACAAACTAAATAGGTTTAATAGGCATATGCAAAGTGGTTGCGGGCCTTATCAAAGTATTGATTCGCTCTGTAATGAAGTAGAGGACATGGGTCTCTGAAAAACAAATTATGTGGGCATCTGCTAAGTTTATGGGTCTCCGTAAAGGTTTATGAGCCTTCGTAAATGTCAAAATTTAGAAATAATGAATGATGTATTCTAGCTGTTTGGAACCAGACAAAGTGTGAAGATCAAACAATTTTTTAACATTGGGAGGGAGGTTGATAATTGTTGTAAAGGAGTAATGATTTTCTTTAGTCTAGGTTGTGTAGTAAATCTTTGGTGTGGTAGGCCACCTAGGTGCGGATATAGTTACGGCTGAATCACATAAAAATCATTACTTATTCATATTATTATTTGAATTTGTGCATTTTATTTATTGTTTTTCCTTGCTATTCATTTACCGATTTGCATCATGTTTTATTACCTAAGAAAAGATTTTAAAAGCATTTTAAATAATTTTCAAAGGTTGGGGGCGTGTAAACCAGCAATTGATATTAATTGCTTGGCTCTTTGATATTTGACTTTATATCCAAGAGTGATTTGGGATTTATGTAGAATTTTTTTTTTAATGTCTTTTGATTGCAATGCTGATAGGATAAATGAAAGGCACTCCACACCACGATCACCTTTATTTGATGGCATATCTTTTGATTTCTTGAATAGTCGAATAATGATATATTTTCAATCTTGCAATATGTTAATTTGGAATTTTGTCCTAAAATACTGTATAAGTCCCACTTAGTACAGCTAATGGGAAAGAAATTCCAAAGCCCATTAAAGAATCGACTCCCATGGTATTAGGTTTTGGACTATTGCACGATGTACTGTACTTTAAAATGTGATGATTATTTAAAAATATGTAATATGAGAATAGGGAAGGAGATATGGGACAAGCTAGTCAGCACCTACGAGAATACTGTGAGGTAAGAGGCATAAGAATTATCATCTTAATGCAAGAAGTCGAGCTTTTTAAAATGAAGCGTGGAGAAACTGTTACATATATGTTTGAACAGCTGACAAAGATTGTCAATGGTCTTAATGCATTTGACGAGGTACAGATGGAACAGGAATAGGTAAATAAGATTCTATGTTTTTAACTAAAAGAATGTGATCTGAAGATAACGACTATTTATGAAGGCAGAGGTTTAAATTTCAATACCGTTGGCCATTGGCTTGGTTCTTTAGCAGAAACGTACATAATGCTAACTTGAAGGATGATGAAGAGGATGATATGAGGAAGAAGTCAAAGAATGTAGCACTCAAATATCACACTCTGAGCAACAGTGGCTCATCACTTTCCGAAAGTGATGTTTATGAAATGATATTATAAATTCTACAACTTGAAACGATATTTGGAAATAATTTCTACAAAGACAAGGGTAAGAAATTTGGTCAAAATTTTAAAAATAAATTAAAACATGAACTAGCTGGTGAAAAGAGGGTGATGGGGACATCAGCTCATGGAAGGTTTATCAGAGGTGTAGCCGCCGATCTACGGCCACGATTGAGTCTTTGTATTTTATAGTCATTTATGTTATTTTATTATTCATATATTTTCTATTTTTTTAGCGTCATTATGTCTTTCCGTTTGTACCATTTTAGTGGGAATTGTCATGTGTGAGCCCAAAGGGCAAGTTGATCTTTTATTTTCTTGAGTCCATTGTACTTGACTATTTATAGCCCCTTGTTTGATGTTTGAAGTTAATGAATGGTTATGAGAATTTTTCCTGCACTTGTTTTCTTGGAGCTTTTGCGAGAGCTTTGAAAGAGAGAGTTAGAGAGCTTGGTGGAGCCTAGGATAGGCCACCCGTCGTACCCAACAGTCACCACCGGTGGCTCTTGGTTCTCCTCCCTTCCCCTTACCTCCACCGCCGGCCAACCCCTTCCCCCCCATCCCCTCTCTCTATCACTCCCTCTTGCCATATTTGGATTGACTATATTTGGGGCTGATTTGAAATTCCAATGCAAACAATTGGAGTTTTAAAATCTTTCCTAAGACAGTCAATCTATTTTAGGAAGTTTATAAATCAACCCTATTTTGAATTCAAATTCAAATAGAGTTAATCAAATACTTTCCTAAGTCCTAATTTAATTT
This sequence comes from Dendrobium nobile, assembly GCA_022539455.1. Lineage (NCBI taxonomy): Eukaryota > Viridiplantae > Streptophyta > Magnoliopsida > Asparagales > Orchidaceae > Dendrobium > Dendrobium nobile. Next base: position 9,365,233 of record CM039728.1, on the reverse strand, counting down.
AGGCAAGCTTGGACACTTGGCAATCAAACCCTAATCCCCCTCATGATGCCGCCGGCCCCTTCTCTCCTAGCCCATTAATGTTTTCCAATTCTTTCCTATTCCCAAGCCTATCTTTAGGAAATATTTCTAAATCCTATTTTCTCCTACTTGGCCGAAAATTCCAGCTCCTATAATTCCTCAAGTTATTTCCTAATCTAAGTGCTTGATTAGGAAACCAATTTCTCCTTCCCTCATTAAACCGCCGGCCCCTCCCTTCTCCCTTAACCGCCTCTCCTCTCTCTCCAATCCCCTCTCTCCCCTCTGTATTACCTCCATTGAATTGAGGATAAAATTCTCCCTCCAATTTTCCTACCACCTAAACTTAGAAAATCTGAATTTGCTCTCAGATTTTGGTTCAAAATCTGAAACTGTTTTCAGATTTTTGGGAAAGGAACTTGGAGCTTGTTTCTTCTCCACTTGCAAGAGGAACTTCTTTCTCTTTACTACCACTCAAGAGGCGTATCAAGTGCTAAGGAGATTTTACCGTCAATCATCCATCAATGTTTAAAATTGTGTATTCGGGTATTGAGGTGTTTTTCATTTGTGAGGCGAGGCGTAAGCCTCAAGGCGTTTTGAGGCGTAAGCCTCAAAATCAAAAGATTGCGTAAACATAAAATGATAATTTTTTATATACTAATGAGTGAATAACATAAAACATAAAAAAGCATAAGATATATAGTGAAATCAAAATATCCCAATAATAAGACAGCATGAAATATAGTTCAACTCAAAATTCTATCTTTCCCAAATTCCAGTATTCTTTTCATTAAAATATAATTTTAATTTCTAAAAATAAATAGCAATGACATATCACATAAGAACTTATAAGTCATCAGCATTGTCATCACTAAGGGGTTCTTCATTTGAATCATCATTATGATGATCTGCTCTCTCCCCTTCCTCCTCTCCTATAGAGTCCAAGTCGGGCATTTACTTCAAGATTTATGTAAGTTTTAATATATATATAGCCAGTGAGGCGAGGCGGGCCTCAACCAAGTTGAGGTGCAAGCCTCATTAAAAAACTCGAGGCGTAAGCATCGAGGCATTTTTTACTGGAATTGCGCAAAGGCGGGCCTCAAGGCGAGCCTCATATTGCGCAATTTTAAACCATGTCATCCATGAATGGTGGATCCGGCAATTGAATACGACTTAACTTGGGACGAAGACGGCTTCACCGATATCCCCACTCAATCTTCTTCGACGTGAACCCAAGGATTGATCACACCGTCAAGGACTACTTGGAGCGTATTCTGGACACCTTAGTGGAAGCCATTGACGAGCACTTTGAAGGCATTGAGTGGAGGATCTCCACCACCCCTTGACTAAGGTTTCTCTTACTCCTTTAATTATATTATTCTAAGTCTAACTTCTCTTGGAATTGATGACAGTCATAAATGATGACTCTATGCCGATCATGCTAACACTTAGTAAACATAGGAATTGAGTGCACCTCTATGTTTAGTAATTCTTGTTGTTAGATTAGGGATTTCTTTGAAACTACTATTTGTCATTGTGTTGTTTTCTTAATCTATTTGGAAGGCTTCAAAATCTCTTGCTACATAATTTGGCCTAAGCGAGTGTGACCCCTATTTGTCTTAATACATTGTTTTAAAGTGCTAATAGTTTTGATCTTTGATTATTCTAATCACAAGTTGTGCAAAATCCTATTGAACTAATAGCATTGCATATGTAGTCCTGCACCAGAGGGAGACCCCAATGCGTTTAAGTGCCACAAGTCTGGCTACTTGAAATCAAAATATCTTTAAAAGAGAAGTGAAAGAAAAAAAAGATCCCAACAAAGAAGGGAAAGTAGGCATTAACGTTTATTTGGGCAGACTTGGATGGTGAAAGACACTATAGAATCATCTGTTCAAGAAGAATTAAATGTCTCCTTGTCATTAATGTCTCTTATGATGAGGTAAATGACATGTATTATGACGATTTACATTATACCTTTTTTGAGATCAATAATATTTTAGTCAATTTAAATAGGAAATATCGTGTTTTGAAGACTATGTAAACTTTGATTTACATTATATTGGCTTTAAAATGAATTACAATATTCTTGAAAAGACAATGATGTTTATCAACTAAGACATTTTTATGTGATAGATTGCTTTGAAAAAGTTCTATTTTGAATGCGATGCTAAAATTAGATGTAGTTTTTTTGCACCTTGGACATCACAGGAGAATGATGCAATTGAAAGGAAGAATATAATTTTATTGTATAGGGAAAGAACCATGTTAAGTGAATAATATCTAAATATTTTTGAGTTGATATTATGTGATTCATAAGATAAACATTAGATCAATTTTCAAGAAGGCATCTAAGGAGATATTGAAAGAGAAAGTAAATTGTATCACATTTTCATATTTTTAGGTGTAGATATTTTATCTTAAAGACTTGAAAAATGAAAAAGAAAGTTCGATTGAGTTTGAGATGTGATTAGATGGAGTACTTTTGGGATATTCTAGCCATAAAAAGGCTTATAGAGTATTTTGGATGATATTTATGCAAGAAGAATTAAATGAATTCATTAGAAATGATATTTGAACACTGCCGTTGTCAGGTCCTAAATCCTAGATGAGAAAAGTGGAGGGTTGCGTTAGGTAGTCGACAGCCAGTGTAAAATTTATCGAATAATCATGACATAAATCTTTTAATACATTGTTTTAATGCTAGGGCGTTCCCTAGAAGCAATGTATTGTATGGCCTGAATACAACAACAAGTGAGCAAGAGCCACCTCACTGGTTTAAATAGGCAAGAGTTCTGACATCATGGATGAATGTGGGCTGAGAAGCTAGTATATGAAATTAAAATTAGGATATAAACTTAGAATATATGTTCTTTTCTAGGGAAATTAATGAAATTAATAGATATTATGATCCATAGGAAGATAAATATTCTTTGCATTCAAGAAACTAAATGGGTTGGAGAGAAGGCTAAGGAGATTGATTGTTAAAAATTTAAACTATGATATTCTGGTAGGAGTCGTACTAGAAATGGTGTAGGTGTGATTACAGATAAGAATTTGAAGGATAATGTTATAAAAATTAATAGAATTAGAGATAGAATTATAAATTTCAAGATTATTGTTGATGCTAAGATTATTAATATTATAAGCTTTTATGCTCCTCAAGTAGGTTTGAATATGTGTTCAAAATTAAAATTTTGGAATAACCTAGAAAAAATAATACAAATAATACCTCTCAAAGAAAGAGTTTTTATTGTAGGAGATTTAAATGGACATGTTGGTAGAGAAATATATGATTTTAAAAGCATTCATGATGGCTATAATTTTGGAGCGATTAATGAAGGTGGTAAGGCCATATTAGATTTTTCTTTAGCTTATGATTTTGTATTTGCTAATTCCTTATTCAAGAAAAGAGATGAACATCTCATCACTTATAAGAATGGATATAGTAAAACTCAAATTGATTATATTCTTATAAGAAAAAAAGATCGTTTAGATTGCAATAATTGTAAAGTTATTCCGAGTGAAAGTTTATATGTCACATCGCTTATTAGGATTTTAAGATGAAGGGACATAATATTAAAAATAAAGTAAATCGTTGTTTTAAGATTAGATTGGGGCATTTAAATAATATTAACAAATAATATTTTTAAGAGTAATATTCTAGATCTTAAGATTTGTCTATGCATGAAAAAGCTAATGTTATATAGGAAAAAGTAATTAGTGATATTATGAATATTGCAAAAGATGTTCTTGGAGTATCAAAGGAAACTGCTATTAATAGTAAAAATAGTTGGCTGTGAGATCAAAATGTGAAAAAAAAGATAAAAATAAGATTTGTTATAAAAATTGGTTTAGTTGTAATAGCTTTAATAATTGAAAAAGATATAAAAAGGTTCGTAAAGACTCTAAGAAAATAATTTGCAATACAAATTTTTTTTGCTTTTAATGATTTATATAATATATTAGATACTAAGGAGAGAGGTATGAAGCATAGGTTGTAGCGTGACACTAATATTTCTTGAAATCAAATTGGATTTGTGCCAGATAAATCTACTATGGAAGCTATACATTTATTGAGAAGTTTGATGCAGAAGTATAGAGAGAATAAGGAGGATCTACATATGATTTTTATTGATTTAGAGAAAACATATGATAAAGTTCTAAGAGAAGTGCTATGGAGAGTTCTACATAAGAAAGGGAATAATAATGCTTATGTTCAAGTTATTAAGGATATGTATGCAGGGGCTGTTACTTGTGTTCAATCACAAGGTGGTTTAATCAAGTATTTCCTATTTCAATTGGATTACATCAAGGATCAACCTTAAGCCCTTATCTTTTTTGCTTTAGTCATGAATGTTCTTACTAGACTTTTGCATGAGGTGTATGGTTTTTGCTGATGATATTCTTCTTTTTGATAAGACTAGAGAGGGAGTTGACGGTAAACTTAAATTATGGAGGTCGACTTTAGAGTCTAAAGGCTTTCGTTTGAGTAGATCTAAAACTGAATATATGGAGTATAATTTTAATAATAATAATAGATCTAGTGGGGGGATCGTGACTTTGGACGATCAAGTCATTAATAAGAGCACACATTTTAGATATATTGGGTCTATTGTTCATAGTGATGGTGAAATAGATGGGGATATTATTAGTAGAATTCAAGTTGGATGGCTGAAGTGGAGGAATGCATCGGACTTGTTATGTGATAGAAAAGTCTCTCTCAATTTTAAGGGAAAATTCTATAAGATGGTAGTGAGACCTGCAATGCTTTATGGTGCAGAATGTTTGCCATTAAAAGAGAAGCATAATATTAAGTAAGTGTTGCAGAGATGAGGATGCTCATGTGGATGAGTGGCTTTACTTTTAAAGACAACATACAAAATGAGCATATACATGAAAAGGTTGGAGCCGCTCCAATGGAAGATAAAATTAGAGAGAGCCTCCATAGATGGTTTGGTCGCATAAAATGATGGCATTCCGATGATCCGATTAGAAAAGTAGATGCATTAGATTTGACTTATATTAAGAAAGGTTGAGGTAGACCTAAAAAGAATTTGTTAGAAAATATTAGAAGTATGCTCTCTTTATTAAATTTAGATGAGAATTTGTCCCACCCTTAACAAGACAGTGGAGAAAAAAGATTCATGTAGCCGACCCCACATAGTGGGATAAAAGCTTGTTGTTGTAATAGAAATGATTTTGAGAGCTAGGGCCTAGACCCATGATCAACAAATGATTGGAACAAAATAGGTATACAAAAATAAGATAATTTAGGCACATTTGTAAGAAATTAGACTAGATTAATATAGGTACAGTAAGATTGAAGGGTTTGACTTTGCAGAGTCATATCCTCTTATAGCTAGATTAGAAGTTATTTGGTTATTGTTAGCATTTTTTTGTTTTAAGGGATTCAAATTATATTAAATCAATGTGAAAATTGCTTTTTTAGATGGAAATATAAAGAAAGATGTTCATGTATATTACCACCAAGATTTGTAGATCATTTGTACGCAGATAATATGTTTAAATGTAAAATTGCACTATACGGACTAGCAAGCTTATTGAGCTTGGTATGGATACTAAGCACATTCTTGATTAGTTTGAGTTTTATCGAAGGTAAAGTAGGCACCACATTATTTATAAAGATGAATGAGATGATATGATAGTGACTCAAATTTATGTGGATGACATCTTATTTAGAACTATGCAAAATTCACTATCATGAGTTTTCATTATTTGAGTATGGAGTTTGAGATGAGTTTGATGGGAGAAGTTACATATTTTTTGGATTATAAATCTAGCATAAGGGTGATGAAATTTTTACATCTCAAACCAAATATATTAATGATTTGAATATAATGTTTAATATGAAAAGATTCAAGTTTATTGATAACTCATGAGCCTAACAATTAATTTAGATAAGGTTATACGTGGGAAGTGAGTTAATTCTAAGGTTTACAGTGGAATGATTGGATCTTTATTGTATTTGATAGCAAGTACACTAAGCATTGTGTTTGCAGGACTGTACTTTAGATTTCTAGTAGATCTTGAGCACTATCATCTAAAGAAAATCCTTAGAAATCTTATAGGTTCATCAAATCTTGGGTTACGATATCCTAAGAATTAGTTATCAATTGAGCTTGTATGTATTTCGATGCCAACTATGTTGGAATTAGGCATAAATGGCGCACGCCATGGCGCAGTGCGACACACATACGGTTCTATTTGCTTGGCGTGGCGTGACGTTTCAAAATAGAGTGCGCTATTTCTGCCATGCATGTGCATTGGTGCATGGCGCAAATGACGCGCGTTATTTTGTTAACATGTTATAAGTTTAAAATTATAAATAATAATTAAAATTTTTAAGGTTTATATATTAATATTACAAATAATTATTAATTATTTAAACATCAAATAAATAAAATATAAAAAAAATATTAAAGGATTTAACTTTTTTTTTTAGGATTTAAAGATATCATTTTTGCTATTTGGTGGGATTTAGGCTAAATTATGCTTAAATCTTGCTCAAATCTATTGATGTAAGTTATTGTAAGATTTAAAATTATCATTTTTGTTGTTTAATAGTATTTAAAATTGTCATTTTTTGTTGTTGATAGGATTTAAAATTGTCATTATTCTTAAATCCTGCTTAAATCTATTGATGTAAGTTTTTATAGGATTTAAAATTGTCTTTTTTTGTTTGATAGGATATTTATATTTAACTTTTGCTCTAATCAACTTATTGTTTGCTATTTAATGATATTTAATATATATACATACATATTATTTATTTTACATTATGCGTCATGTGTAAAATGGCGCGTGCCGCGTCATGGCTCCATGGGAAATATTGTGTTGTGCTGCTCAATCGTCATTGACAATTATGGATATAGGGTTGATTGAAAGAATAGTTTAAATACTTGAGTCCTTGGGACTCTTGCTCAGAACATGATCCAAGAGGATACAAACTTTCATTGCTTTATCCACCGTAGAGGTGGAAAATGTCATTGCTAGTAGTTGTGTCACATAATTACTTTGGATTAGGCAACAACTCAGAGGAATATGTACTCAAGATAGATCAAATTCCAGTTATGTGTGATAATACTAGTTTGATAAATTTCATGAAAAATTCTATTCAACACTTGAGAATAAAACATATAGAGATCCATTATCATTTTAATCAGGATCATGAAGCTTGAGGTGATAAAATCATTGAATTTGTTAGCATAAACCACCATCTTGTCGTAATATTCTTGAAACCCTTGGCTTTAGATCATTCTGTTCTCTTAGAAAATGCTTAGGAATGCCAAATCCCTCACTCTTGATATTTTCTAGTAGCTTATGATGCTATACACAAATTATGCCAATTCGCAATCCAAAAGAACACGAAAAGTGGCAAAATTCTTAATTCAATTCTTAACGGGCACCCACATTCGCTAAGTGATGGATTCCTGCAAACTCGTGTATTATATTTCTATATTTTTGCAAATACATGTATTAATTTTCTATATTTTATCAATGCCATGTGGCATTAAAAGTTCCATATCATATTTGACTGCTCGGAAACTGAGTGCAAGTTTGTATGAAAGATTTTGATTACTTCCAACCACAAAAAATATTCAAACCCATTTTATCCTAAAGATCATTATTTTCCTATTTATAACCATTAACTACCCATCTTATTTTTGATTTTTCAAAAATAAAAAATAAAAATGACTCCATATACAACTAAAAATAGCCCTAATTCATCGTAGCGGTTGCTATATTCTACATAAATCTTCATTCTCCTGAGGTATGCCAGTTTTTATTGAGGGTAAGGATTCAAGCTATAATTTTTCTCCTAGTGAAAAACAAAAATTTTCTTGACTCCCTTTTTTTTTTCTTTTAAATCTACATTAGTCTCGTACTTAATTTTCTTATTATTTTATTTTTCCTTTATTCTCTTCCATATTCTATCCTACCCATATAATAGATGTCCAGTCACCCTAGAAGATCTAGTCACAACTGGTGTGGATCCTGCTCTTCTCTCAATGGTTGTGAATGCATCACATCCTAGTAGTAAACATGCCTCAATAGATCGACCCCATTACATTGGTCTATTTTACCACCTTAATTGTGGCATTCTTCCCTTATTCCAAACTTCTAGCCTCCGAAATTATCATAATGCTCATTCATGCTGTGGCTGGTGGTGGAGATTGACAACGACCTACCATCAACCCTAAGTGATCTATTCTCAAAGCCTGCCATCAACTCTTTTTTTTTCCCTATAAAAAACTACGATTTGAGATCCAAGAAGAGAAAAATGGATTTGTGTGCTTGTTCTTAACAAGATTCCTTGATGTCTGACTTTCAGTCTTCATGATGGTTAACTTCTTGGAAGGGAGATCAAAGAAATCAAATATAATGAAGAGAAAGAAGAATCTTAATAAATTCATAAGAGAACAAATATTAGAAGAATGAAATTCTAAACTTGCTCTGATATAATGTAGAAAAGTAGAAAAAAAAACTACTTGGAATTTTACTACTTGATTATGTATAATGTGTACAAGTGTATATATATTTCTCCAAAAATCTTACATTGGAAATAAGTCAACGCTACTTGCAAAAAGGCAAAAAGTCACCAAGGGGGCAAATGACTAGAAGAGGAATAGGAGGCACATGGATCACTATCTAAGGGCCACAAGAGGGTCGATCCAATGATTAGAATCTTTAATCAGTGTGCTTAATGATCCTTATCAAGATTTATTGACTTCTGAGTCGCAAGATCATTCAACACTCATGGTTTTGATTTTGTGATCTAAAGTGAAGGAAATGCAAATGATAATTGTTAGATTAATGACGCCGAAAGAAATCAATTGAGTATCCTATTTTTTTTCCTCCTATCTACATGTTTTTTGTGTTATATACAAGGCTCATGATAGCTTGATTAAACGTTTGAATTCGAAACCATTGGGGTCTAGATTTTGTAGTTTGATCTTTCGTGATATGTAAATGATCTCTAACAACCCTTTGTTGGTATGAAGTAGCTCTTGCATCAATCACATAAATAAATCAACTTAGGCGCACCTCATAACTTAAAAAAAAGAAGTTTTGATGCGTTGGTACTATGATAGATAGCTAGATAGAGGGAGTGAAAGGGAGATATAGGAAGCTTAATGTCCTCGTATAACTGTATTGCACCTAATTTATTTTGGCCAAATAAACATGCCAACTTATCAAGATTTGTTTTGGGTTGTGAATTGGGTGGTGTAACATTTCTCTAACGTAATATTTTCTTTCTACTCTTTAAAGTCTTGCTTCAGTAATAAATACGTCCATGCTTCATGGCCAATTTACTTGGTTTGAACTTATTAAACAACATGATGTACTGATAAATGTTTTGCTAAACATTCAGTCTTTGCTAGAAAAACTGAAGTCTATATACTTAAATTCGGAAGGACTTCCACCTGATCGGATTGTCCCCACAGTTGGGCTTAATATTGGTCGTGTTGAAGCTTCAAATGCCAAACTTGTATTTTGGGACTTAGGAGGTCAGGTATGTTTTTCAAAAAATAATTGTTTATAAATGCAGCATTATTGATGTGAAATTTCTTTTTTGTGTCTCTATTATTTGTGGGAGCTTTATGTCCTGTTGTAATTTTATGAAGCGGATATAATGAATAGCTCTGAAGCGTTGCATATATGGACTAATGATAGTGCATTCTAAAAAAAATAATTTTAAATTGCAAAATGAGAATTATGCTTAGCTATTATTCTTATGCAGATGTAAGGAGGTAGCTTCTTTTAGAAGTTGGCAGTCACGGCTTGCAGTATCCTAGAAAGATTCATATCCAACTAGCATTCAAATACAAGAAGAAAACGAATACAACAACAACAATAACAAGCCTTAATTCCCACTATGTGGGGTCGGCTACATAAATCATTTTCCTTCATTGTGTTATGTTAAGAGTCAAATTCTCATCTAAATCTAAAATAGAAAGGTCATTTCTAATATTTTCTAACAAAGTGTTTTTAGGTCTACCTCTATCTTTCTTAACATAAGTCAAATATAATACATCTACTTCCTAACCGGGTCTTTGGAAGACTGCCATTTTATGTGACCAAACCATCTAAGGCGACTCTCTCTAATCTTATCTTCCACTGGAGCTACACCAACCTTTTCACGTATATGCTCATTTCATATTCTGTCTTTAAGAGTAAAGTCACTCATCCACCTGAGCAACCTCATCTCTGTAACACTTAACTTAATATCATGCTTCTCTTTTAATGGCCAACATTTTGCACAATAAAGCATTGCAAGTCTCACTACTATCTTATAGAAATTTCTCCTAAGTTTGAGAGGGACTTTTCTATCACACAACAAGTCTGTTAACTAAAAAAAGAGACAAAAGAAACAAAATGATCGAATAGACACATCTTTCCAATTCAGACCCACTATACACAGTTGCACGCTCAAACGAAGAAGCCCTTCTTGTCAATAACTCCCATTTGAAAAGGCTATCAATAAATGACGTGGAAAAAAAACTTGCGATTTCAGATTCTACTTCGGTTCCCTGTTACTTTCTTCGCAAACTCACGACAGCTGCAATCTGCTTCCTAAGTGGAATTGACCAATACAGCATAGCCGTGAACGGCCTCTGCCTCGTGTAATTCACCCTCGTGCGTGAGAGATCCCTCGATCAGACCATCTCTTATGTCTGACACCCCACGTCGGCCAATCCTCCACTTCTGGCTTCTCTACACGCTCTGTTCGCCCTCGCTGTTGCTCTTTACGCGACATGCCTGTCTCTTTCGACGCCCCAAGCCTCTGCTCACGTCCGACTCCGACGCCCCTGCCTCTTTCGGCTTTGTCTCCCGTAGGCACCTGACTCGGCCTTCTTCGGCTTATAATCCCACAAATAATCTGATCCGAAAGACCCAAGAAAATGCCCGCCTATATTCCAATTTATACATAAAAACCTATCCATACAAAGATTTATCAATCTATGTCTGTATCTGATTTCACTAATGAATGACACGATTAACCCATTATCTTCAATTTGGTAATCTGCACAAAGCCTGCTTATTTCGTCTAAATATCAAATTTAAATTACTTCAAAGCCATTTGTTTATTTTATTCAAAGACAAAACAATATGTTGGCGGAATTTTGACAGTAATATTAATTGTCATTTATTCAGTTCAATCTTTAAGTAATTAAATATAAAATTATTGCCAACCAGCAAGTATTCGTCGATTTGAAAACCTCACACAATTGATCTCTGATTTGGGTGAGATGAATTTTAAATTCAAATATCTGTGCTGTAATTTTTAATCCGGGTGGATTATTTTAATTTTCGAAGCTTGCAGAGTTGAATATTTGATACTAACGAGTTGAATTTTAAAATTTGAAGACCCTGCATCGTTGATCTCTGATCCGGGCATGAGGAAATAATGGAAAATGTTGTCTCAGCCTCCCCTTAAGGGAGAGGACGTCGGGAGGTTGCCTAAATCATCTCAGAAATTTAGAGGATAATTCAATTTGAACATTAATGAAATTAAAATATTAAAATTTATTTTTAATATTAATTAACTAATTTATTTAATTAATATTTAATAAAATTTAATGGATTAAAATTAATAAAAAATAATTGATTAATTAGAATATTTTTTTTATGATCATTAGAGTTTTCTAGTCGTCTAATACATGATAGTTGAAAAGTTTCCAACACTTTTCTCTCATGCCCTTTAATGACCTTTGCAATCATCATTACAATTAAGTCTATTTGAGTTGTTACTAAAGTGTACTACGAAAATTTTTATAAGCAAGAGGGATGATCATGTTCTGTTATTTACTTTTATCCTGCTCGTCATCATTCTTCAAAAATGCCATTGAAAATAAGTAAAAACTTGTTGGACAATATTTCAGTCTAATGATTATTTTTTAGGTGTCTCAAATATCTCCAAATAAGACCTCTCATTAAGAGATTCCAACATATGTAATATTGGATGAAAGATTTTGAATTGTTGTGGCATTTCAAATGCTAATTACTTTTGAAATATTAGAGGTCTTTAGTTGTCAAAATGTTACCTCTCCTCCTTAGCTAATAAAATAATTAATTGACTAGTCAAATAAATTAATCAATTAAAATTAATTGGTTAGTTTTAAAACCAATAGCATTTTAAATCCAAGAGTTTTAAAATACGAGAGCATTTTATATAAAAATTTTAAATACGAGAGTTTTAAAATTCAAGAGTTTTAAAATTAAGATTAATACAATCAACTAGAAAATTTGATTTTAGTTAATTGAATAGTTAATTAAATTATGAAAGAAAATGCTAGAAAAGGAATGTTAATTTTTCACTAATCAGACATGTACAAACAACTCTCTAAATAATAACTCAACCAACATAAAATTCTCAACTCAGTACTGAACACCACAAACACGACTTTACAAACTAAACTCTGCAACACATCCTATGTATTCTCTGATGCAAACTCATAATTAGCATGAGCTCCTGCAAACAAGAAAAAAATTAATTAAGCATTGAAATTAAATTAATATCAAAATAAATACTAAAGTAGAAAAAAGAATAAGTGCTACAGTAACTACTAGCATTAGAAAAGTAAATCAATTGGTGCAAAAAAGTAAACTGCCAAACAGAAAAAAGAGCAACTATAGCAAAAATATTAGCGTCATAGATTGAAAACAGCTGGCTAGTAAGTGTCGAGCTAGTAAACAATTGAAAATCACAGCCTGGTGTCAAGCTAACAAACAACTGCCGTCCTCTCAAAAAATAAACAATTAAATCCTTAGACATCATAGTGTATAGGACTAGGTTGTAAGACTTACTATTTGATAACTTCTAAGTGAAGTAATAAGACTCACTTTCAGGCATCTTCTAAAATAAGCTGTAAGATCTATTACTTGAGAGAAACTCCTTTCAAATTAAATCTGAACCTCAGGTATTTTAACTAATAAGACTAAATTGTAAGACCCACCGATAGGATACTTCTATAGGAAAGCATTAAGATCGATCTTACTCAAATAACTATACAATTTTTAATGAAAGTCATGAAACCTATTATTTAGAAAATTTTTAAATATCAAATCCTCAAACAATTAAATTTAAATTAATGGGCATCTTAATATAAATGATTATGTTGTAAAACCCATTTTTAGGTAACTTTTGAAGGAGTCGTAAGTCCTATCAACTAAATTCAAATTAATGAGTAGTTTAGCCTGTAAGACTAAATTGTAAGACCCACAAACAGTCAACTTTTATGTGAAGTCGTAATTTGGAAGACCCATTTTTAAATTGAAGTCGTAATTTGGAAGTTGCTTGTTGGTGAGTCTTACAATCTAGCCTTGTAGGCTAAATTGTCCATTAATTTGAATTTGATTGATAGGTCTTACGACTCACTTAGAAGTTGCTTAAAAATTAGTTTTACAACCTAATTCTTTAGATTAAGATGTCTGTTAATTTGAATTTGATTGTTTGAGGGTTTGATATTTAGAAATTTCTCAAATAATAGCTTTCATGATTTCCATTAGAAGTTGTCTTATTATTTGGGTAGGGCTTGTCTTAATACTTCTTTCTAGAAGTAGCTCATTGGTGGGTCTTTTAATTTAACTTTATAGACTACACTACCCGATGTTCATATTTAATTTGAGAGAAGTTTCTTTCAAGTAACAGGTCCTACAACTTCTTTTGTAAAATACCTGAAAGTGAGCTTATTACTTCAATTAGAAGTGGCCTAATAGTGGGTCGTACAACTTAGTCCTATAGACTACAATGCCCAGGGATTTAATTATTTGTTTGTCTGAGTGAACAACATTTATTTGTTAGCTTGCTACAAGATTGTGGTTTTCAGTTGTTTATTAGCTCGAGACTTACTAACCAGCAGTTGTCAATATGTGAAACTAATTTTTTGCTACAGTAGCTCTTTTCTTTCTATTTGACGTTTTTCTTTTTAATTATAGTAGTTTACTTTTCATACATCAGTAGTTCTACTTTCCTTATGCTAGTAGTTTACTGTGACATTTGTTCTTTTTTTCTATTTTAATATTTTTATATTAATTTAATTTCAATACTTATTTAATTTCATTTGCTTGTTTGCAAGAGCTTGTGCTAATTTAGAGTTTGTGTTGGAGATTTTTATTTGGAAATTAGTGTTTGTGGTTTTTAGTGTTGAGTTGAGAGTTGGTGTTGGTTGAGTTGTTGTTTAGAGAGTTGTATGTACATGTTTCATTAATGAAAAAATAACATTTTTTTTCCTGCCTTTTTCTTTTATAACTTAATTAAATAATTAATTAATCAATTGTAAAATTTCTAATTAATTGTATTAATCTCAATTTTAAAACTCTCGTATTTAAAATTTTAATTTAAAATGCTCTCGTATTTTAAAATTATCAGATTTAAAATGTTCTTGGATTTAAAATTAACTAATTAATTTTAATTGATTAATTAATTTTTGACTAGTCAATTAATTTTTATTAGCTATTATATTAATTATTTCATTAGTTAGAGGAAGAGAGGTAATGTTTTAATAACCAGAGACCTTAAACATTTCAAAGGAGAATATCATTTGAAATGCCACATTAATTTAAAATCTTCAATCCAATTACTTATATTGGAACATCTTAATGAGAGGTCTTATTTGGAGACATTTGAGTCACCTCAAAAATAATCTTTGGATTAAAATTTTGTTTAAAAAGTTCTTACTTATGTTGAATGACATTTTAGTAGAATGATAATGAGCATGATAAAAGTAAATGAGAGAACATGCTTATCCCTTTATCATATGAAAATTTTAGTAGTAGGTTTTTAGTAACAGCTCAAATGAACTTATAATTGTAATGATGATTGCAAATGCCGTTAGAGAGTCTGGGAGATAAGTGTTTGCGACTTTTCAACTTTTATGCATTAGACGACATATAAAACTCTAATGATCATAAAAAATATTCCAATTTATTAATTATTTTTGATTAATTTTAATCAATTAAAAATAAATTTTAGAATTTTAATTGAATTAATATTCAAATTGAATTGCCCTCTAGATTTTTGAGGTGATTTAACAACCTCCCAGCATCCCCTCCCTTAAGTCGCGACAATATTTGCCTTTTTTGTTTTTTGTCATGGATCAGAGATTAATAGTGCAGGGTCTTCAAGTTTTAAAATTCAACTTGCTTGGCTCAAATATTCAACTATGCGAGGTCTTCGAAAATTGAAACAATTCACCTGGATTAAAATCACGGCACGAGTTTTCAGATTTTAAAACCATTTGTCAGGATAAAAAATCACGGTGCGGGTCTTCAGATTTAAAATTCACGTTGCTCAGAGCAGAGATCAATGATGCATGGTCTTCAAATCAGCGAATACTGGCAGCTTGACTATAACTTTATATTTAATTATTTAAAGATTGAACTGAATAATAAATGACAGTTAATATTACGGTAAAATTTCAGCTAACCTACCTTTTGTCTTTGAATAAAATAAAAAAAGGCTTTGAAGTAATTTATATTTGATATTTAAACAGAATAAGCAAGTTTTGTGCATATTGCCAAATTGAAGATAACGAGCTGATCGTGCCATTCGTTAGTGAAATTAGATACATACAGATATTGATAAATCTCTGTATGGACAAGTCTTTATGCATAAATTGGAATAGAGACGGGCGTTGTCTTTGGTCTTTCGAATCAGATTATTTATGGGATTAGAAGTCGAAGAAGAAGGCCGGGTCATGTGCTTACGGGAGATGAAGATGAAGGAGGCTAGGGCGTCGGACGTGAGCGGAGGCTGGGGCGTTAGAATTGCATGTGAGCGGACGCTTGGGGCGAGGGACGAGACATGCTTGTCGCGTGAAGAGCGGCGGTGGGGTTGGACTGGGCGTTTAGAGGCTTCGGAAGTGGAGGATTGTTCGACGCGGGGTGTCAGAAATAGGAAATTGTTCCAATCGAGGGATCTCTTACGCGTGAGGGTGAATCACACGGGGAAGAGGCCTTTTGCGGCTTTGTTGTTCTATCTATAGTTGGATCAGAAGATCGAAGTGAATGGGTTGATTGGATACAACTGTACGTTTAGGAAAAGCTTGGTCCGATTGGGTTGGTTGATTCCATTTGGAAAGCAGATTGCTGTCTTTGTGAGTTTGTGAAGAAAGCAGTAGAATCCGAAGTATAATCGAAAAGCGTAAGGTTTTATTTTCCGTCTTTTATTGATTGCCTTGTTGAATGGGAGTTAGGGGCATGAAGAGTTGCTTTGTTTAAGCACGCAACTGTGTACAATGAACCCAATTTGGAAACATGTGTCTGTTCGATCATTTTATTTCTTTTGTCTCCTATTTGAAGAGCATAAGCATTTATAATGTTAATAATCTTACATCGGCAATGATATTCAAAGTTATAATTCTATTTTTAATTCTATTAATTTTTATAACATTAAACTCTTATTTATAATCACCTACAAAATTTCTAGTACGACTCCTAATAGAATATCAAAGTTTAATTCCTAAACTATCAATTTTCTTAGCCTTCTGTCCAACCCATTTAGTTTTTTGAGTACATATAATTTTTATCTATTTATGAATCATAATATCAATTATTTCCATTAATTTACCTATAAGGAAACCTACATTTCAAGTTCATATTCTAATTATAGTTTCAAGGACTCACATCCGTCCATGATGTGGGCCCGCCTATTTAACATTGCACCCGGGCGCCAGTGCAGCGGCCTCTGCACATTTCTCGCTGTATTCATTCCATACAACACATTGCTTTCAGTGAACGCCCTAGTATTCACAATGTATTAAATGATTCATTTCATGATTATTCAATAAATTTTACGCTGGCTTTCGACTACCTAACACAATTCTTTACTTTTCTCATTTAGGACTTGGACCCTTGCAACAGCAGTGTTATAAATAAAAAAAATGATAAAAAGGTTATCCCTCCTAAACTGTCATGCTCCCTAGGTAGTGAAAGACTTTGTAATAGTTTATTTTCTAATGCAAAGTTGCATTTTCTTTCAAAAAAAAAAAAGTTGTGAAAGACTTTTCCTTAATATCTAGTTCATTTTCACAATCATTGAAGGATGAAAGGTTAGCTACATTGAATGCGTTTGAAATTTTATATCCCTTGACAAATCCATTTAATGGCATTTTCCTATAGGCTTAATGACTCTAAATGATTCCTCAGCTTTTGCTTTGAATTTAGCTAATGAACAGGGGGAGAACAGTCATTTTATAAATGAATCTGAATCTGATCACCTTTCTTGTAGGAAATAGACGTGCGAAATTTATTGGCTTGCTTATAATCTTTTGTGTTTTTCTTCATCATTTCTTGAACTCGGTGATACATTTTTTTAATCATGTTAATCCATTTATCTACATCAATATTATATTTGGAAATTATAATCACAGGAGTCAAATCTAAAGGGTTGATGGGATTCTGGCCACATCTAGTCTCCAAAAGTACTTCGTTCTGTAGTTTTGCTAATGGACCGATTGTAAACAGACTCAGCTTGGTCCTAAGTGAGATCCCATCGCTTAATATTTTTTCTCTTCAAAACATCATAATAAGTTTTTCAAATTACAATTGATGGCTTCTATTTGGCCATCAGTTTGAGGATGAGCAATGGAGCTAAACTAAAGTTTATCACACAACTTTCCCATAAAGTTCTCTAAAAATTTGTTAAGAAACATCATAGCGGGTGTAATTATTTTTTGGATCCATGTAAATGAATTATATCTCAAAATTGGGATACAAAATTGATCTCAATTTAGTGATCTAGTATCACATTTCTTTGATTTAGTTCATTGACAATATAAAATTATACTAATTATCCTTGGACTAAATTGGAATCAATTTGTATCTCAATTTTTATCAATTTCTGCTAGATAAGATATTAGGGATCAAATTTTTATAGTATGGGGACTAAATTAGAGAAATGTGTTAATCTGAGACTAAATTGGCTGTATACAAGTAGTCAGAGGACCTTTGGGGTTTTTATCCAAGTAAAACTAAGAGTCAGATGCTGTGAGGTGCGGTCAACTAATTAATATGCAAATGGTTAGGATCAAGTCCAGGTTTCAAACATGCTCTTATTAAGGCATGAGTGAAAATAACATTCGTGATACTATTACTATTAATAACTAATCTATATCTTTTGTCATTATAGGTGGCATACATTTAAAAAATATTTCTATGTTTTCAATCTTTTGTTTCAAGTTTTGAAATAAACCATTTGAGATTATTTAAATTTGCATCATGGACAAAATTTAATTTTCAATAGTTAATTTTTCACTAGATAATTGTGTGTCATCATTAACTTCTTCAAAATCATCTACTTCAAAGTTATAAATTTTTTTTGATACTTAAAGAAACAAAGTCTCTATTTTTTTTATTATTGGTGTCTGGAGAATCGTAGGGTGTGGAGAACTAGAAGATGTAAAGAGGGGAATCCTTTTTAATAGAGTTAGGAAATAATTTCTTTTGATCTTCATTACTTGTGCAGTGAGTTCTGGCAATTAAATCTTCAATGTTATTTAGATACTCAATAACTTTCATATTACCCTATCTTAGAGTTAATAATTAACGATGCAATTTCTTATCATGATATCAAGGGCAATGTTTATTTGTATTTATTTCTTTCATTTAAATCCAAATTAAGGCACTTATGCCATTCCTTTCTTCTTTTGTAAGAATATTATTCCAATTGATTTTCATGTTCAGGTGTTTCATTTTAACAAATTAACACGTTGATGTCTTTCATATTATTTCAATCAAAGAATCTATCAATTTAAGCCGGCCAGTCTAAAAATTGGTTAGGATCTTAGATATCATAAAAATTGGGGCTTTTATTTTTATTATGGGTTATCATAAGCTCTACTGTACAGGAATTATTCTATTTATAGGTTCTAAATTGTTATCATTAAAGTCAGTGTCAACAGTGCAACAGGTTGATTGTGATTCCTAATTGTCACCTAATGTAATTGGTTCCTTATGTTTTCCATCATATTAAACTTAAGTTTGATCATCATCTGATGCATCGCCTTGCCTTACCTAAATGCCTAGGCTAGTGCCCCACTTGTGTTTGACTTCTCCTGGTGTCAGTATTTTCCGTTGGTATATTTTCTTATTTTATGCAATGAACTATATTGCCACTTACAAAATATATATTTCCAGTATTTCAGAAAAAAATATGAGGACAAAAGTATTTCAAAGTAGTGTTGCATAAGAATTATATATTGATGTAATATATTGCAAGCTATGTTGCACCGATACGGATACGGCGATACGGATACGACACAATACGGATATAGGACACGCCAATTCTTAAAAATACAGGGTACGGATACGGCGCGGATACGGCATTATAATATATAAATAATACATAAAAATTAAGAAAGTAATCAAAGTGTAATATTTGAAATGACAAAAAAATTGAAATAAAACTAAGCATTAAATATTTAAATGTCTAGTACATCAACAAAAACAAGAAGATAAATTGTCCAGCACATGAAATTTCAACTATTCAATAGAAGGAATGATAGGATTAGCTTCTTCAGTGGTTTGTCTTTGAGTTTCTATATCATCTTCAATAAATATCATAGCTTCTAATTCAGGCTCATCAAGTGAAAGATTAGCAATTTCTAATATTCCCATATCCTCAAGAGATTCAAATCCATCTCCAACAACATCCCACATCCTGTTGTCTCTTTCCATATAAGTTGGAGTTTTCGTTGAGAGAAGCCGAAGGTTTGTATGCACGTAAACTAAATCTTTACTGCTTCAATTTGGCCATCCTAGCCATTTCCGTATTGAATGACCATCTATATGTATTTTTTCATGTCTTGATTTAAATCCAGCTTTTGCCATGTACTTTGCTAAGTTTCATAGTTTATGCACCTATAATATGCTGACTGATTATGAGATCCTAATGGCTCATAGTCTATGCTCTCATTTATCTTTTATGACTGGAATCATCTTTGTCTGGGCTTGAAAATTTGTTCCTGCTGCATTAGTTCAGCTAATTATATTCTTCTTTCTTTCTGGCTTTCTATCTTGTTGAGAGAAGGGCATTTATTTGATGTGCTTCGAGTTTTCTTATTCTATTCGATAATCCATTTTGATGCAATCTGGTAGATCGAGAGACCAACCAATCTATCACACCAAGTTTATTCGGGTTTTCTTAGTCTGCTTTTTGATTGTCAAATGAATAAGTAAACTTTGCCACTTTTGTACAGAACTAATGCAACTTTTGCGTTAGCTTCAAGAGTTAAAATTTAAACAATATTCTTTGGACATTTGCATATATCTTCTTATATGCATGTAACTTCTAAATTGTACCAATATACTTGGTAGTGTTGACCAGCTCAAAGCACATTCCAGATTTTAATGATCACGAATTACACAAAGGAATTAGGATGGATGGTTTTAAATTGAGTATATGCAGAAAATATTCACCATTAGGACAATCATACACATAAAGACAAATCTTTTACAATGAAATATGTTTTATGTCATCATGTGTAAGAGCCACTCAACACAAAATATCGAAGGCCAAAAATGACAAATAAGCAGATCTATCTAAATTTTTCCAGGTAACCCATTAGTAAATTAGTTTTTCACCATAGTTATATTATTAAATTTATAATAATTTATTTTAAAATATCATCTAAGACCTTATTAATAATTCACTGAATAAAGAATTTGAAAAATAAGGCTTTAACCTTTTGTAAGAAATTGAAAAAACAAACTAAATAGGTTTAATAGGCATATGCAAGTGGTTGCGGGCCTATCAAAGTATTGATTCGCTCTGTAATGAAGTAGAGGACTATGGGTCTCTGAAAAACAAATATTGTGGCATCTGCTAAGTTTATGGGTCTCCGTAAAGTTTATGAGCCTTCGTAAATGTCAAAATTTAGAAATAATAATGATGTATTCTAGCTGTTTGGAACAGACAAAGTGTGAGATCAAACAATTTTTTAACATTGGGGGGGGTTGATAATTGTTGTAGGAGTAATGATTTTACTTTAGTCTAGGTTGTGTAGTAAATCTTGGTGTGGTAGGCCACCTAGGTGCGGATATAGGTACGGCTGAATCACATAAAAATCATTACTTATTCATATTATTATTTGAATTTGTGCATTTTATTTATTTGTTTTTCCTTGCTATTCATTTACCATGATTGCATCATGTTTTATTACCTAAGAAAAGATTTTAAAAGCATTTTAAATAATTTTCAAAGGTTGGGGGCGTGTAAACCAGCAATTGATATTAATTGCTTGGCTCTTTGATATTTGACTTTATATCCAAGAGTGATTTGGGATTTATGTAGAATTTTTTTTTTAATGTCTTTTGATTGCAATGCTGATAGGATAAATGAAAGGCACCACACCACGATCACCTTTATTTGATGCATATCTTTTGATTTCTTGAATAGTCGAATAATGATATTTTCAATCTTGCAATATGTTAATTTGGAATTTTGTCCTAAAATACTGTATAAGTCCCACTTAGTACAGCTAATGGGAAAGAAATTCCAAAGCCCATTAAAGAATCGACTCCCATGGTATTAGGTTTTGGACTATTGCACGATGTACTGTACTTTAAAATGTGATGATTATTTAAAAATATGTAATATGAGAATAGGGAAGGAGATATGGGACAGCTAGTCAGCACCTACGAGAATACTGTGAGGTAAGAGCATAAGAATTCATCTTAATGCAAGAGTCGAGCTTTTTAAATGAAGCGTGGAGAAACGTTACATATATGTTTGAACAGCTGACAAAGATTGTCAATGGTCTTAATGCATTTGACGAGGTACAGATGGAACAGAATAGGTAAATAAGATTCTATGTTTTTAACTAAAAGAATGTGATCTGAAGATAACGACTATTATGAAGGCAGAGGTTTAAATTTCAATACCGTTGGCCATTGGCTTGGTTCTTTAGCAGAAACGTACATAATGCTAACTTGAAGGATGATGAAGAGGATGATATGAGGAAGAAGTCAAAGAATGTAGCACTCAAATATCACACTCTGAGCACAGTGGCTCATCACTTTCCGAAAGTGATGTTTATGAAATGATATTATAAATTCTACAACTTGAAACGTATTTGGAAATAATTTCTACAAAGACAAGGGTAAGAAAATTGGTCAAAATTTTAAAAATAAATTAAAACATGAACTAGCTGGTGAAAAGAGGGTGATGGGGCATGGGACATCAGTCATGGAGGTTATCAGAGGTGTAGCCGCCGATCTATCGGCCACGATTGAGTTTGTATTTTATTAGTCATTATGTTATTTTATTATTCATATATTTTCTATTTTTTAGCTTTAGTCATTATGTCTTTCCGTTTGTACCATTTTAGGGGGAATTGTCATGTGTGAGCCCAAGGGCAAGTTGATCTTTTATTTTCTTGAGTCCATTGTACTTGACTATTTATAGCCCCTTGTTTGATGTTTGAAGTTAATGAATGGTTATGAGAATTTTTCCTGCACTTGTTTTCTTGGAGCTTTTGCGAGAGCTTTGAAAGAGAGAGTTAGAGAGCTTGGTGGAGCTGGATAGGCCACCCGTCGTACCCAACAGTCACCACCGGTGGCTCTTGGTTCTCCTCCCTTCCCCTTACCTCACCGCGGCCCCCCCTTCCCCCCCATCCCCTCTCTCTATCACTCCCTCTTGCCATATTTGATTGACTATATTTGGGGCTGATTTGAAATTCCAATGCAAAACAATTGGAGTTTTAAAATCTTTCCTAAGACAGTCAATTATTTTAGGAAGTTTATAAATCAACCCTATTTTGAATTCAAATTCAAATAGAGTTAATCAAATACTTTCCTAAGTCCTAATTTAATTTAGGCAAGCTTGGACACTTGGCAATCAAACCCTAATCCCCCTCATGATGCCGCCGGCCCCTTCTCTCCTAGCCCATAATGTTTTCCAATTCTTTCCTATTCCCAAGCCTATCTTTAGGAAATATTTCTAAATCCTTTTTCTCCTACTTGGCCGAAAATTCCAGCTCCTATAATTCCTCAAGTTATTTCCTTATCTAAGTGCTTGATTAGGAAACCAATTTCTCCTTCCTCATTAAACCGCCGGCCCTCTCCTTCTCCCTTAACCGCCTTCCTCTCTCTCCAATCCCCTCTCTCCCCTCTGTATTACTCCATTGATTTGAGGATAAAATTCTCCCTCCAATTTTCCTACCACCTAAACTTAGAAAATCTGAATTGCTCTCAGTTTTGGTTCAAAATTGAAACTGTTTCAGATTTTTGGGGAAAGGAACTGGAGCTTGTTTCTTCTCCACTTGCAAGAGGAACTTCTTTCTCTTTACTACCACTCAAGAGGCGTATCAAGTGCTAAGGAGATTTCCGTCAATCATCCATCAATGTTTAAAATTGTGTATTCGGGTATTGAGGTGTTTTTTCATTTGTGAGGCGAGGGTAAGCCTCAAGGCGTTTTGAGGCGTAAGCCTCAAAATCAAAAGATTGCGTAAACATAAAATGATAATTTTTTATTATAATGAGTGAATTAACATAAAACATAAAAAGCATAAGATATATAGTGAAATCAAAATATCCCATAATAAGACAGCATGAAAATAGTTCACTCAAAATTCTATCTTTCCCAAATTCCAGTATTTTTTCATTAAAATATAATTTTTATTTCTAAAAATAAATAGCAATGACATATCACATAAGAACTTATAAGTCTCAGCATTGTCATCACTAGGGGTTCTTCATTTGATCATCATTATGATGATCTGCTCTCTCCCTCCTCCTCTCTCTATAGAGTCCAAGTCGGGCATTTACTTCAAGATTATGTAGTTTTAATATTATATAGCCAGTGAGGCGAGAGGGGGCCTCAACCCAGTTGAGGTGCAAGCCTCATTAAAAAACTCGAGGCGTAAGCATCGAGGCATTTTTTACGGAATTGCGCAAAGGCGGGCCTCAAGGCGAGCCTCATATTGCGCAATTTTAAACCATGTCATCCATGAATGGTGGATCGGCAATTGAATACGACTTAACTTGGGACGAAGACGGCTTCACCGATATCCCCACTCAATCTTCTCGACGTGAACCCAGGATTGATCACACCGTCAGGACTACTTGGAGCGTATTCTGGACACCTTAGTGGAAGCCATTGACGAGCACTTTGAAGGCATTGAGTGGAGGATCTCCACCACCCTTGACTAAGGTTTCTCTTACTCTTTAATTATATTATTCTAAGTCTAACTTCTCTTGGAATTGATGACAGCATAAATGATGACCTATGCCGATCATGCTAACACTTAGTAAACTAGGAATTGAGTGCACCTCTATGTTTAGTAATTCTTGTTGTTAGATTAGGGATTTCTTTGAAACTACTATTTGTCATGTGTTGTTTTCTTAATCTATTTGGAGGCTTCAAAATCTCTTGCTACATAATTTGGCCTAAGCGAGTGTGACCCCTATTTGTCTTATATACATTGTTTTAAAGTGCTAATAGTTTTGATCTTTGATTATTCTAATCACAAGTTGTGCAAAATCCTATTGAACTAATAGCATTGCTATGTAGTCCTGCACCAGAGGGAGACCCCAATGCGTTTAAGTGCCACAAGTCTGGCTACTTGAATCAAAATATCTTTAAAAGAGAAGTGAAAGAAAAAAAAGATCCCAACAAGAAGGGAAAGTAGGCATTAACGTTTATTTGGGCAGACTTGGATGGTGAAAGAACACTATAGAATCATCTGTTCAAGAAGAATTAAATGTCTCCTTGTCATTAATGTCCTTATGATGAGGTAAATGCATGTATTATGACGATTTACATTATACCTTTTTTGAGATCAATAATATTTTTGTCAATTTAAATAGGAAATATCGTGTTTTGAAGACTATGTAAACTTTGATTTACATTATATTGGCTTTAAAATGAATTACAATATTCTTGAAAAGACAATGATGTTTATCAACTAAGACATTTTTATGTGATAGATTGCTTTGAAAAAGTTCTATTTTGAATGCGTGCTAAAATTAGATGTAGTTTTTTTGCACCTTGGACATCACAGGAGAATGATGCAATTGAAAGGAAGAATATAATTTTATTGTATTGGGAAAGAACCATGTTAAGTGAATAATATCTAAATATTTTTGAGTTGATATTATGTGTTCTATAAGATAACATTAGATCAATTTTCAAGAAGGCATCTAAGGAGATATTGAAAGGAAAGTAAATTGTATCACATTTTCATATTTTTAGGTGTAGATATTTTATCTTAAAGACTTGAAAAATGAAAAAGAAAGTTCGATTGAGTTTGAGATGTGATTAGATGGAGTACTTTTGGGATATTCTAGCCATAAAAAGGCTTATAGAGTATTTTGGATGATATTTATTCAAGAAATTAAATGAATTCATTAGAATGATATTTGAACACTGCCGTTGTCAGGTCCTAAATCCTAGATGAGAAAAGTGGAGGGTTGCGTTAGGTAGTCGACAGCCAGTGTAAAATTTATCGAATAATCATGACATAATCTTTTAATACATTGTTTTAATGCTAGGGCGTTCCCTAGAAGCAATGTATTGTATGGCCTGAATACAACAACGTGGCAAGAGCCACCTCTGGTTTAAATAGGCAAGGTTCTGACATCATGGATGAATGTGGCTGAGAAGCTAGTATATGATTAAAATTAGGATATAACTTAGATATATGTTTCTTTTCTAGGGAAATTAATGAAATTAATAGTATTATGATCCATAGGAAGATAAATATTCTTTGCATTCAAGAAACTAAATGGGTTGGAGAGAAGGCTAAGGAGATTGATTGTTAAAAATTTAAACTATGATATTCTGGTAGGAGTCGTACTAGAAATGGTGTAGGTGTGATTACAGATAAATTTGAAGGATATGTTATAAAAATTAATAGAATTAGAGATAGAATTATAAATTTCAAGATTATTGTTGATGCTAAGATTATTAATATTATAGCTTTTTATGCTCCTCAAGTAGTTTGATATAGTGTTCAAAATTAAAATTTTGGAATAACCTAGAAAAATAATACAAATAATACCTCTCAAAGAAAGAGTTTTTATTGTAGGAGATTTAAATGGACATGTTGGTAGAGAAATATTGATTTTAAAAGCATTCATGATGGCTATAATTTTGGAGCGATTAATGAAGGTGGTAAGGCCATATTAGATTTTTCTTTAGCTTATGATTTTGTATTTGCTAATTCCTTATTCAGAAAAGAGTGAACATCTCATCACTTATAAGAATGGATATAGTAAAACTCAAATTGATTATATTCTTATAAGAAAAAAGATCGTTTAGATTGCAATAAATGTAAAGTTATTCCGAGTGAAAGTTTTATATGTCACATCGCTTATTAGGATTTTAAGATGAAGGGACATAATATTAAAAATAAAGTAAATCGTTGTTTTAAGATTAGATTGGGGCATTTAAATAATATTAACAAATAATATTTTTAAGAGTATATTCTTGATCTTAAGATTTGTCTATGCATGAAAAAGCTAAGTTTATATAGGAAAAGTAATTAGTGATATTATGAAAATTGCAAAAGATGTTCTTGGAGTATCAAAGGAAACTGCTATTAATAGTAAAAATAGTTGGCTGTGAGATCAAAAAGTGAAAAAAAAGATAAAAATAAGATTTGTTATAAAAATTGGTTTAGTTGTAATAGCTTTATAATTGAAAAGATATAAAAAGGTTCGTAAAGACTCTAAGAAAATATTTGCAATACAAATTTTTTTTGCTTTTAAATTTTATATAATATATTAGATACTAAGGAGAGAGGTATGAAGCATAGGTTGTAGCGTGACACTAATATTTCTTGAAATCAAATTGGATTTGTGCCAGATAAATCTACTATGGAAGCTATACATTTATTGAGAAGTTTGATGCAGAAGTATAGAGAGAATAAGGAGTCTACATATGATTTTTATTGATTTAGAGAAAACATATGATAAAGTTCTAAGAGAGTGCTATGGAGAGTTCTACATAAGAAAGGGAATAATAATGCTATGTTCAAGTTATTAAGGATATGTATGCGGGGCTGTTACTTGTGTTCAATCACAAGGTGGTTTATCAAGTATTTCCTATTTCAATTGGATTACATCAAGGATCAACTTAAGCCCTTATCTTTTTTGCTTTAGTCATGATGTTCTTACTGTTTTGCATGAGGTGTATGGTTTTTGCTGATGAATTCTTCTTTTTGATAAGACTAGAGAGGGAGTTGACGGTAAACTTAAATTATGGAGGTCGACTTTTGAGTCTAAAGGCTTTCGTTTGAGTAGATCTAAAACTGAATATATGGAGTATAATTTTAATAATAATAATAGATCTATGGGGGGGATGTGACTTTGGACGATCAAGTCATTAATAAGAGCACACATTTTAGATATATTGGGTCTATTGTTCATAGTGATGGTGAAATAGATGGGGATATTATTAGTAGAATTCAAGTTGGATGGCTGAAGTGGAGGAATGCATCGGACTTGTTATGTGATAGAAAAGTCTCTCTCAATTTTAAGGGAAAATTCTATAAGATGGTAGTGAGACCTGCAATGCTTTATGGTGCAGAATGTTTGCCATTAAAAGAGAAGCATAATATTAAGTAAGTGTTGCAGAGATGAGGATGCTCATGTGGATGAGTGGCTTTACTTTTAAGACAACATACAAATGAGCAATACATGAAAAGGTTGGAGCCGCTCCAATGGAAGATAAAATTAGAGAGAGCCTCCATAGATGGTTTGGTCGCATAAATGATGGCATTCCGATGATCCGATTAGAAAAGTAGATGCATTAGATTTGACTTATATTAAGAAAGGTTGAGGTAGACCTAAAAAGAATTTGTTAGAAAATATTAGAAGTATGCTCTCTTTATTAAATTTAGATGAGAATTTGTCCCACCCTTAACAAGACAGTGGAGAAAAAGATTCATGTAGCCGACCCCACATAGTGGGATAAAAGCTTGTTGTTGTAATAGAAAGATTTTGAGAGCTGGGCCTGACCCATGATCAACAAATGATTGGAACAAATAGGTATAAAAAATAAGATAATTTTGGCACATTTGTAAGAAATTAGACTAGATTAATATAGGTACAGTAAGATTGAAGGGTTTGACTTTGCAGATCATATCCCTTTAGCTAGATTAGAAGTTATTTGGTTATTGTTAGCTTTTTTTGTTTTAAGGGATTCAATTATATTAAATCAATGTGAAAATTGCTTTTTTAGATGGAATTATAAGAAGATGTTCATGTATATACCACCAAGATTTGTAGATCATTTGTACGCAGATAATATGTTTAATGTAAAATTGCACTTACGGACTAGCAAGCTTATTGAGCTTGGTATGGATACTAAGCACTTCTTGATTAGTTTGAGTTTTATCGAAGGTAAAGTAGGCACCACATTATTTATAAAGATGAATAGAGATGATATGATAGTGACTCAAATTTATGTGGATGACATCTTATTTAGAACTATGCAAAATTCACTATCATGAGTTTTCATTATTTGAGTATGGAGTTTGAGATGAGTTTGATGGGAGAAGTTACATATTTTTTGGATTATAAATCTAGCATAAGGGTGATGAAATTTTTTCATCTCAACCAAATTATTAATGATTTGAATATAATGTTTAATATGAAAAGATTCAAGTTTATTGATAACTCATGAGCCTAACAATTAATTTAGATAAGGTTATACGTGGGAAGTGAGTTAATTCTAAGGTTTACAGTGGAATGATTGGATCTTTATTGTATTTGATAGCAAGTACACTAAGCATTGTGTTTGCAGGACTGTATTTAGATTTCTAGTAGATCTTGAGCACTATCATCTAAAGAAAATCCTTAGAAATCTTATAGGTTCATCAAAATCTTGGGTACGATATCCTAAGAATTAGTTATCAATTGAGCTTGTATGTATTTCGATGCCAACTATGTTGGAATTAGGCATAAATGGCGCCGCCATGGCGCAGTGCGACACAATACGGTTCTATTTGCTTGGCGTGGCGTGACGTTTCAAAATAGAGTGCGCTATTTCTGCCATGCATGTGCATTGGTGCATGGCGCCAATGACGCGCGTTATTTGTTAACATGTTATAAGTTTAAAATTATAAATAATAATTAAAATTTTTAAGGTTTATATATAATATTACAAATAATTATTAATTATTTAAAACATCAAATAAATAAAATATAAAAAAATAATTAAAGGATTTTACTTTTTTTTTTAGGATTTAAGATATCATTTTTGCTATTTGGTGGGATTTAGGCTAAATTAGCTTAAATCTTGCTCAAATCTATTGATGTAAGTTATTGTAAGATTTTAAAATTATCATTTTTGTTGTTAATAGTATTTAAAATTGTCATTTTTTGTTGTTGATAGGATTTAAAATTGTCATTATTCTTAATCCTGCTTAAATCTATTGAGTAAGTTTTTATAGGATTTAAAATTGTCTTTTTTTGTTTGATAGGATATTTATATTTAACTTTTGCTCTAATCAACTTATTGTTTGCTATTTAATGATATTTAATATATATACATACATATTATTTATTTTTTCATTATGCGTCATGTGTAAAATGGCGCGTGCCGCGTCATGGCTCCATGGGAAATATTGTGTTGTGCTGCTCAATCGTCATTGACAATTATGGATATAGGGTTGATTGAAAGAATAGTTTAAATACTTGAGTCCTTGGGACTCTTGCTCTAGAACTGATCCAAGAGGATACAAACTTTCATGCTTTATCCACCGTAGAGGTGGAAAATGTCATTGCTAGTAGTTGTGTCAAATAATTACTTTGGATTAGGCAACAACTCAGAGGATATGTACTCAAGATAGATCAAATTCCAGTTATGTGTGATAATACTAGTTTGATAAATTTCATGAAAAATTCTATTCAACACTTGAGAATAAAACATATAGAGATCCATTATCATTTTAATCAGGATCATGAAGCTTGAGGTGATAAAATCATTGAATTGTTAGCATAAACCACCATCTTGTCGTAATATTCTTGAAACCCTTGGCTTTAGATCATTCTGTTCTCTTAGAAAAGCTTAGGAATGCCAAATCCCTCACTCTTGATATTTTCTAGTAGCTTATGATGCTATACACAAATTATGCCAATTCGCAATCCAAAAAGAACACGAAAAGTGGCAAAATTCTTAATTCAATTCTTAACGGGCACCACATTCGCTAAGTGATGGATTCCTGCAAACTCGTGTATTATAATTCTATATTTTTGCAATATCATGTATTTATTTTCTATATTTATCAATGCCATGTGCATAAAAGTTCCATATCATATTTGACTGCTCGGAAACTGAGTGCAATTTGTATGAAGATTTTGATTACTTCCAACCACAAAAATATTCAAACCCATTTTATCCTAAAGATCATTATTTTCCTATTTATAACCATTAACTACCCATCTTATTTTTGATTTTTCAAAAAATAAAAATAAAAAATGACTCCATAACAACTAAAAATAGCCCTATTCATCGTCGGTTGCTATATTCTTACATAAATCTTCATTCTCCTGAGGATGCCAGTTTTTATTGAGGGTAAGGATTCAAGCTATAATTTTTCTCCTAGTGAAAAACAAAAATTTTCTTGACTCCCTTTTTTTTTCTTTTAAATCTACATTAGTCTCGTACTTAATTTTCTTATTATTTTATTTTTCCTTTATTCTCTTCCATATTCTATCATCCCATTAATAGATGTCCAGTCACCCTAGAAGATTAGTCACAACTGGTGTGGATCCTGCTCTTCTCTCAATGGTTGTGAATGCATCACATCCTAGTAGTAAACTGCCTCAATAGATCGACCCCATTACATTGGTCTATTTTCCACCTTAATTGTGGCTTTTCCCTTATTCCAAACTTCTAGCCTCCGAATTTATCATAATGCTCATTCATGCTGTGGCTGGTGGTGGAGATTGACAACGACCTATCAACCCTAAGTGATCTATTCTCAAAGCCTGCCATCAACTCTTTTTTTTTCCCTATAAAAACTACGATTTGAGATCCAAGAAGAGAAAAATGGATTTGTGTGCTTGTTCTTAACAAGTTCCTTGATGTCTGACTTTCAGTCTTTCATGATGGTTATACTTCTTGGAAGGGGATCAAAGAAATCAAATATAATGAAGAGAAAGAAGAATCTTAATAAATTCATAAGAGAACAAATATAGAAGAATGAAATTCTAAACTTGCTCTGATATAATGTAGAAAAGTAGAAAAAAAAACTACTTGGAATTTTACTACTTGATTATGTATATGTGTACAAGTGTATATATATTTCTCCAAAAATCTTACATTGGAAATAAGTCAACGCTACTTGCAAAAAGGCAAAAAGTCACCAAGGGGGCAAATGACTAGAAGAGGAATAGGAGGCACATGGATCACTATCTAAGGGCCACAAGAGGGTCGATCCAATGATTAGAATCTTTAATCAGTGTGCTTAATGATCCTTATCAAGATTTATTGAATTCTGGTCGCAAGATCATTCAACACTCATGGTTTTGATTTTGTGATCTAAAGTGAAGGAAATGCAAATGATAATTGTTAGATTAATGACGCCGAAAGAAATCAATTGAGTATCCTATTTTTTTTCTCCTATCTACATGTTTTTGTTGTTATATACAAGGCTCATGATAGCTTGATTAAACGTTTGAATTCGAAACCATTGGGGTCTAGATTTTGTAGTTTGATCTTTCGTGATATGTAAATGATCTCTAACAACCCTTTGTTGGTATGAAGTAGCTCTTGCATCAATCACATAAATAAATCACTTAGGCGCACCTCATAACTTAAAAAAAAGAAGTTTTGATGCGTTGGTACTATGATAGATAGCTAGATAGAGGGAGTGAAAGGGAGATATAGGAGCTTAATGTCCTCGTATAACTGTATTGCACCTAATTTATTTTGGCCAAATAAACATGCCAACTTATCAAGATTTGTTTTGGGTTGTGAATTGGGTGGTGTAACATTTCTCTAACGTAATATTTTCTTTCTACTCTTTAAAGTCTTGCTTCAGTAATAAATACGTCCATGCTTCATGGCCAATTTACTTGGTTTGAACTTATTAAACAACATGATGTACTGATAAATGTTTTGCTAAACATTCAGTCTTTGCTAGAAAAACTGAAGTCTATATACTAAATTCGGAAGGACTTCCACCTGATCGGATTGTCCCCACAGTTGGGCTTAATATTGGTCGTGTTGAAGCTTCAAATGCCAAACTTGTATTTTGGGACTTAGGAGGTCAGGTATGTTTTTCAAAAAATATTGTTTATAAATGCAGCATTATTGATGTGAAATTTCTTTTTTGTGTCTTATTTATTTGGGGAGCTTTATGTCCTGTTGTAATTTTATGAAGCGGATATATGAATAGCTCTGAAGCGTTGCATATATGGACTAATGATAGTGCATTCTAAAAAAATAATTTAAATTGCAAAATGAGAATTATGCTTAGCTATTATCTTATGCAGATTTAAGGAGGTAGCTTCTTTTAGAAGTTGGCAGTCACGGCTTGCAGTATCCTAGAAAGATTCATATCCAACTGCATTCAAATACAAGAAGAAAACGAATACAACAACAACAATAACAAGCCTTAATTCCCACTATGTGGGGTCGGCTACATAAATCATTTTCCTTCATTGTGTTATGTTAAGAGTCAAATTCTCATCTAAATCTAAAATAGAAAGGTCATTTCTAATATTTTCTAACAAAGTGTTTTTTAGGTCTACCTCTATCTTTCTTAACATAAGTCAAATATAATACATCTACTTCCTAACGGGTCTTTTGAAGACTGCCATTTTATGTGACCAAACCATCTAAGGCGACTCTCTCTAATCTTATCTTCCACTGGAGCTACACCAACCTTTTCACGTATATGCTCATTTCATATTCTGTCTTTAAGAGTAAAGTCACTCATCACCTGAGCAACCTCATCTCTGTAACACTTACTTAATATCATGCTTCTCTTTTAATGGCCAACATTTTGCACAATAAAGCATTGCAAGTCTCACTACTATCTTATAGAAATTTCTCCTAAGTTTGAGAGGGACTTTTCTATCACACAACAGTCTGTTAACTAAAAAAAGAGACAAAAGAAACAAATGATCGAATAGACACATCTTTCCAATTCAGACCCACTATTCACAGTTGCACGCTCAAACGAAGAAGCCCTTCTTGTCAATAACTCCCATTTGAAAGGCTATCAATAAATGACGTGGAAAAAAAACTTGCGATTTCAGATTCTACTTCGGTTCCCTGTTACTTTCTTCGCAAACTCACGACAGCTGCCTCTGCTTCCTAAGTGGAATGACCAATACAGCATAGCCGTGACGGCCTCTGCCTCGTGTAATTCACCCTGTGCGTGAGAGATCCCTCGATCAGACCATCTCTTATGTCTGACACCCCACGTCGGCCAATCCTCCACTTCTGGCTTCTCTACACGCTCTGTTCGCCCTCGCTGTTGCTCTTTACGCGACATGCCTGTCTCTTTCGACGCCCCAAGCCTCTGCTCACGTCCGACTCCGACGCCCCTGCCTCTTTCGGCTTTGTCTCCGTAGGCACCTGACTCGGCCTTCTTCGGCTTATAATCCACAAATAATCTGATCCGAAAGACCCAAGAAAATGCCCGCCTATATTCCAATTTATACATAAAAACCTATCCATACAAAGATTTTTCAATCTATGTTGTAACTGATTTCACTAATGAATGACACGATTAACCCATTATCTTCAATTTGGTAATCTGCACAAAGCCTGCTTATTTCGTCTAAATATCAAATTTAAATTACTTCAAGCCTTTGTTTATTTTATTCAAAGACAAAACAATATGTTGGCGGAATTTTGACAGTAATTTATTGTCATTTATTCAGTTCAATCTTTAAGTAATTAAAAATAAAATTATTGCCAACCGCAAGTATTCGTCGATTTGAAAACCTCACACATTGATCTCTGATTTGGGTGAGATGAATTTTAAATTCAAATATCTGTGCTGTAATTTTTAATCGGGTGGATTATTTTAATTTTCGAAGCTTGCAGAGTTGAATATTTGATACTAACGAGTTGAATTTTAAAATTTGAAGACCCTGCATCGTTGATCTCTGATCCGGGCATGAGGAAATAATGGAAAAGTTGTCTCAGCCTCCCCTTAAGGGAGAGGACGTCGGGAGGTTGCCTAAATCATCTCCGAAATTTAGAGGTATAATCAATTTGAACATTAATGAAATTAAAATATTAAAATTTATTTTTAATATTAATTAACTTATTTATTAATTAATATTTAATAAAATTTAATGGATTAAAATTAATAAAAAATAATTGATTAATTAGAATATTTTTTTTATGATCATTAGAGTTTTCTAGTCGTCTAATACATGATAGTTGAAAAGTTTCCAACACTTTTCTCTCATGCCCTTTATGACCTTTGCAATCATCATTACAATTAAGTCTATTTGAGTTGTTACTAAAGTGTACTACGAAAATTTTTATAAGCAAGAGGGATGATCATGTTCTGTTATTTCTTTTTATCCTGCTCGTCATCATTCTTCAAAATGCCATTGAAAATAAGTAAAAACTTGTTGGACAATATTTCAGTCTAATGATTTATTTTTAGGTGTCTCAAATATCTCCAAATAAGACCTCTCATTAAGAGATTCCAACTATGTAATATTGGATGAAAGATTTTGAATTGTTGTGGCTTTCAATGCTAATTACTTTGAATAATTTAGAGGTCTTTAGTTGTCAAAATGTTACCTCTCCTCCTTAGCTAATAAAATAATTAATTGACTAGTCAAATAAATTAATCAATTAAAATTAATTGGTTAGTTTTAAAACCAATAGCATTTTAAATCCAAGAGTTTTAAAATACGAGAGCATTTTATATAAAAAATTTTAAATACGAGAGTTTTAAAATTCAAGAGTTTTAAAATTAAGATTAAACAATCAACTAGAAAATTTGATTTTAGTTAATTGAATAGTTAATTAAATTATGAAAGAAAATGCTAGAAAAGGAATGTTAATTTTTCACTAATCGACATGTACAAACAACTCTCTAAATAATAACTCAACCAACATAAAATTCTCAACTCAGTACTGAACACCACAAACACGACTTTACAAACTAAATCTTGCAACACATCCTATGTATTCTCTGATGCAAACTCATAATTAGCATGAGCTCCTGCAACAAGAAAAAAATTAATAAGCATTGAAATTAAATAATATCAAAATAAATACTAAAGTAGAAAAAAGAATAAGTGCTACAGTAAACTACTAGCATCAGAAAAGTAATCAATTGGTGCAAAAAAGTAAAATGCCAAACAGAAAAAAGAGCAAATAGCAAAAATATTAGCGTCATAGATTGAAACAGCTGGCTAGTAAGTGTCGAGCTAGTAAACAATTGAAAATCACAGCCTGGTGTCAAGCTAACAAACAACTGCCGTTCCTCTAAAAAATAAACAATTAAATCCTTAGACATCTAGTGTATAGGACTAGGTTGTAAGACTTACTATTTGATAACTCTAAGTGAAGTAATAAGACTCCTTTCAGGCATCTTCTAAAATAAGCTGTAAGATCTATTACTTGAGAGAAACTCCTTTCAAATTAAATCTGAACCTCAGGTATTTTAAATAATAAGACATTGTAAGACCCACCGATAGGATACTTCTATAGGAAAGTTAAGATCGATCTTACTCAAATAACTATACAATTTTTTATGAAAGTCATGAAACCTATTATTTAGAAAATTTTTAAATATCAAATCCTAAACAATTAATTTAAATTAATGGGCATCTTATATAAATGATTATGTTGTAAACCCATTTTTAGGTAACTTTTGAAGGAGTCGTAAGTCCTATCAACTAAATTCAAATTAATGAGTAGTTTAGCTGTAAGACTAAATTGTAAGACCCACAAACAGTCAACTTTTATGTGAAGTCGTAATTTGGAAGACCCATTTTTAATTGAAGTCGTAATTTGGAAGTTGCTTGTTTGTGAGTCTTACAATCTAGCCTTGTAGGCTAAATTGTCCAATTAATTTGAATTTGATTGATAGGTCTTACGACTCACTTGAAGTTGCTTAAAAAATTAGTTTTTACAACCTAATTCTTTAGATTAAGATGTCTGTTAATTTGAATTTGATTGTTTAAGGGTTTGTATTTAGAAATTTCTCAAATAATAGCTTTCATGATTTCCTTAGAAGTTGTCTTATTATTTGGTAGGGCTTGTCTTAATACTTCTTTCTAGAAGTAGCTCATTGGTGGGTCTTTTAATTTAACTTTATAGACTACACTACCCGATGTTCATATTTAATTTGAGAGAAGTTTCTTTCAAGTAACAGGTCCTACAACTTCTTTTGTAAAATACCTGAAAGTGAGCTTTTACTTCAATTAGAAGTGGCCTAATAGTGGGTCGTACAACTTAGTCCTATAGACTACAATGCCCAGGGATTTATTATTTGTTTGTCTTGAGTGAACAACATTTATTTGTTAGCTTGCTACAAGATTGTGGTTTTCAGTTGTTATTAGCTCGAGATTACTAACCAGCAGTTGTCAATATGTGAAACTAATTTTTTGCTACAGTAGCTCTTTTCTTTCTATTTGACGTTTTTCTTTTTAATTATAGTAGTTTACTTTTCATAATCAGTAGTTCTACTTCCTTATGCTAGTGTGTTTACTGTATTGCATTTGTTCTTTTTCTATTTTAATATTTTTTATATTAATTTAATTTCCTACTTATTTAATTTCATTTGCTTGTTTGCAAGGCTTGTGCTAATTTAGGTTTGTGTTGGAGATTTTTATTGGAATTAGTGTTTGTGGTTTAGTGTTGAGTTGAGAGTTGGTGTTGGTTGAGTTGTTGTTTAGAGAGTTGTATGTACATGTTTCATTAATGAAAAAATAACATTTTTTTTCCTGCCTTTTTCTTTTATAACTTAATTAAATATTAATTAATCAATTGTAAAATTCTAATTAATTGTATTAATCTCAATTTTAAAACTCTCGTATTTAAAATTTTAATTTAAAATGCTCTCGTATTTTAAAATTATCAGATTTAAAATGTTCTTGGATTTAAAATTAACTAATTAATTTTAATTGATTAATTAATTTTTGACTAGTCAATTAATTTTTATTAGCTATTATATTAATTATTTCATTAGTTAGAGGAAGAGAGGTAATGTTTTAATAACCAGAGACCTTAAACATTTCAAAGGAGAATATCATTTGAAATGCCACATTAATTTAAAATCTTCAATCCATTACTTATATTGGAACATCTTAATGAGAGGTCTTATTTGGAGACATTTGGTCACCTCAAAAATAATCTTTGGATTAAAAATTTGTTTTAAAAAGTTCTTACTTATGTTGAATGACTTTTAGTAGAATGATAATGAGCATGATAAAAGTAAATGAGAGAACATGCTTAACCCTTTATCATATGAAAATTTTTAGTAGTAGGTTTTAGTAACAGCTCAAATGAACTTATAATTGTAATGTGATTGCAAATGCCGTTAGAGAGTTTGGGAGATAAGTGTTTGCGACTTTTCAACTTTTATGCATTAGACGACGTATAAAACTCTAATGATCATAAAAAATATTCCAATTTATTAATTATTTTTGATTAATTTTAATCAATTAAAAATAAATTTTAGAATTTTAATGAATTAATATTCAAATTGAAATGCCCTCTAGATTTTTGAGGTGATTTAACAACCTCCCAGCATCCCCTCCCTTAAGTCGCGACAATATTTGCCGTTTTTTGTTTTTTGTCATGGATCAGAGATTAATGGTGCGGGTCTTCAAGTTTTAAAATTCAACTTGCTTGGCTCAAATATTCAACTATGCGAGGTCTTCGAAAATTGAAACAATTCACCTGGATTAAAATCACGGCACGATGTTTCAGATTTTAAAACCATTTGTCAGGATAAAAAATCACGGTGCGGGTCTTCAGATTTAAAATTCACGTTGCTCAGAGCAGAGATCAATGATGCATGGTCTTCAAATCAGGAATACTGGCAGCTTGACTATAACTTTATAATATTTATTTAAGATTGAACTGAATAATAAATGACAGTTAATATTACGGTAAAATTTCAGCTAACCTACCTTTTGTCTTTGAATAAAATAAAAAAAGGCTTTGAAGTAATTTATATTTGATATTTAAACAGAATAAGCAAGTTTTGTGCATATTGCCAAATTGAGATAACGAGCTGATCGTGCCATTCGTTAGTGAAATAGTACATACAGATATTGTTAAATCTCTGTATGGACAAGTCTTTATGCATAAATTGGAATAGAGCAGGGCGTTGTCTTTGGTCTTTCGATCAGATTATTTATGGGATTAGAAGTCGAAGAAGAAGGCCGGGTCATGTGCTTACGGGAGATGAAGATGAAGGAGGCTAGGGCGTCGGACGTGAGCGGAGGCTGGGGCGTTAGAATTGATGTGAGCGGACGCTTGGGGCGAGGCGAGACATGCTTGTCGCGTGAAGAGCGGCGGTGGGGTTGGACTGGGCGTTTAGAGGCTTCGGAGTGGAGATATGTTCGAGCGCGGGTGTCAGAAATAGGAATTGTTCCAATCGAGGGATCTCTTACGCGTGAGGGTGAATCACACGGGGAAGAGGCCTTTTGCGGCTTTGTTGTTCTATCTATAGTTGGATCAGAAGATCGAAGTGAATGGGTTGATTGGATACAACTGTCGTTTAGGAAAAGCTTGGTCCGATTGGGTTGGTTGATTCCATTTGGAAAGCAGATTGCTGTCTTTGTGAGTTTGTGAAGAAGCAGTGAAATCCGAAGTATAATCGAAAAGCGTAAGGTTTTATTTTCGTCTTTTATTGATTGCCTTGTTGAATGGGAGTTAGGGGCATGAAGAGTTGCTTTGTTTAACCACGCAACTGTGTCAATGAACCCAATTTGGAAACAATGTGTTGTTCGATCATTTTAATTCTTTTGTCTCCTATTTGAAGAGCATAAGCATTATATATGTTAATAATCTTACATCGGCAATGATATTCAAAGTTTTATTCTATTTTTAATTCTATTAATTTTTATAACATTAAAATCTTATTTATATATCACCTACAAAATTTCTAGTACGACTCCTAATTAGAATATCAAAGTTTAATTCCTAAAACTTTCAATTTCTTAGCCTTCTGTCCAACCCATTTAGTTTTTTGAGTACATAGAATTTTTATCTATTATGAAATCATATATCAATTATTTCCATTAATTTACCTATAAGGAAACCTACATTTCAAGTTCATATTCTAATTATAGTTTCAAGGACTCACATCCGTCCATGATGTGGGGCCCGCCTATTTAACATGCACCCGGGCGCCAGTGCAGCGGCCTCTGCACATTTCTCGCTGTATTCATTCCATACAACACATTGCTTTCAGTGAACGCCCTAGTATTCACCATGTATTAAATGATTCATTTTATGATTATTCAATAAAATTTTACGCTGGCTTTCGACTACCTAACACAATTCTTTACTTTTCTCATTTAGGAATTGGACCCTTGCAACAGCAGTGTTATTAATAAAAAAAAATGATAAAAAGGTTATCCCTCCTAACTGTCATGCTCCCTAGGTAGTGAAAGACTTTGTAATAGTTTATTTTCTAATGCAAAGTTGCATTTCTTTTCAAAAAAAAAAAGTTGTGAAGATTTTCCTTAATATCTAGTTCATTTTCACAATCATTGAAGGATGAAAGGTTAGCTACATTGAATGCGTTTGAAATTTTATATCCCTTGACAAATCCATTTAATGGCATTTTCCTATAGCTTAATGACTCTAAATGATTCCTCAGCTTTTGCTTTGAATTTAGCTAATGAACAGGGGTGGAGACAGTCATTTTATAAATGAATCTGAATCTGATCACCTTTCTTTAGGAAATGGGAGTAATTAAAGCTAATTCAAATTCAAATTTTGAATTTGAATTGTCATTAATTGGGAGGATTAAATGATTATTGATCTAAATCTGAAATTAAATTTCAGATTTAAATTAATGGTTATTGGCTTAATTAGAGGGACGAATTTAAGGAGTAATTAATGCTAATTCAAATTCAAGTTTTGAATTTGAATTGTCATTAATTGTGAGGATTAAATGATTAATTGATTAATTGATTTAAATCTGAAATTAAATTTCAGATTTAAATTAATAGTTATTGGCTTAACTGGAGGGACGAATTTAAGGAGTAATTAATGCTAATTCAAATTCAAATTTTGAATTTGAATTGTCATTAATTGTGAGCCTCTCCTAATTAAGAAATTTCTTTATTCCAAGGAGGAAGAGAGGGGGAGGTGGGGGTTGTGGGGGTGGGTGGTGGGCGTCGCCTAAGGGATGGCCGCGGGTGAATTTCTGGACGGGCCAACAGGGCCGGCGGCAAGGAGAACTTGGGGAGGAAAAGCTCGAGCTTGGTAGAGGATGAGAAGTTTGGGGAAATCTAGGAATTTCTAACCTCACGCTCTTAAACTTCAAGATCTCAAAGGAGATTGTAGGGATGTCGGAACTCACACAGAGATCCACGAAACTCTCCTCAAGAACTCACAAAAGATCTTGAGAATATCGGAACTCACAAAGAGATCCGCGAAACTCTCCTCAAGAACTCACAAAGAGATCTTGGGAAAGTCGGAACTCACAAAGAGATCCTTCTGAACTCACTAAGAGATCAACACAGAAAATAAAATTTTCCATTATCAATAATCCATCCTCCAAATACAAGAGAAGGGGCCTCTATATATAGGCCTCAAGAGAAATTAAAAGACACATTGGCCCCTTGGGCTTACATAAAACAAGAGGGTAAAATGGGAAATTGTAAAACTAAATTAAAATGCACTTAATAAACGAAAATAAAGCAAAATGATCTCGGTCGTCGATCTTCAGCTCCTCCTCGGATTGGCATGGACGGTTGGATGTCCGCATCATTCTCCCGGGTGGAAAAGACTCGACTCCGTCGAGTTCGCATCCCGGGTGAGCAACCATGCTCTGATACCAAACTGATGTGAAACGTAAATGCCATATACTTGCCTAGGTGGCAAGATTAAATCAATTTGGGGAGAGAGATTGGAAATCTGAAATTAAGGAGTAATTAAAGCTAATTCAAATTCAAATTTTGAATTTGAATTGTTATTAATTGGGAGGATTAAATGATTAATTGATTTAAATCTGAAATTAAATTTCAGATTTAAATTAATGGTATTGGCTTAATTAGAGGGACGAATTTAAGGAGTAATTAATGCTAATTCAAATTCAAATTTTAAATTTGAATTGTCATTAATTGTGAGGATTAAATGATTAATTGATTAATTGATTTAAATCTGAAATTAAATTTCATATTTAAATTAATGGTTATTGGCTTAACTGGAGGGACGAATTTAAGGAGTAATTAATGCTAATTCAAATTCAAATTTTGAATTTGAATTGTCATTAATTGTGAGCCTCTCCTAATTAAGAAATTTCTTTATTCCAAGGAGGAAGAGAGGGAGGTGGGGTGGTGGGGGTTGGTGGGCGTCGGCCTAAGGGATGGCCGGCGGGGTGAATTTCTGGACGGGCCAACAGGGCCGGCGGCAAGGAGAACTTGGGGAGGAAAAGCTCGAGCTTGGTAGAGGATGAGAAGTTTGGGGAAATCTAGGAATTTCTAACCTCACGCTCTTAAACTTCAAGATCTCAAAGGAGATTGTAGGGATGTCGGAACTCACACAGAGATCCACGAAACTCTCCTCAAGAACTCACAAAGAGATCTTGAGAATCTCGGAACTCACAAAGAGATCCGCGAAACTCTCCTCAAGAACTCACAAAGAGATCTTGGGAAAGTCGGAACTCACAAAGAGATCCTTCTGAACTCACTAAGAGATCAACACGAAAATAAAATTTTCCATTATCAATAATCCATCCTCCAAATACAAGAGAAGGGGCCTCTATATATATGCCTCAAGAGAAATTAAAAGACACATTGGCCCCTTGGGCTTACATAAAACAAGAGGGTAAAATGGGAAATTGCAAAACTAAATTAAAATGCACTTAATAAACGAAAATAAAGCAAAATGATCTCGGTCGTCGATCTTCAGCTCCTCCTCGGATTGGCATGGACGGTTGGATGTCCGCATCATGGTGGCTAAAATGAATATATTCTAAATAGTCTTCGCTCTTGGCTATTGGGATTTTTTTTTAGTAGCATTATCAATACGGGCAATTGTTTATTTGTTATACTTCATCCGTTATTTATTTATTTTAATTCAAGCTGCTCTGCTTGGCTTTTATTAATATTAAGGATTTGGTGTCAGTGTATTTCAATTGGTTGGTATGCATGACTGTTCTTATTTTTTTATGTTTATTCCTACAGGGCTCTCCCTATACTCTTAAAATCAGCGAACTGCTTAGTCTATCTGAATGTGCTGCTTCAATTTTGACCATCCCATAGCCATTCTCCGTATTGAATGACCATCTAATATGTATTTTTTCATGTCTTGATTAAATCCAGCTTTTGCGATGTACATTGCTAAGTTTCATAGTTTATGCACCTATAATATGCTGACTGATTATGAGATCCTAATGGCTCATAGTCTACTGCTCTCATTTATCTTTTATGACTGGAATCATCTTTGTCTTGGGCTTGAAAATTTGTTCCTGCTGCATTAGTTCAGCTAATTATATTCTTCTTTCTTTCTGGCTTTCTATCTTGTTGAGAGACAGGGCATTTATTTGATGTGCTTCGAGTTTTCTTATTCTATTCGATAATCCATTTTGATGCAAATCTGGTAGATCGAGAGACCAACCAATCTATCACACCAAGTTTATTCTGGGTTTTCTTAGTCTGCTTTTTGATTGTCAAATGAATAAGTAAACTTTGCCACTTTTGTACAGAACTAATGCAACTTTTGCGTTAGCTTCAAGAGTTAAAATTTAAAAATATTCTTTGGACATTTGCATATATTCTTCTTATATGCATGTAACTTCTAAATTGTACCAATATACTTGGTAGTGTTGACCAGCTCAAAGCACATTCCAGATTTTAATGATCACGAATTACACAAAGGAATTAGGATGGATGGTTTTAAATTGAGTATATGCAGAAAATATTCACCATTAGGACAAATCATACACATAAAGACAAATCTTTTACAATAGAAATATGTTATATGTCATCATGTGTAAGAGCCACTCAACACAAAATATCGAAGGCCAAAATGACAAATAAGCTAGATCTATCTAAATTTTTCCAGGTAACCCAAATTAGTAAATTAGTTTTTCACCATAGTTATATTATTAAATTTATATTAATTTATTTTAAAAATATCATCTAAGACCTTATTAATAATTCACTGAATAAAGAATTTGAAAAATAAGGCTTTAACCTTTTGTAAGAAATTGAAAAACAAACTAAATAGGTTTAATAGGCATATGCAAAGTGGTTGCGGGCCTTATCAAAGTATTGATTCGCTCTGTAATGAAGTAGAGGACATGGGTCTCTGAAAAACAAATTATGTGGGCATCTGCTAAGTTTATGGGTCTCCGTAAAGGTTTATGAGCCTTCGTAAATGTCAAAATTTAGAAATAATGAATGATGTATTCTAGCTGTTTGGAACCAGACAAAGTGTGAAGATCAAACAATTTTTTAACATTGGGAGGGAGGTTGATAATTGTTGTAAAGGAGTAATGATTTTCTTTAGTCTAGGTTGTGTAGTAAATCTTTGGTGTGGTAGGCCACCTAGGTGTGGATATAGTTACGGCTGAATCACATAAAAATCATTACTTATTCATATTATTATTTGAATTTGTGCATTTTATTTATTGTTTTTCCTTGCTATTCGTTTACCGATTTGCATCATGTTTTATTACCAAAGAAAAGATTTTAAAAGCATTTTAAATAATTTTCAAAGGTTGGGGGCGTGTAAACCAGCAATTGATATTAATTGCTTGGCTCTTTGATATTTGACTTTATATCCAAGAGTGATTTGGGATTTATGTATAATTTTTTTTTTAATGTCTTTTGATTGCAATGCTGATAGGATAAATGAAAGGCACTCAACACCACGATCACCTTTATTTGATGGTATATCTTTTGATTTCTTGAATAGTCGAATAATGATATATTTTCAATCTTGCAATATGTTAATTTGGAATTTTGTCCTAAAATACTGTATAAGTCCCACTTAGTACAGCTAATGGGAAAGAAATTCCAAAGCCCATTAAAGAATCGACTCCCATGGTATTAGGTTTTGGACTATTGCACGATGTACTGTACTTTAAAATGTGATGATTATTTAAAAATATGTAATATGAGAATAGGGAAGGAGATATGGGACAAGCTAGTCAGCACCTACGAGAATACTGTGAGGTAAGAGGCATAAGAATTATCATCTTAATGCAAGAAGTCGAGCTTTTTAAAATGAAGCGTGGAGAAACTGTTACATATATGTTTGAACAGCTGACAAAGATTGTCAATGGTCTTAATGCATTTGACGAGGTACAGATGGAACAGGAATAGGTAAATAAGATTCTATGTTTTTAACTAAAAGAATGTGATCTGAAGATAACGACTATTTATGAAGGCAGAGGTTTAAATTTCAATACCGTTGGCCATTCGCTTGGTTCTTTAGCAGAAACGTGCATAATGCTAACTTGAAGGATGATGAAGAGGATGATATGAGGAAGAAGTCAAAGAATGTAGCACTCAAATATCACACTCTGAGCAACAGTGGCTCATCACTTTCCGAAAGTGATGTTTATGAAATGATATTATAAATTCTACAACTTGAAACGATATTTGGAAATAATTTCTACAAAGACAAGGGTAAGAAATTTGGTCAAAATTTTAAAAATAAATTAAAACATGAACTAGCTGGTGAAAAGAGGGTGATGGGGACATCAGCTCATGGAAGGTTTATCAGAGGTGTGGCCGCCGATCTACGGCCACGATTGAGTCTTTGTATTTTATAGTCATTTATGTTATTTTATTATTCATATA
Organism: Dendrobium nobile; assembly: GCA_022539455.1. Lineage (NCBI taxonomy): Eukaryota > Viridiplantae > Streptophyta > Magnoliopsida > Asparagales > Orchidaceae > Dendrobium > Dendrobium nobile. The sequence continues at coordinate 9,320,260 of CM039728.1, read as the reverse complement.
TTTTCTATTTTTTTAGCGTCATTATGTCTTTCCGTTTGTACCATTTTAGTGGGAATTGTCATGTGTGAGCCCAAAGGGCAAGTTGATCTTTTATTTTCTTGAGTCCATTGTACTTGACTATTTATAGCCCCTTGTTTGATGTTTGAAGTTAATGAATGGTTATGAGAATTTTTCCTGCACTTGTTTTCTAGGAGCTTTTGCGAGAGCTTTGAAAGAGAGAGTTAGAGAGCTTGGTGGAGCCTAGGATAGGCCACCCGTCGTACCCAACAGTCACCACCGGTGGCTCTTGGTTCTCCTCCCTTCCCCTTACCTCCACCGCCGGCCAACCCCTTCCCCCCCATCCCCTCTCTCTATCACTCCCTCTTGCCATATTTGGATTGACTATATTTGGGGCTGATTTGAAATTCCAATGCAAACAATTGGAGTTTTAAAATCTTTCCTAAGACAGTCAATCTATTTTAGGAAGTTTATAAATCAACCCTATTTTGAATTCAAATTCAAATAGAGTTAATCAAATACTTTCCTAAGTCCTAATTTAATTTAGGCAAGCTTGGACACTTGGCAATCAAACCCTAATCCCCCTCATGATGCCGCCGGCCCCTTCTCTCCTAGCCCATTAATGTTTTCCAATTCTTTCCTATTCCCAAGCCTATCTTTAGGAAATATTTCTAAATCCTATTTTCTCCTACTTGGCCGAAAATTCCAGCTCCTATAATTCCTCAAGTTATTTCCTAATCTAAGTGCTTGATTAGGAAACCAATTTCTCCTTCCCTCATTAAACCGCCGGCCCCTCCCTTCTCCCTTAACCGCCTCTCCTCTCTCTCCAATCCCCTCTCTCCCCTCTGTATTACCTCCATTGAATTGAGGATAAAATTCTCCCTCCAATTTTCCTACCACCTAAACTTAGAAAATCTGAATTTGCTCTCAGATTTTGGTTCAAAATCTGAAACTGTTTTCAGATTTTTGGGAAAGGAACTTGGAGCTTGTTTCTTCTCCACTTGCAAGAGGAACTTCTTTCTCTTTACTACCACTCAAGAGGCGTATCAAGTGCTAAGGAGATTTTACCGTCAATCATCCATCAATGTTTAAAATTGTGTATTCGGGTATTGAGGTGTTTTTCATTTGTGAGGCGAGGCGTAAGCCTCAAGGCGTTTTGAGGCGTAAGCCTCAAAATCAAAAGATTGCGTAAACATAAAATGATAATTTTTTATATACTAATGAGTGAATAACATAAAACATAAAAAAGCATAAGATATATATAGTGAAATCAAAATATCCCAATAATAAGACAGCATGAAATATAGTTCAACTCAAAATTCTATCTTTCCCAAATTCCAGTATTCTTTTCATTAAAATATAATTTTAATTTCTAAAAATAAATAGCAATGACATATCACATAAGAACTTATAAGTCATCAGCATTGTCATCACTAAGGGGTTCTTCATTTGAATCATCATTATGATGATCTGCTCTCTCCCCTTCCTCCTCTCCTATAGAGTCCAAGTCGGGCATTTACTTCAAGATTTATGTAAGTTTTAATATATATATAGCCAGTGAGGCGAGGCGGGCCTCAACCAAGTTGAGGTGCAAGCCTCATTAAAAAACTCGAGGCGTAAGCATCGAGGCATTTTTTACTGGAATTGTGCAAAGGCGGGCCTCAAGGCGAGCCTCATATTGCGCATTTTTTACTGGAATTGCGCAAAGGCGGGCCTCATGGTGGATCCGGCAATTGAATACGACTTAACTTGGGACGAAGACGGCTTCACCGATATCCCCACTCAATCTTCTTCGACGTGAACCCAAGGATTGATCACACCGTCAAGGACTACTTGGAGCGTATTCTGGACACCTTAGTGGAAGCCATTGACGAGCACTTTGAAGGCATTGAGTGGAGGATCTCCACCACCTCTTGACTAAGGTTTCTCTTACTCCTTTAATTATATTATTCTAAGTCTAACTTCTCTTGGAATTGATGACAGTCATAAATGATGACTCCATGCCGATCATGCTAACACTTAGTAAACATAGGAATTGAGTGCACCTCTATGTTTAGTAATTCTTGTTGTTAGATTAGGGATTTCTTTGAAACTACTATTTGTCATTGTGTTGTTTTCTTAATCTATTTGGAAGGCTTCAAAATCTCTTGCTACATAATTTGGCCTAAGCGAGTGTGACCCCTATTTGTCTTAATACATTGTTTTAAAGTGCTAATAGTTTTGATCTTTGATTATTCTAATCACGAGTTGTGCAAAATCCTATTGAACTAATAGCATTGCATATGTAGTCCTGCATCAGAGGGAGACCCCAATGCGTTTAAGTGCAACAAGTCTGGCTACTTGAAATCAAAATATCTTTAAAAGAGAAGTGAAAGAAAAAAAAGATCCCAACAAAGAAGGGAAAGTAGGCATTAACGTTTATTTGGGCAGACTTGGATGGTGAAAGACACTATAGAATCATCTGTTCAAGAAGAATTAAATGTCTCCTTGTCATTAATGTCTCTTATGATGAGGTAAATGACATGTATTATGACGATTTACATTATACCTTTTTTGAGATCAATAATATTTTAGTCAATTTAAATAGGAAATATCGTGTTTTGAAGACTATGTAAACTTTGATTTACATTATATTGGCTTTAAAATGAATTACAATATTCTTGAAAAGACAATGATGTTTATCAACTAAGACATTTTTATGTGATAGATTGCTTTGAAAAAGTTCTATTTTGAATGCGATGCTAAAATTAGATGTAGTTTTTTTGCACCTTGGACATCACAGGAGAATGATGCAATTGAAAGGAAGAATATAATTTTATTGTATAGGGAAAGAACCATGTTAAGTGAATAATATCTAAATATTTTTGAGTTGATATTATGTGATTCATAAGATAAACATTAGATCAATTTTCAAGAAGGCATCTAAGGAGATATTGAAAGAGAAAGTAAATTGTATCACATTTTCATATTTTTAGGTGTAGATATTTTATCTTAAAGACTTGAAAAATGAAAAAGAAAGTTCGATTGAGTTTGAGATGTGATTAGATGGAGTACTTTTGGGATATTCTAGCCATAAAAAGGCTTATAGAGTATTTTGGATGATATTTATGCAAGAAGAATTAAATGAATTCATTAGAAATGATATTTGAACACTGTCGTTGTCAGGTCCCAAATCCTAGATGAGAAAAGTGGAGGGTTGCGTTAGGTAGTCGACAGCCAGTGTAAAATTTATCGAATAATCATGGCATAAATCTTTTAATACATTGTTTTAATGCTAGGGCGTTCCCTAGAAGCAATGTATTGTATGGCCTGAATACAACAACAAGTGAGCAAGAGCCACCTCACTGGTTTAAATAGGCAAGAGTTCTGACATCATGGATGAATGTGGGCTGAGAAGCTAGTATATGAAATTAAAATTAGGATATAAACTTAGAATATATGTTCTCTTCTAGGGAAATTAATGAAATTAATAGATATTATGATCCATAGGAAGATAAATATTCTTTGCATTCAAGAAACTAAATGTGTTGGAGAGAAGGCTAAGGAGATTGATTGTTAAAAATTTAAACTATGATATTCTGGTAGGAGTCGTACTAGAAATGGTGTAGGTGTGATTACAGATAAGAATTTGAAGGATAATGCTATAAAAATTAATAGAATTAGAGATAGAATTATAAATTTCAAGATTATTGTTGATGCTAAGATTATTAATATTATAAGCTTTTATGCTCCTCAAGTAGGTTTGAATATGTGTTCAAAATTAAAATTTTGGAATGACCTAGAAAAAATAATACAAATAATACCTCTCAAAGAAAGAGTTTTTATTGTAGGAGATTTAAATGGACATGTTGGTAGAGAAATATATGATTTTAAAAGCATTCATGATGGCTATAATTTTGGAGCGATTAATGAAGGTGGTAAGGCCATATTAGATTTTTCTTTAGCTTATGATTTTGTATTTGCTAATTCCTTATTCAAGAAAAGAGATGAACATCTCATCACTTATAAGAATGGATATAGTAAAACTCAAATTGATTATATTCTTATAAGAAAAAAAGATCGTTTAGATTGCAATAATTGTAAAGTTATTCCGAGTGAAAGTTTATATGTCACATCGCTTATTAGGATTTTAAGATGAAGGGACATAATATTAAAAATAAAGTAAATCGTTGTTTTAAGATTAGATTGGGGCATTTAAATAATATTAACAAATAATATTTTTAAGAGTAATATTCTAGATCTTAAGATTTGTCTATGCATGAAAAAGCTAATGTTATATAGGAAAAAGTAATTAGTGATATTATGAATATTGCAAAAGATGTTCTTGGAGTATCAAAGGAAACTGCTATTAATAGTAAAAATAGTTGGCTGTGAGATCAAAATGTGAAAAAAAAGATAAAAATAAGATTTGTTATAAAAATTGGTTTAGTTGTAATAGCTTTAATAATTGAAAAAGATATAAAAAGGTTCGTAAAGACTCTAAGAAAATAATTTGCAATACAAATTTTTTTTGCTTTTAATGATTTATATAATATATTAGATACTAAGGAGAGAGGTATGAAGCATAGGTTGTAGCGTGACACTAATATTTCTTGAAATCAAATTGGATTTGTGCCAGATAAATCTACTATGGAAGCTATACATTTATTGAGAAGTTTGATGCAGAAGTATAGAGAGAATAAGGAGGATCTACATATGATTTTTATTGATTTAGAGAAAACATATGATAAAGTTCTAAGAGAAGTGCTATGGAGAGTTCTACATAAGAAAGGGAATAATAATGCTTATGTTCAAGTTATTAAGGATATGTATGCAGGGGCTGTTACTTGTGTTCAATCACAAGGTGGTTTAATCAAGTATTTCCTATTTCAATTGGATTACATCAAGGATCAACCTTAAGCCCTTATCTTTTTTGCTTTAGTCATGAATGTTCTTACTAGACTTTTGCATGAGGTGTATGGTTTTTGCTGATGATATTCTTCTTTTTGATAAGACTAGAGAGGGAGTTGACGGTAAACTTAAATTATGGAGGTCGACTTTAGAGTCTAAAGGCTTTCGTTTGAGTAGATCTAAAACTGAATATATGGAGTATAATTTTAATAATAATAATAGATCTAGTGGGGGGATCGTGACTTTGGACGATCAAGTCATTAATAAGAGCACACATTTTAGATATATTGGGTCTATTGTTCATGGTGATGGTGAAATAGATGGGGATATTATTAGTAGAATTCAAGTTGGATGGCTGAAGTGGAGGAATGCATCGGACTTGTTATGTGATAGAAAAGTCTCTCTCAATTTTAAGGGAAAATTCTATAAGATGGTAGTGAGACCTGCAATGCTTTATGGTGCAGAATGTTTGCCATTAAAAGAGAAGCATAATATTAAGTTAAGTGTTGCAGAGATGAGGATGCTCATGTGGATGAGTGGCTTTACTTTTAAAGACAACATACAAAATGAGCATATACATGAAAAGGTTGGAGCCGCTCCAATGGAAGATAAAATTAGAGAGAGCCTCCATAGATGGTTTGGTCGCATAAAATGATGGCATTCCGATGATCCGGTTAGAAAAGTAGATGCATGAGATTTGACTTATATTAAGAAAGGTTGAGGTAGACCTAAAAAGAATTTGTTAGAAAATATTAGAAGTATGCTCTCTTTATTAAATTTAGATGAGAATTTGTCCCACCCTTAACAAGACAGTGGAGAAAAAAGATTCATGTAGCCGACCCCACATAGTGGGATAAAAGCTTGTTGTTGTAATAGAAATGATTTTGAGAGCTAGGGCCTAGACCCATGATCAACAAATGATTGGAACAAAATAGGTATACAAAAATAAGATAATTTAGGCACATTTGTAAGAAATTAGACTAGATTAATATAGGTACAGTAAGATTGAAGGGTTTGACTTTGCAGAGTCATATCCTCTTGTAGCTAGATTAGAAGTTATTTGGTTATTAGCATTTTTTTGTTTTAAGGGATTCAAATTATATTAAATCAATGTGAAAATTGCTTTTTTAGATGGAATTATAAAGAAAGATGTTCATGTATATTACCACCAAGATTTGTAGATCATTTGTACGCAGATAATATGTTTAAATGTAAAATTGCACTATACGGACTAGCAAGCTTATTGAGCTTGGTATGGATACTAAGCACATTCTTGATTAGTTTGAGTTTTATCGAAGGTAAAGTAGGCACCACATTATTTATAAAGATGAATGGAGATGATATGATAGTGACTCAAATTTATGTGGATGACATCTTATTTAGAACTATGCAAAATTCACTATCATGAGTTTTCATTATTTGAGTATGGAGTTTGAGATGAGTTTGATGGGAGAAGTTACATATTTTTTGGATTATAAATCTAGCATAAGGGTGATGAAATTTTTACATCTCAAACCAAATATATTAATGATTTGAATATAATGTTTAATATGAAAAGATTCAAGTTTATTGATAACTCATGAGCCTAACAATTAATTTAGATAAGGTTATACGTGGGAAGTGAGTTAATTCTAAGGTTTACAGTGGAATGATTGGATCTTTATTGTATTTGATAGCAAGTACACTAAGCATTGTGTTTGCCGGACTGTACTTTAGATTTCTAGTAGATCTTGAGCACTATCATCTAAAGAAAATCCTTAGAAATCTTATAGGTTCATCAAATCTTGGGTTACGATATCCTAAGAATTAGTTATCAATTGAGCTTGTATGTATTTCGATGCCAACTATGTTGGAATTAGGCATAAATGGCGCACGCCATGGCGCAGTGCGACACACATACGGTTCTATTTGCTTGGCGTGGCGTGACGTTTCAAAATAGAGTGCGCTATTTCTGCCATGCATGTGCATTGGTGCATGGCGCAAATGATGCGCGTTATTTTGTTAACATGTTATAAGTTTAAAATTATAAATAATAATTAAAATTTTTAAGGTTTATATATTAATATTACAAATAATTATTAATTATTTAAACATCAAATAAATAAAATATAAAAAAATATTAAAGGATTTAACTTTTTTTTTAGGATTTAAAGATATCATTTTTGCTATTTGGTGGGATTTAGGCTAAATTATGCTTAAATCTTGCTCAAATCTATTGATGTAAGTTATTGTAAGATTTAAAATTATCATTTTTGTTGTTTAATAGTATTTAAAATTGTCATTTTTTGTTGTTGATAGGATTTAAAATTGTCATTATTCTTAAATCCTGCTTAAATCTATTGATGTAAGTTTTTATAGGATTTAAAATTGTCTTTTTTTGTTTGATAGGATATTTATATTTAACTTTTGCTCTAATCAACTTATTGTTTGCTATTTAATGATATTTAATATATATACATACATATTATTTATTTTACATTATGCATCATGTGTAAAATGGCGCGTGCCGCGTCATGGCTCCATGGGAAATATTGTGTTGTGCTGCTCAATCGTCATTGACAATTATGGATATAGGGTTGATTGAAAGAATAGTTTAAATACTTGAGTCCTTGGGACTCTTGCTCAGAACATGATCCAAGAGGATACAAACTTTCATTGCTTTATCCACCGTAGAGGTGGAAAATGTCATTGCTAGTAGTTGTGTCACATAATTACTTTGGATTAGGCAACAACTCAGAGGAATATGTACTCAAGATAGATCAAATTCCAGTTATGTGTGATAATACTAGTTTGATAAATTTCATGAAAAATTCTATTCAACACTCGAGAATAAAACATATAGAGATCCATTATCATTTTAATCAGGATCATGAAGCTTGAGGTGATAAAATCATTGAATTTGTTAGCATAAACCACCATCTTGTCGTAATATTCTTGAAACCCTTGGCTTTAGATCATTCTGTTCTCTTAGAAAATGCTTAGGAATGCCAAATCCCTCACTCTTGATATTTTCTAGTAGCTTATGATGCTATACACAAATTATGCCAATTCGCAATCCAAAAGAACACGAAAAGTGGCAAAATTCTTAATTCAATTCTTAACGGGCACCCACATTCGCTAAGTGATGGATTCCTGCAAACTCGTGTATTATATTTCTATATTTTTGCAAATACATGTATTAATTTTCTATATTTTATCAATGCCATGTGGCATTAAAAGTTCCATATCATATTTGACTGCTCGGAAACTGAGTGCAAGTTTGTATGAAAGATTTTGATTACTTCCAACCACAAAAAATATTCAAACCCATTTTATCCTAAAGATCATTATTTTCCTATTTATAACCATTAACTACCCATCTTATTTTTGATTTTTCAAAAATAAAAAATAAAAATGACTCCATATACAACTAAAAATAGCCCTAATTCATCGTAGCGGTTGCTATATTCTACATAAATCTTCATTCTCCTGAGGTATGCCAGTGTTTATTGAGGGTAAGGATTCAAGCTATAATTTTTCTCCTAGTGAAAAACAAAAATTTTCTTCTCCCTTTTTTTTTCTTTTAAATCTACATTAGTCTCGTACTTAATTTTCTTATTATTTTATTTTTCCTTTATTCTCTTCCATATTCTATCCTACCCATATAATAGATGTCCAGTCACCCTAGAAGATCTAGTCACAACTGGTGTGGATCCTGCTCTTCTCTCAATGGTTGTGAATGCATCACATCCTAGTAGTAAACATGCCTCAATAGATCGACCCCATTACATTGGTTTATTTTACCACCTTAATTGTGGCATTCTTCCCTTATTCCAAACTTCTAGCCTCCGAAATTATCATAATGCTCATTCATGCTGTGGCTGGTGGTGGAGATTGACAACGACCTACCATCAACCCTAAGTGATCTATTCTCAAAGCCTGCCATCAACTCTTTTTTTTCCCTATAAAAACCTACGATTTGAGATCCAAGAAGAGAAAAATGGATTTGTGTGCTTGTTCTTAACAAGATTCCTTGATATCTGACTTTCAGTCTTCATGATGGTTAACTTCTTGGAAGGGAGATCAAAGAAATCAAATATAATGAAGAGAAAGAAGAATCTCAATAAAATCATAAGAGAACAAATATTAGAAGAATGAAATTCTAAACTTGCTCTGATATAATGTAGAAAATTAGAAAAAAAAAACTACTTGGAATTTTACTACTTGATTATGTATAATGTGTACAAGTGTATATATATTTCTCCAAAAATCTTACATTGGAAATAAGTCAACGCTACTTGCAAAAAGGCAAAAAGTCACCATGGGGGCAAATGACTAGAAGAGGAATAGGAGGCACATGGATCACTATCTAAGGGCCACAAGAGGGTCGATCCAATGATTAGAATCTTTAATCAGTGTGCTTAATGATCCTTATCAAGATTTATTGACTTCTGAGTCGCAAGATCATTCAACACTCATGGTTTTGATTTTGTGATCTAAAGTGAAGGAAATGCAAATGATAATTGTTAGATTAATGACGCCGAAAGAAATCAATTGAGTATCCTATTTTTTTTCCTCCTATCTACATGTGTTTTGTGTTATATACAAGGCTCATGATAGCTTGATTAAACGTTTGAATTCGAAACCATTGGGGTCTAGATTTTGTAGTTTGATCTTTCGTGATATGTAAATGATCTCTAACAACCCTTTGTTGGTATGAAGTAGCTCTTGCATCAATCACATAAATAAATCAACTTAGGCGCACCTCATAACTTAAAAAAAAGAAGTTTTGATGCGTTGGTACTATGATAGATAGCTAGATAGAGGGAGTGAAAGGGAGATATAGGAAGCTTAATGTCCTCGTATAACTGTATTGCACCTAATTTATTTTGGCCAAATAAACATGCCAACTTATCAAGATTTGTTTTGGGTTGTGAATTGGGTGGTGTAACATTTCTCTAACGTAATATTTTCTTTCTACTCTTTAAAGTCTTGCTTCAGTAATAAATACGTCCATGCTTCATGGCCAATTTACTTGGTTTGAACTTATTAAACAACATGATGTACTGATAAATGTTTTGCTAAACATTCAGTCTTTGCTAGAAAAACTGAAGTCTATATACTTAAATTCGGAAGGACTTCCACCTGATCGGATTGTCCCCACAGTTGGGCTTAATATTGGTCGTGTTGAAGCTTCAAATGCCAAACTTGTATTTTGGGACTTAGGAGGTCAGGTATGTTTTTCAAAAAATAATTGTTTATAAATGCAGCATTATTGATGTGAAATTTCTTTTTTGTGTCTCTATTATTTGTGGGAGCTTTATGTCCTGTTGTAATTTTATGAAGCGGATATAATGAATAGCTCTGAAGCGTTGCATATATGGACTAATGATAGTGCATTCTAAAAAAAAATAATTTTAAATTGCAAAATGAGAATTATGCTTAGCTATTATTCTTATGCAGATGTAAGGAGGTAGCTTCTTTCAGAAGTTGGCAGTCACGGCTTGCAGTATCCTAGAAAGATTCATATCCAACTAGCATTCAAATACAAGAAGAAAACGAATACAACAACAACAATAACAAGCCTTAATTCCCACTATGTGGGGTCGGCTACATAAATCATTTTCCTTTATTGTGTTATGTTAAGAGTCAAATTCTCATCTAAATCTAAAATAGAAAGGTCATTTCTAATATTTTCTAACAAAGTGTTTTTAGGTCTACCTCTATCTTTCTTAACATAAGTCAAATATAATACATCTACTTCCTAACCGGGTCTTTGGAAGACTGTCATTTTATGTGACCAAACCATCTAAGGCGACTCTCTCTAATCTTATCTTCCACTGGAGCTACACCAACCTTTTCACGTATATGCTCATTTCGTATTCTGTCTTTAAGAGTAAAGTCACTCATCCACCTGAGCAACCTCATCTCTGTAACACTTAACTTAATATCATGCTTCTCTTTTAATGGCCAACATTTTGCACAATAAAGCATTGCAAGTCTCACTACTATCTTATAGAAATTTCTCCTAAGTTTGAGAGGGACTTTTCTATCACACAACAAGTCTGTTAACTTAAAAAAGAGACAAAAGAAATAAAATGATCGAATAGACACATCTTTCCAATTCAGACCCACTATAGACAGTTGCACGCTCAAACGAAGAAGCCCTTCTTGTCAATAACTCCCATTTGAAAAGGCTATCAATAAATGACGTGGAAAAAAAACTTGCGATTTCAGATTCTACTTCGGTTCCCTGTTACTTTCTTCGCAAACTCACAACAGCTGCAATCTGCTTCCTAAGTGGAATCGACCAATACAGCATAGCCGTGAACGGCCTCTGCCTCGTGTAATTCACCCTCGTGCGTGAGAGATCCCTCGATCAGACCATCTCTTATGTCTGACACCCCACGTCGGCCAATCCTCCACTTCTGGCTTCTCTACACGCTCTGTTCGCCCTCGCTGTTGCTATTTACGCGACATGCCTGTCTCTTTCGACGCCCCAAGCCTCTGCTCACGTCCGACTCCGACGCCCCAGCCTCTTTCGGCTTTGTCTCCCGTAGGCACCTGACTCGGCCTTCTTCGGCTTATAATCCCACAAATAATCTGATCCGAAAGACCCAAGAAAATGCCCGCCTATATTCCAATTCATACATAAAAACCTATCCATACAAAGATTTATCAATCTATGTCTGTATCTGATTTCACTAATGAATGACACGATTAACCCATTATCTTCAATTTGGTAATCTGCACAAAGCCTGCTTATTTCGTCTAAATATCAAATTTAAATTACTTCAAAGCCATTTGTTTATTTTATTCAAAGACAAAACAATATGTTGGCGGAATTTTGACAGTAATATTAATTGTCATTTATTCAGTTCAATCTTTAAGTAATTAAATATAAAATTATTGCCAACCAGCAAGTATTCGTCGATTTGAAAACCTCACACAATTGATCTCTGATTTGGGTGAGATGAATTTTAAATTCAAATATCTGTGCTGTAATTTTTAATCCGGGTGGATTATTTTAATTTTCGAAGCTTGCAGAGTTGAATATTTGATACTGACGAGTTGAATTTTAAAATTTGAAGACCCTGCATCGTTGATCTCTGATCCGGGCATGAGGAAATAATGGAAAATGTTGTCTCAGCCTCCCCTTAAGGGAGAGGACGTCGGGAGGTTGCCTAAATAATCTCAGAAATTTAGAGGATAATTCAATTTGAACATTAATGAAATTAAAATATTAAAATTTATTTTTAATATTAATTAACTAATTTATTTAATTAATATTTAATAAAATTTAATGGATTAAAATTAATAAAAAATAATTGATTAATTAGAATATTTTTTTTATGATCATTAGAGTTTTCTAGTCGTCTAATACATGATAGTTGAAAAGTTTCAAACACTTTTCTCTCATGCCCTTTAATGACCTTTGCAATCATCATTACAATTAAGTCTATTTGAGTTGTTACTAAAGTGTACTACGAAAATTTTTATAAGCAAGAGGGATGATCATGTTCTGTTATTTACTTTTATCCTGCTCGTCATCATTCTTCAAAAATGCCATTGAAAATAAGTAAGAACTTGTTGGACAATATTTCAGTCTAATGATTATTTTTTAGGTGTCTCAAATATCTCCAAATAAGACTTCTCATTAAGAGATTCCAACATATGTAATATTGGATGAAAGATTTTGAATTGTTGTGGCATTTCAAATGCTAATTACTTTTGAAATATTAGAGGTCTTTAGTTGTCAAAATGTTACCTCTCCTCAGCTAATAAAATAATTAATTGACTAGTCAAATAAATTAATCAATTAAAATTAATTGGTTAGTTTTAAAACCAATAGCATTTTAAATCCAAGAGTTTTAAAATACGAGAGCATTTTATATAAAAATTTTAAATACGAGAGTTTTAAAATTCAAGAGTTTTTAAATTAAGATTAATACAATTAACTAGAAAATTTGATTTTAGTTAATTGAATAGTTAATTAAATTATGAAAGAAAATGCTAGAAAAGGAATGTTAATTTTTCACTAATCAGACATGTACAAACAACTCTCTAAATAATAACTCAACCAACATAAAATTCTCAACTCAGTACTGAACACCACAAACACGACTTTACAAACTAAACTCTGCAACACATCCTATGTATTCTCTGATGCAAACTCATAATTAGCATGAGCTCCTGCAAACAAGAAAAAAATTAATTAAGCATTGAAATTAAATTAATATCAAAATAAATACTAAAGTAGAAAAAAGAATAAGTGCTACAGTAAGCTACTAGCATTAGAAAAGTAAATCAATTGGTGCAAAAAAGTAAACTGCCAAACAGAAAAAAGAGCAACTATAGCAAAAATATTAGCGTCATAGATTGAAAACACTGGCTAGTAAGTGTCGAGCTAGTAAACAATTGAAAATCACAGCCTGGTGTCAAGCTAACAAACAACTGCTGTCCTCTCAAAAAATAAACAATTAAATCCTTAGACATCATAGTGTATAGGACTAGGTTGTAAGACTTACTATTTGATAACTTCTAAGTGAAGTAATAAGACTCACTTTCAGGCATCTTCTAAAATAAGCTGTAAGATCTATTACTTGAGAGAAACTCCTTTCAAATTAAATCTGAACCTCAGGTATTTTAACTAATAAGACTAAATTGTAAGACCCATTGATGGGATACTTCTATAGGAAAGCATTAAGATCGATCTTACTCAAATAACTATACAATTTTTAATGAAAGTCATGAAACCTATTATTTAAAAAAATTTTAAATATCAAATCCTCAAACAATTAAATTTAAATTAATGGGCATCTTAATATAAATGATTATGTTGTAAGACCCATTTTTAGGTAACTTTTGAAGGAGTCGTAAGTCCTATCAACTAAATTCAAATTAATGAGTAGTTTAGCCTGTAAGACTAAATTGTAAGACCCACAAACAGTCAACTTTTATGTGAAGTCGTAATTTGGAAGACCCATTTTTAAATTGAAGTCGTAATTTGGAAGTTGCTTGTTGGTGAGTCTTACAATCTAGCCTTGTAGGCTAAATTGTCCATTAATTTGAATTTGATTGATAGGTCTTACGACTCACTTAGAAGTTGCTTAAAAATTAGTTTTACAACCTAATTCTTTAGATTAAGATGTCTGTTAATTTGAATTTGATTGTTTGAGGGTTTGATATTTAGAAATTTCTCAAATAATAGCTTTCATGATTTCCATTAGAAGTTGTCTTATTATTTGGGTAGGGCTTGTCTTAATACTTCTTTCTAGAAGTAGCTCATTGGTGGGTCTTTTAATTTAACTTTATAGACTACACTACCCGATGTTCATATTTAATTTGAGAGAAGGTTCTTTCAAGTAACAGGTCCTACAACTTCTTTTGTAAAATACCTGAAAGTGAGCTTATTACTTCAATTAGAAGTGGCCTAATAGTGGGTCGTACAACTTAGTCCTATAGACTACAATGCCCAGGGATTTAATTATTTGTTTGTCTGAGTGAACAATATTTATTTGTTAGCTTGCTACAAGATTATGGTTTTCAGTTGTTTATTAGCTCGAGACTTACTAACCAGCAGTTGTCAATATGTGAAACTAATTTTTTGCTACAGTAGCTCTTTTCTTTCTATTTGACGTTTTTCTTTTTAATTCTAGTAGTTTACTTTTCATACATCAGTAGTTCTACTTTCCTTATGCTAGTAGTTTACTGTGACATTTGTTCTTTTTTTCTATTTTAACATTTTTATATTAATTTAATTTCAATACTTATTTAATTTCATTTGCTTATTTGCAAGAGCTTGTGCTAATTTAGAGTTTGTGTTGGAGATTTTTATTTGGAAATTAGTGTTTGTGGTTTTTAGTGTTGAGTTGAGAGTTGGTGTTGGTTGAGTTGTTGTTTAGAGAGTTGTATGTACCTGTTTCATTAATGAAAAAATAACATTTTTTTCCTGCCTTTTTCTTTTATAACTTAATTAAATAATTAATTAATCAATTGTAAAATTTCTAATTAATTGTATTAATCTCAATTTTAAAACTCTCGTATTTAAAATTTTAATTTAAAATGCTCTCGTATTTTAAAATTATCAGATTTAAAATGTTCTTGGATTTAAAATTAACTAATTAATTTTAATTGATTAATTAATTTTTGACTATTCAATTAATTTTTATTAGCTATTATATTAATTATTTCATTAGTTAGAGGAAGAGAGGTAATGTTTTAATAACCAGAGACCTTAAACATTTCAAAGGAGAATATCATTTGAAATGCCACATTAATTTAAAATCTTCAATCCAATTACTTATATTGGAATATCTTAATGAGAGGTCTTATTTGGAGACATTTGAGTCACCTCAAAAATAATATTTGGATTAAAATTTTGTTTAAAAAGTTCTTACTTATGTTGAATGACATTTTAGTAGAATGATAATGAGCATGATAAAAGTAAATGAGAGAACATGCTTATCCCTTTATCATATGAAAATTTTAGTAGTAGGTTTTTAGTAACAGCTCAAATGAACTTATAATTGTAATGATGATTGCAAATGCCGTTAGAGAGTCTGGGAGATAAGTGTTTGCGACTTTTCAACTTTTATGCATTAGACGACATATAAAACTCTAATGATCATAAAAAATATTCCAATTTATTAATTATTTTTGATTAATTTTAATCAATTAAAAATAAATTTTAGAATTTTAATTGAATTAATATTCAAATTGAATTGCCCTCTAGATTTTTGAGGTGATTTAACAACCTCCCAGCATCCCCTCCCTTAAGTCGCGACAATATTTGCCTTTTTTGTTTTTTGTCATGGATCAGAGATTAATAGTGCAGGGTCTTCAAGTTTTAAAATTCAACTTGCTTGGCTCAAATATTCAACTATGCGAGGTCTTCGAAAATTGAAACAATTCACCTGGATTAAAATCACGGCACGAGTTTTCAGATTTTAAAACCATTTGTCAGGATAAAAAATCACGGTGCGGGTCTTCAGATTTAAAATTCACGTTGCCCAGAGCAGAGATCAATGATGTATGGTCTTCAAATCAGCGAATACTGGCAGCTTGGCTATAACTTTATATTTAATTATTTAAAGATTGAACTGAATAATAAATGACAGTTAATATTACGATAAAATTTCAGCCAACCTACCTTTTGTCTTTGAATAAAATAAAAAAAGGCTTTGAAGTAATTTATATTTGATATTTAAACAGAATAAGCAAGTTTTGTGCATATTGCCAAATTGAAGATAACGAGCTGATCGTGCCATTCGTTAGTGAAATTAGATACATACAGATATTGATAAATCTCTGTATGGACAAGTCTTTATGCGTAAATTGGAATAGAGACGGGCGTTGTCTTTGGTCTTTCGAATCAGATTATTTATGGGATTAGAAGTCGAAGAAGAAGGCCGGGTCATGTGCTTACGGGAGATGAAGATGAAGGAGGCTAGGGCGTCGGACGTGAGCGGAGGCTGGGGCGTTAGAATTGCATGTGAGCGGACGCTTGGGGCGAGGGACGAGACATGCTTGTCGCGTGAAGAGCGGCGGTGGGGTTGGACTGGGCGTTTAGAGGCTTCGGAAGTGGAGGATTGTTCGACGCGGGGTGTCAGAAACAGGAAATTGTTCCAATCGAGGGATCTCTTACGCGTGAGGGTGAATCACACGGGGAAGAGGCCTTTTGCGGCTTTGTTGTTCTATCTATAGTTGGATCAGAAGATCGAAGTGAATGGGTTGATTGGATACAACTGTACGTTTAGGAAAAGCTTGGTCCGATTGGGTTGGTTGATTCCATTTGGAAAGCAGATTGCTGTCTTTGTGAGTTTGTGAAGAAAGCAGTAGAATCCGAAGTATAATCGAAAAGCGTAAGGTTTTATTTTCCGTCTTTTATTGATTGCCTTGTTGAATGGGAGTTAGGGGCATGAAGAGTTGCTTTGTTTAAGCACGCAACTGTGTACAATGAACCCAATTTGGAAACATGTGTCTGTTCGATCATTTTATTTCTTTTGTCTCCTATTTGAAGAGCATAAGCACTTATAATGTTAATAATCTTACATCGGCAATGATATTCAAAGTTATAATTCTATTTTTAATTCTATTAATTTTTATAACATTAAACTCTTATTTATAATCACCTACAAAATTTCTAGTACGACTCCTAATAGAATATCAAAGTTTAATTCCTAAACTATCAATTTTCTTAGCCTTCTGTCCAACCCATTTAGTTTTTTGAGTACATATAATTTTTATCTATTTATGAATCATAATATCAATTATTTCCATTAATTTACCTATAAGGAAACCTACATTTCAAGTTCATATTCTAATTATAGTTTCAAGGACTCACATCCGTCCATGATGTGGGCCCGCCTATTTAACATTGCACCCGGGCGCCAGTGCAGCGGCCTCTGCACATTTCTCGCTGTATTCATTCCATACAACACATTGCTTTCAGTGAACGCCCTAGTATTCACAATGTATTAAATGATTCATTTCATGATTATTCAATAAATTTTACGCTGGCTTTCGACTACCTAACACAATTCTTTACTTTTCTCATTTAGGACTTGGACCCTTGCAACAGCAGTGTTATAAATAAAAAAAATGATAAAAAGGTTATCCCTCCTAAACTGTCATGCTCCCTAGGTAGTGAAAGACTTTGTAATAGTTTATTTTCTAATGCAAAGTTGCATTTTCTTTCAAAAAAAAAAAAAGTTGTGAAAGACTTTTCCTTAATATCTAGTCATTTTCACAATCATTGAAGGATGAAAGGTTAGCTACATTGAATGCGTTTGAAATTTTATATCCCTTGACAAATCCATTTAATGGCATTTTCCTATACGCTTAATGACTCTAAATGATTCCTCAGCTTTTGCTTTGAATTTAGCTAATGAACAGGGGGAGAACAGTCATTTTATAAATGAATCTGAATCTGATC
Source organism: Dendrobium nobile (assembly GCA_022539455.1). Classification (NCBI taxonomy): domain Eukaryota; kingdom Viridiplantae; phylum Streptophyta; class Magnoliopsida; order Asparagales; family Orchidaceae; genus Dendrobium; species Dendrobium nobile. The sequence goes on along the minus strand of CM039728.1, from coordinate 9,302,457 downwards.
ACCTTTCTTGTAGGAAATAGACGTGCGAAATTTATTGGCTTGCTTATAATCTTTTGTGTTTTTCTTCATCATTTCTTGAACTCGGTGATACATTTTTTTAATCATGTTAATCCATTTATCTACATCAATATTATATTTGGAAATTGTAATCACAGGAGTCAAATCTAAAGGGTTGATGGGATTCTGGCCACATCTAGTCTCCAAAAGTACTTCGATCTGTAGTTTTGCTAATGGACCGATTGTAAACAGACTCAGCTTGGTCCTAAGTGAGATCCCATCGCTTAATATTTTTTCTCTTCAAAACATCATAATAAGTTTTTCAAATTACAATTGATGGCTTCTATTTGGCCATCAGTTTGAGGATGAGCAATGAAGCTAAACTAAAGTTTATCACACAACTTTCCCATAAAGTTCTCTAAAAATTTGTTTAGAAACATCATAGCGGGTGTAATTATTTTTTGGATCCATGTAAATGAATTATATCTCAAAATTGGGATACAAAATTGATCTCAATTTAGTGATCTAGTATCACATTTCTTTGATTTAGTTCATTGACAATATAAAATTATACTAATTATCCTTGGACTAAATTGGAATCAATTTGTATCTCAATTTTTATCAATTTCTGCTAGATAAGATATTAGGGATCAAATTTTTATAGTATGGGGACTAAATTAGAGAAATGTGTTAATCTGAGACTAAATTGGCTGTATACAAGTAGTCAGAGGACCTTTGGGTTTTTTATCCCAGTAAAACTAAGAGTCAGATGCTGTGAGGTGCGGTCAACTAATTAATATGCAAATGGTTAGGATCAAGTCCAGGTTTCAAACATGCTCTTATTAAGTCATGAGTGAAAATAACATTCGTGATACTATTACTATTAATAACTAATCTATATCTTTTGTCATTATAGGTGGCATACATTTAAAAAATATTTCTATGTTTTCAATCTTTTGTTTCAAGTTTTGAAATAAACCATTTGAGATTATTTAAATTTGCATCATGGGCAAAATTTAATTTTCAAAAGTTAATTTTTCACTAGATAATTGTGTGTCATCATTAACTTCTTCAAAATCATCTACTTCAAAGTTATAAATTTTTTTTGATATTTAAAGAAACAAAGTCTCTATTTTTTTTATTATTGGTGTCTGGAGAATCGTAGGGTGTGGAGAACTAGAAGATGTAAAGAGGGGAATCCTTTTTAATAGAGTTAGGAAATAATTTCTTTTGATCTTCATTACTTGTGCAGTGAGTTCTGGCAATTAAATCTTCAATGTTATTTAGATACTCAATAACTTTCATATTACCCTATCTTAGAGTTAATAATTAACGATGCAATTTCTTATCATGATATCAAGGGCAATGTTTATTTGTATTTATTTCTTTCATTTAAATCCAAATTAAGGCACTTATGCCATTCCTTTCTTCTTTTGTAAGAATATTATTCCAATTGATTTTCATGTTCAGGTGTTTCATTTTAACAAATTAACACGTTGATGTCTTTCATATTATTTCAATCAAAGAATCTATCAATTTAAGCCGGCCAGTCTAAAAATTGGTTAGGATCTTAGATATCATAAAAAATTGGGGCTTTTATTTTTATTATGGGTTATCATAAGCTCTACTGTACAGGAATTATTCTATTTATAGGTTCTAAATTGTTATCATTAAAGTCAGTGTCAACAGTGCAACAGGTTGATTGTGATTCCTAATTGTTACCTAATGTAATTGGTTCCTTATGTTTTCCATCATATTAAACTTAAGTTTGATCATCATCTGATGCATCGCCTTGCCTTACCTAAATGCCTAGGCTAGTGCCCCTCTTGTGTTTGACTTCTCCTGGTGTCAGTATTTTCCGTTGGTATATTTTCTTATTTTATGCAATGAACTATATTGCCACTTACAAAATATATATTTCCAGTATTTCAGAAAAAAATATGAGGACAAAAGTATTTCAAAGTAGTGTTGCATAAGAATTATATATTGATGTAATATATTGCAAGCTATGTTGCACCGATACGGATACGGCGATACGGATACGACACGATACGGATATAGGACACGCCAATTCTTAAAAATACAGGATACGGATACGGCGCGGATACGGCATTATAATATATAAATAATACATAAAAATTAAGAAAGTAATCAAAGTGTAATATTTGAAATGACAAAAAAATTGAAATAAAAGTAAGCATTAAATATTTAAATGTCTAGTACATCAACAAAAACAAGAAGATAAATTGTCCAGCACATGAAATTTCAACTATTCAATAGAAGGAATGATAGGATTAGCTTCTTCAGTGGTTTATCTTTGAGTTTCTATATCATCTTCAATAAATATCATAGCTTCTAATTCAGGCTCATCAAGTGAAAGATTAGCAATTTCTAATATTCCCATATCCTCAAGAGATTCAAATCCATCTCCAACAACATCCCACATCCTGTTGTCTCTTTCCATATAAGTTGGAGTTTTCGTTGAGAGAAGCCGAAGGTTTGTATGCACGTAAACTAAATCTTTAACCCATTGTGGAGTAATTTTATTTCTCTTCATTGATTGGATGAATGAGTATGTGCTCCAATTTCTTTCACAACAGGATGAGGATGAAACTTGACCAAGCAATTTTATGGTGATTGTTTGAAGTAGAGGTGCTGAAGCTCCATGTATAATCCACCACATTTTCGGATCAATTCTCCACCTATCACGCAATGACTCTTGGTCACCAAAGTCCTCTAAATAACCAAAAAAATTAGCAAGCTCAATATTGACACTTCTTCTCTCCTCCTCATTTGGAAAATAACGCTTTAAACATGTCTTCCTCATATTTGAAATTTCTAAATCTTTTGGTGGAGAAACTTTTTGAGGATCCTCTTGAAGCCATTCTTTAGTTAAATATCTTCAAATAACATTAAAATGAAATAATAAAAAAAGGTTGAAATTACAAAACAATAAATTGTGAATTCATAATAAAAAAATGTTGAAATTTACCTTTGATTTAGTGAGTGAGTCAAGCAATGTAAAGGTGTATTACTTTTGCTCCACCTATCTTCTAGAATAGCATAAATAACATCCCAAAAGCTTGAGTCTTCATGAAGTGCCTTTCTCTCATGTCTATATATAATTTCTTTTACTTTGTCTAGCATTGAATCCCACATCTCATAAATGAGATGTAAACAAGACTTATCCGTATCAGCTACTCTCAACATCTCATAAATTGGGTCTGTGAAATTTATGATGTATTCAATCTCATCCCACCATAAATCATCTAAAAGCTTCTCTTTTACATACCTAGCCTTTCCAACATCATCTTCTCTATAACATGACCATTTGTCACTAATCACCATAGCTTGAAGAGCATTTTTTATTTTTTAGAATCTTCTCAACATCACTATAACTGAGGCAAACCGAGTTTCAGCAACTGCAAGCATCTTTAAATTAGAGAAATCATTAAACATAGAGAGTCTCATGGAGTGATTCATAATAAAATTCTTAATTATAATTGCATCTCTAGCAATCACTGTGATCCAATGACATTCATTATAGGTGATTTCATTTGCCTCGATATTATTAGCTGCACAAATGTTCTTCAAAGCAAGATTAAGCATATGCACAACACATGGTGTTCAGAAAATATGAGGATATGCTTGCTCTACAAGTAGACCTGCAGCTCTACAAACAGGTGCATTATCAGTAATGACCTGAATGATGTTTGAAGGCCCCACCATCATGATAACTTCTTTGATTAAATTAGAAATGAAGAACTTATCCTTATACTGTCCTTCACAGTTTACTGCTTTGATAAACATAGGATAGCTCTCTGTTACAGCCATGAAGTTGATAAGTGATCTTCTTTGTGGATCTGTCCACCCATCACAAACCAAAGTAACTCCTTTTTCCTTCCAAACTCCTCTAGTAGGCTCGAGCAACTTCTCAATATTGTCCCTCTCTATTTGCAACAACTTCGTTCTAATGACATTATATCCTGGTGGCACGTATCCTGCAAGATTGTTATTGCATGTATATATAAAGGCATTCTTGTAATGTGGATTCCTTGCTAGGTTGAAAGGAAGTCCAGCTGAGTAAAACATTCTAGCTATTTCCCCGTCTAGTTGTTCTCTCATTTGTAAATTAAATGTTTTCTCCAAAGCACTATCTACAACATGTTTTCTTCTTTTTGGTTCAAATCCCTCCATTCGAAAAGACCCTTTATTTACAGTACTGTCATCACATCTAATTGAAGAAGATGATGAAGGATATGAAGCATGAGTGCTTGGAAGTGGAATATGTTTTGGAAGCTCTTTTTTACTCCTTTGCTCAGCTTCACTGATTTTTCTTTGTAATTCAGCCATTTGTGATGAGCTTATCTTTGGGCAAACTTTGATTCCATGACCACTAATCTTCAACAAATGAGCTTTCACTCTATAATATGATCCTTTGTATGTTGCATTACAAAAATTGCATTTGAATGCAATATTGCCTCCCCCTTCTGATGTTTTACCTATTTTTGTAACATAACTCCATAGAGGTTTGTTATCTTCAATATTGATTTCTGATGGACCATCATCAGAACCAATTTCTACTCCACTAGAGCTCATTATCCTACAAAGGATTTATACAAATTAAAACATATGAATTTGAAACATGAAAAAATTTAAGTAAAAGTGTAGATATGTTGCGACTCTGCCGGGGGTCCAAGGGGGCGCTGCCCCCTGGCGGGGTTCGACCTGCCCGGTCAGGTCGCGGGGTCAAGGGGCAGTTCCCCCGAAACAAATTTTTTTTGTAAGAGTAATTTTGAAGTGCTATTTATTTTTAAAGTTGTTTCTATGAAAAGATACAGAGCGGTACCGAGCATGTTTTAGCTCCTCGGTGCTGCTTGGTACCATTCGGTACCCCTCTATACCGAGCAATACCGAGCGGTACCTAGCAATACCGAGCGGTACCGAGCAATACCGAGCGATACCGAGTTCCAATACCAAGCAGTACCGAGTTCCAATACCGCTCGATACCGAGTAGTACCGAGCAATACCGAGTTACAGTACCGAGCAATACTGAGTTCCAATACCGAGCGGTACCGAGTTCCAGTACCGCTCGGTATCGAGCAGTACCGAGCAATACTAGGTTCCAATACCGTTCGGTACCAAGCGATACCAAGTTTCGATACCGAGCCTATGATTAAGAAAATGAAGAACGACGAAGAAAACGAACCTTCACTGCTCACGTCGCCTTCACTATTCGCGTTGTCGAGCCGCTCCGTCGACGAAGGATGATCCTATCGACTTTAATGCTCGCATCGTCAAGCCTCTTTGTCGACAAAGGATGATCCTGTTTGCTTCTATGCTCGCGTCATCGAGCCGCTCCTTCAACTATAACGAAGAAGATGAATACTTGTGTGGAAACGAAAAACCTAACTCTTTGAAATGTTTCAGCCGCATAAATGAATATGGATATTGAGCGGAAACGGTGGAAAGCCGAAAAGAATAGGGTAAATTGTGGCTGTGTTTTTTTTAATAGGACACGTGTATCCGATACGTGTGTCCAGTCAAATTTAAATAGTATTTTAATTGGATACGGCAAAGCCGTATCCGTGCCGTATCGGAGGCGTATCCGTATCCGACACGTGTCCGATATAGCACGCCTCGTAAATAGGAGTATCCGTGCAACATAGATTGCAAGTATCAAGAGTGGCTTGTTTTCTTTATGTTTCAGCGGAAATTTTTTTAATTTTAATTTTTTCTGGTTATTTTTCAACTTCAGTTTGGCCAATAGATTGTTATAAATTTATTGTTTTTAGATTATGAAGATTGGTTTCTTCTGCTTAATTTTGTTATGGATCTTCAGTTGCCACACAATAAATGGCATTGATAATTTACAAATTGACGTTTATTGTCAGATTGGCTTGCGTACAATATGGGAGAAATATTATGAGGAGGCACATGCTGTAGTCTTTGTAATAGATGCTTCTTGCCCTGCGTCATTTGAGGATTCTAAGTCTGCTTTAGGTTAGTATTAATTAGAATATGAATGAGCAGACGCTTTGATTACTTGATTTTTTTTTTTTGGCAGCGCTCCTTACAAGCCTTTATAATTCTGAACAGAAAAAGTTCTTAGAAACGATGACTTGCGAGGGGCACCACTCTTGATACTTGCGAATAAGCAGGTGATGTTTGTGCTTGCACTATTATTTCGCAGATCTGTTTTAAAAAAGACTTAGTCGTCAATTTTCATTTTCTATAAATAGATGATGGCCTGAGTCATAGCTGCTATCTTTCAATTGTTTTATAATGCCCTTTTGGATTATTTTATTTATTTGCTAAATTTGATAATGAAGTTTTTATTTTTTGTCGTTTAACGTAAGCTTCTAGAAGCATTCCTTATGACAATCTCCACTGATATCTTTTTACTTTAGTCATGGATGTTCTTACTAGAGATTTGTCAGAGGATGTTCTATGATGTATGCTTTTTTGCTGACAATATTCTTCTTGTTAATAAGACTAAGGAGGGAGTTGGAGGTAAACTTGAATTATGGAGGTCAACCTTAGAGTCTAAAGGTTTTCATTTGAGTAGATCTAAAACTGAATACATGGAGTGTAATTTTAGTAGTAATAGATCTAGTGGGTTTTTTTTTTTTTTTATTTTGAGCGATCAAGTCATTAATAAGAGTACATATTTTAGATATCTTGGGTCTATTATTCAAAGTGATGGTGAAAATGATGAGGATATTATTAGTAGAATTCAAGCTGGATTGATGAAGTGGAGAAATACCGATAGAAAAGTATCACTCAAACTTGAGGGAAAATTCTAAAAGATGGTGGTTAGACCTGCAATGCTTTATGTCGCAGAATGTTGGCCATTAAAAGAGAAGCATAATATTAAGTTAAGTGTTGCAAAGATGATGATGCTCAGGTGGATGAGTGGCTTTACTTATAGAGTCATGATACAAAATGAGCATATACGTGGAAAAGGTTGGAGTAGCTCTAGTGAAAAATAAGATTAGAGAGAGTCGCCTTAGATGTTTTAGTCACATAAAACAGCTGCCTTCTGATGACCCGGTTAGGAGAGTAGATGTATTAGATTTAACCTATGCTAAGAAAGGTAGAGGTAGACCTAAAAAGACTTGGTTAGAAAATATTGGAAATGATCTTTCGTTATTAGATCTAAATGAGAATTTGACTCTTAACCGAACATAATGGAGAAAAAGGATTCATGTAGCCGACCTCACGTAGTGGGATAAAGTCTTGATGTTGTTTTTGTTATTATTGCTAATGTCACATAAATGACGGTAAATCTCAACCGAATAGGGATATTTAAAGTATTGAATGTGAATATTAACTGGAGAGGATTTTACCTTTTAAATGTCCTAGAACTCCAACGAGATTGAAATATATTTAAAGTGGCTTTAACATCAGCATGATAATGATCGTGTTGAATGTAAATCTCAACCGAAAAGGGATATTATCATCAAAATGTCATATACACTAAGATCGAACCCGATTCTCTGCCACCAAGTGGGCCAAATTGACAATGTTCAAATAATCAAAATTTAAACACTGATGATGGTCATGTTGAATGTGAATCTCAACCGAAGGAGACCATATTAATTACTAAAATGTCCCAAATCTTAAAATTAATCACTTAGGGGCTCAAATTTCCATAAAATTTTAGTTATGATATTTATCAATGTTTAAATATTTAAAGTGAATTAAATCACCTAAAATTTAAAGTGAACATTTTTCCACCCTCCACAAAAGTTTGTCGATGAAGATAAATTTGAGAATAACTTAAGCTCACAAGAAGTGAATGTCTAGTTAAGAAAATCACTAAGATTTTTTCTCAAATAATTTCTTACTAGTAAGGATGTGACAAAAGTCCCTTAACCATTTGGTTGGCCCAACGACTCATTTGGTAAATGGTTAGATGACGGGGTCTTCTAATTGGTGTTTTGACAAAATGGTTCCACAAAACCAATGTTTTGGCCTAACCACTCCACATAGTGAATTATTATGACCGAGATCCTCTGATCGAGTGGTTTTGCCCAACGGCTCCACTATATTATGGTCACAGTTAAAATCCGTATGTTCCCCAATGACTACTTCCCTTTAGTAATAAACCATAGGGTATAAAATTCTATATTAGTTAAGGTCAACTCAAATTTTATCTCTTTGGACAAATATTCATCTTAAGTATACAAGATACCCTTGGACAAAGAAATCTATGACTACCAACAATGATCTTTTGGTCAGGTTGAGTTGATTACCTCCTATGACTAAGTAGAGTTGTGATAACAAAACCACAAGATCTGGGTCGCGCTCGTTATCATTTCCTCAACACCCACTCCAAGTGTACGGTAATAAATTTAAAAACCCTAAAGCCTTATAAATGCAAATTCAAAACTCTAAAGTCGTTTTTGCTACTATTTGTTGATCTTCTAGCAAGTTATCTCTATTCTATCAATTTCCCCGTTTTTTCTCAATATAGTTATTTTTTATTTCATGCTTTTTAATTTTATCATATCCTTTGATTCTAAATCCTATGATTATATTGATTAACATTTCTTAATGTTTCAATTAAATTGATTAAGTAATTAGAAATATTGAGTTACATTTCTGAATGTTTCAGATATTAATTCAATCATGTTGTATTTTTAAACCTGTGTCTGTTTGATAGTGTACTTGATTTGGGACTATCAATGTACACCATTGTTTAGCACGGGCCCCTATTTTATTTGTATTTGATTAAGATCTTGATTTATATTGGCTTTGATTCCAATAACTCTTTTAAACTCTCAACCAGTGTTGACCATAAAATGCTTGTTTAAATAATTAGCATAAGAAAAAATAATCTGTCAATATTCATAATTACATTTGAGATCTGATTTACTAGTTTTTAAAAGTTATGGCAATGCCCATAAAAATGCATTCTTAACCATATATTTGTGATTAATCCAATTTTAGTTTTCAAAAACTCAGTGAAAGGTTTGGGCACGTGCTTCCTTATAATAACCGCTGTTGAAGTTCCATATTTTATGAGTAAACATGGAGCTAAAATGAAGTTGATATATTTGATGGCAGGATCTTCCTGAAGCTGTGTCATCTGAAGAGCTAGCTAGATACCTTGATCTCAAGGAGTTGGGTGAAAGACTCTACCTGTTTGAAGCTGTTTCAGCGTATGATGGGTGAGTGAAGTTATCTTCACATGCATTCTTTGTTTGCTTTAGGATTGATAATTGTGTCAAAAGCTCTTTTGATAGTCACTTGTATTTTTAGCGATTGTTGCTTTGACTCAAAGATGATTTTGCTTGAAATTAACTTGATTCAATTTAAAATTGGCGCACCTTGATATAATAATCTTTATTAATAATAAATTTTAGTTTTATACACTAACAATTTAGTCAAAAATTATCACATATGATCCATAGATATGGACACAATACACATCAATTATTTTAAATATAGGACACGATATTATAATTTTTTTATTTTAAATATTTGATATTTTAAATATAAAAATTGAATAAGAAAAATATTAAGAATAATTGAGAAAGATTAAGTAATTTAATTAGGATGTTGAGAGTTGGGCGTCAATGTCATGTTAGACATCAAGAGGGGAGACGACAATGCTCTCGACAACCGGGCATCATTGTTTTGTAATGTACATCATTGTTTTGTAATGTACATCGGCTTTATGTCAAGACGGTGTTGGTCGTCAATCTCGAGATGACGTAGGTTGTCCATATTAAGACGATATTTGAGAATTATGAGATGTTGACAAGGCACAAGGGCATGATTATGGGTGTTAAAATTACCTACGTACGTCAAGCGTCAAGTCAATGCAACATCCGACTTTGATATTAAGCTGATTTTAAAATATTGATTTTGTGATGACATTGGACGTCGGTATTGAGTTGACATTGAGAATTGCTATGAAACCCTAGCCATAACCTATTTGAGAAATAAAAATGGGAATGTTCAAGAAATGGAGTATTGAGTGCAGACGATTGATTTGGAACGTTGGACAGAAAATAGTAAATTTAAATTTTTTATTTTTTATACTAAATAAAATTAGATACAATAAATTATATTTAAAAAAAATTTATAATGTGTGTCGGACACTTGGGTCTAATTTATTAATATTTTTTTAATTGGCACATATTTGGCATGTCCAATACGTGTTGGATACATGCCGAATGCGTATCGTGTCCGATACATGTCGGATACTGCATGCCTCTTTGAAGAAAAGTGTCGGTGCATTATAGTTTATCACTTTCAATTCAACTCAAAACTTTTGATTGTGCCAAAATCTGAGATTGGCTCACTCTAACTAAACTTTATATCATTGATATTCACATCTTTACTTTCAGCCATTATTGATTGCGCCAATAATTGAACCGAGAAATAGATTAAAAAACAATTTTTTTTAAAAACCAAAGCGGCACTTTTGTTCGATACACAGTTTCATTAAACAATGTGACATTTTTGGAGCCAAAGACAGGACACAATCAGTACTCCATTACTATTAAAAAAAACTATGATATTCCAATTGAACATTTTAAGCATTTCTTGATGATAATGTTAATGAAATTTTGAATTGATAACTTACATATCTACAATGAAGAGTAGAAACTATATCATTGAATCAGACTAAGTAAAATTTGTCTAGAAGGATTGGAAAAAAAAAAACTTAAAAAGTTAGCATGAATTTAGATTTCATTAGGTTAAGGCTAATAACATTAGTGACAACTATTCTTTGAAATATAACTAAAAAATTGCTCATCTTTTGATTTATCACTGCAGTCTACATTGTTGTTGTCTGTAGGATGGGCATTAAATATGCTATTGAATGGTTGGTGGATGCGATGGAAAGAAGCAAGCGCACCGAGACTCTAAGAATACGAGCCCGAGCTGGTGAAGCTGGGAACATCTAGTGGTAATTCTTGCTATTCAAATACGTTATTCATTCAAGAAAATAGGCATTGTTTACTGATGAAGCAAACCTTCTATTCCTTGCCATATTCACCTGTGTTGTTTGTCAATTCCTTACAATCTTTACTAAGCTACCCCAGTTAGCCTTAAGTGTGTATTATGTTATCTGATTAATCCAAGTTGGTAACATTTCTATTTCATAGAATTACATTGCAACCATTGATCATTATGAGTGCCAATCATCTTTGATTGTTGATTGTTATTCTCTCATTTCATGTCATGTTGTAACCGTTGGAGTATGCACCATGAGGAGAAATTATTATTTGCAGAGTCCGATTATGTCCAGATTCCAATAAAAACGTGACATGTGTTCTTGTACATAGTGTGTACAACTATACACGTTATATACAAATTATAAAATTATGTACATAATATGTACAAATTTATATACGTAATATACACACTATGTACACAGTTTTACACAGTGTGTACAAATTTGTACACATATTGTACACACTGTGTATAAGGACACATTACATTTTTATTGGAGTTCGAACATAACTCTACGTCTGGACTTCGCACCTAATAATTTCTCCCATGGTTGTACAAGTAATAATGATTTTCCTTGGACAACAATACAGTAGTTATAACTTGCTTAGTAATAAATAAAGTGAGAGAGAGAGAGAGTGAGTGAGATTTGAATGAAAATTTTGCACATGTGGAAGAGCAGTTGAGAGCAGCTTATAGGACACATATAAGCTCAATCAAGACTTATTTCCATTGAATACACTCCTGGGGAACTCTCCACTATTCCTCTTCCTGCTGGAATCCCAGCTCTGTCGGATGGACATTAGATCATTTTCCATCAATGTGGCTCTCTCAACGAGCTTATGAAAATCATGAATGTGGAACAGAGCTAGAGGATCCTTCAAACCCCCAAAATTCTATATCACTTCTTCTCATGGGTGCTAACTAACTGAGGACCATACCTAACAAGAGTCGTAAACTTTGCCTCGTACTACATCACTATCTTGCTCCCTTGAATTAATCTAAAAAATGATTCATACATTTGATTCCTGGTAGATGGTGGCGCAAACCAGCTTCGAAAAGTCTCTATGAACTCCTGCGAGGAAATATCTGCATTTGACCTTCCTTGAAATCTCTCCCCTTGCTGGCCCATCCATCAATCTTCTATTTCTCCATTTACTAAAACTATCATTTATGGAACCTTCTTACCCTCCGAACACTACATGATATCAAATGACTTTCTCTATTCTTATGAACCAATCTTTTGCTACTTGAGGTTTTATTGCATCTGGGAAATGAGGTGGTTTTAATCTCAAAATTATAATTACAAATGCTTATCAACATCATCTCTCTTAACTCAGGCCTTCCAACTCTGGGCCTCGCTCATCATCTGAGGTACTAACCTGCAAATTATATTATAAAATCTGAGGTCATTGCCCCCACAATATTGTGAACTGTAGCAGCATGATTAGAACTCTGTCCATCAGCCGCTTTTTATTCTCGAGGGTTTATGATACATCAATGCTTCAATCTAAATTAAGAATAAGAATATTCAATTATACATAGATTAATCACAAACTAACTAAAAATTTTTTGAAACCAAACCCTTAACTCCTTTCTTTTACTATTAATCATTTTCTATAGCTCTTGTTATGATTTCAATTCTCTCAAATCATTATTGTTCTGATACCACCCCGTTATATCTTAAGTTCTAATGAAAGGATTGAAAGTTTAAACCTATTAATTTAATTCAATCACAAACTTAATCAATCAAAGCCAGAGTTGAATCAGCCTTAGTTCTTACGAGGGTAAATTTATAAACAACACCTTTACATAATCAAATGTATTAAAAATGATCCATCAAGATAAATGAGTATTATTTTATAATTTCAAAACATTAAAATCAACCATCACTCTTTAAAATAATCATGCAAGTTTTTTAATTCATAATAAATTGTGGAGCATAAATAACATTTTATAAAAAGGGATGCTTTATGCATATCAAGCGAGTCATTTTTTTCATGCTAATTTGAACCTGATTTAACATTTTTGGCCTCGAAAATTGATTTAATCTATGCAAATTTATATGTATTGACTTGAACCTTTTTTTTTTTTTTTTTAATAGCTCTCTAAATGTAAAAGGCTTTGGCTCTTCTGTTTTAAGTTTCAAAATCATCAAATACGCTTCCCATCCTCACATCAACAGTAAAGATCGTATCGGTAATGAATAAAAATGAGGGGGAAATTTACCTAAAGACTATTGTAATAAAAAGTATTTATTTATTTTTTTTTGGGCCTCCTTGGGCAATAGGGGGATCCGCCCCTGACCAAAGTTACTATAAAATCAATAGAATTCATCTCAAAATATTATTTATACTTATTCTTTAGATTATAATATTATATAATGCATAATTATAATGTAGATGTCTCTATGCATGTTTTTAACTATACTTTCACTTATAATTTTCTTTAACCTTGCCGACATGTATGTAGCAAGTGGGATCAGAATTAGAATATAGCATAATCTCATTACCTCACATGCTCTTCCAGTAAGTGGGGCTAGAAATCCTACATTTACAGAAGACAGATAAGGCTAGAACAGAATATATAGGATCATTGAAATGTTTCAGAGTAAAATTTTCACATATTAGAACATCTTCATTGTAATGCTATAAATTGCTATAAATTGTGCACATGTAAAATGCAACGGTAAATAATTATGATTTCAATGCATTGCTTGGATGATGCATAAATTGTCAAAACTAATAATAGAAGCAACATTGCATGTATAATATTATACACGTTGAACTTTTTCTATTTAATTTGTAATATCAAATGAATATTCAGATTAAAATTTTTAGATTTTTATGTAACTATTGCAAATTCCAAAAAAGCCTCAATCATTTCGTACATCTAAAATTTTTTTTAGAAAACTCGATTAGTGAAAATCTAATTTCTTATAGTCAAAATATTAAGAAAAAAACGTCTAATAATATGCTAAAAAAATTATACTTTGAAAATATTATAAAATATGAGAAAATATATCTTCACTCATTACTTCCTATAAAATCAATGGAACTGATAGTAGATATAAGAATTCAAAAGGATCTATTGTGCTCTACAAAATCCTCAACGGGTCTGACAGACAAATCTCGAGTTTTGGCCTCTGAATCTCTCTCCTTTTTCTGTCTCCTATTTTCTCCTTCCCTTTTCCTCTTTTCTTCTCTGACAAGGCGACTAGGTGGAATAGATTATGAAAATAGTTTTAGATATTTATTATTTTAAAAAACACTAATTTTTGTCTGGCGTTGTGGCTCTTGCATCCTTACCGTCATGAGCAAGCACGACAGAATATTCCAGATTTTCCCAGAATCATTCAAACAGATGGCTTGGAGCTACGGTGGTGCTTCCCAGCACCGCAACGCCTCCTTAAACTCTAATCCTAAATAAAAAACTGGATACTATGGAGCCACCCATCCCACTGTTTTGGCATTCCTAAAGAAATTTTGATAAATTGAAAATTCACCTCTCCAATTAAATTCTTGACGCACTTAAGGACTCATTAAGCATTATAAAGCCTATAGTTATCAATCCGGTAAAAAATAAATGAACAATTATTTAAAATCGCATCAATTACATGAATTGCTGAACAACGGATATTACACCCACAAATTATGAATTTTGCGCCATCTAGTTATTGGTCAGCTTTAATTCAAAGTTATTAGCTTGGATGATTGGTTTATTAATGCTTCGATGGATGTCATCTACTACTAAATCAGTATGCTTTCTAAGTGACTTGTGTTGCTCATCCTCATTCATTGGATTTGCCATGACTTATAGTTATTTTTTATATTTTTTAATTTTTTTAATCTTTTTAAGTGTTTTATTTTTTTTCTATTTCAAGGTCAAAAAGGGTTATAGACAAGCTTTATCTACTTTGCATACAACAACTAACAAAGGTGATGAGACACTCTACACATAAACAATTAAACACAAGTTCTAACAATTTTGAATAGCTAAAGCAACACACAAGAATACAAATTTAAGTAATAATAAACAGAAGCAAACAAGCAAGATTAAATTAGTGATCTTAAAATCAATAGTAACTTAATAAAATTAGGCATCAATTCCATGACAATGACACCAAGAACATGAACGCTATATTTTACACCGTGCTATATAAGTGCACATGATGTTCTATTAATATAATGATAGAGTAGAGTATTATTTAAAAAAAAAAAACTAAAAAAAGTATTGTTCAATTAATTAAAATGATAGAGTAGAGTATTGTTCTCAAATTTAACTCAATTTAATTAAAATTCTTAAATTTCAAACTTACTTAAATACTACAACAACAACAAAAATAGCATCAAGTCTTTATTCCACTATGTGAGACCGTCTACATGAATCCTTTATCTCAATTGCACACTGTTAAAAGTTAATTTCTTATTTAAATTTAATAAAAATGGTCATTTCTAATATTTTCTAACCAAGTCTTTTTTATGTCTACCTATACCCTTCTTAACATGCATCTTTTTCTAACCAACCTTACTTAAATAACTTTAAAATTAAAAGAAATATTAAAAGTTTTATTTTTAAAATTGTTATTCTTATATTAACCAATAATAAATAATTTAATATTTTTTATTACAAATAATATTTATTTATTTATTTCTAGACATATGCCAAATATGATCAAACAAAGCTTTGTTTGAATTCGGCTTATTTAAAATTTAAGCTCAAAATATAAATTTTTATTCCACTCACTTAACGAATGAGCTGAATTCAAGTTTTTTATCAAGCCAAATGATGAGCTTTTTTTAAAGCCATAGCTTTCAAATGTTTGGGCAACTTTTATTCTCGAGTTAATTCTAGCCGGGGGAATATGCTTGATGACTTCAATACATTCAATAATAAGTACAAGTGGAGTTCAAATGCTCATTATGACAATCTAATATGAGTATCATTTCAAATTAGTCCTAACTTAATTAAATGCTAGTGATTTATTAAACTAAAGTTTTTATTTGAAGACTTGACCCATGAGATTTTGGGTTTCCAAATTAGGTTGTGTACTCGTACATGCCTTATAAGGTGTCTCGCAAGTATTTATAAATAGGTTCCAATGAGAGAACTCAGTCTCAATATGCCTTAGTAGTGAAGA
The DNA here is from genome assembly GCA_022539455.1 of Dendrobium nobile. Classification (NCBI taxonomy): domain Eukaryota; kingdom Viridiplantae; phylum Streptophyta; class Magnoliopsida; order Asparagales; family Orchidaceae; genus Dendrobium; species Dendrobium nobile. The sequence continues at coordinate 9,286,349 of CM039728.1, read as the reverse complement.
TTCATCCAATGGACACTTGCAAACATTGTTATATGAAAGCTAAGTGATTCGCCCTAACTCGGCGAAGTAGTTGGAGGAAGGTTGCCTAGAAGGAAAACTCATGGGGCACACATAGGACTCTGTAAACTTATAGAGTTGATCTCTTAATGGCAGGTGCCCTCTCAAAGCAACTCATCGTTATCTCTATCAGTGAGCCATCAATCTAATCCAGCGAACTGGCCACATAAAAGGGTCATCCCAAAAAAGACAAATACTCACTTCGTCATTCTCAACTAACCATGAACTTTGTTTCCCCAACATACAAAAATGGCTCAAGAACGTCTTACTACTCACCTTCATTTGCTTCTCACTTGGCATAAGGGAACTTGCCTAAAAGCCAAATAGCTAAGCGATAGAGCAACAATCATATTAAGCCAAATAACTTTCAATAAACTTATTTAATATGATAGAGCAACAATCATATTAAATAAGTTTATTGAAAGAAATTATGATCCAGCCAGCTTAAAATTTTTTCATGGAGGCTATTTTATTTATTGCATTTATTAAATAATATTATATATTATTAATATGTGTCACCTGATTACCTAAAAAAATATTAAATAATTTTTTATGATATATAAAATTCTTAAAATAAGGTTTTAATTCATTATTTTATTGTCCTAGACAATTAAAAAAAATGTACATGCCGAAAAATAATAATATGCAAATAACATTACTAATTTACCATTTCCCTGCGTAATATTAATGAAGAAAACTTAGATCAGAATATCTTCATCAAAATTGATCAAAATAGATTATTTTATTTAAATAATATAATATAATATAATATAAATAAAAAATTGCATTACTAGTAAAAAAATTATTTAATATAATATAAATAAAAATAAAAAATATATTTGAGTTATTTGGTTGGATTTGACTTGAATGTATTCAAATGTGTTGAAATGCAGCAGATTGTAGTGAGGTTGGTGGTGGGCTAGAAAGTAAGATTATGGGTTATGAGATTTTGCTATATTATGAATTCATCCAATTTGAACTAATTTTACATTCTCCAAATTGTTAGAAATTGAGATTCTAAGATATTTCAAATTTGTTAAACAAATGTTTTTATTTATTTCTTACTTTGACAATAACAACAACGACATCATCAAGCATTTATCCCATTACGTATCAAGAAAAATATTTTTTTTGTTAATTTTTAAAATTTTTCCTACTAATGAAAATATTTTTTTGCGAGGATATCCTGATGTAAAATGTATCAAGATAGACTTTAAAATCGTTAGTTTGCGCAAAGTGCTATATATGATACTATATACTTGCACATGCTTTTTTTGGGTATTTGATAAGCAGTTAGGGGGTCATAGTAGGTGAACTCAAGCCTCGTGAACCTACAAGGAAAATTCACCTAAGGGTCACCGAGACCTAACTCAACGAGGCACCCATGTTGGAGTCGCCCCTCATAAGAACAATCAAGGGTTCCTGCAAACTACTCAGCACATCACTCGTCCTCCATAATGAGCATGTCACCAAAGTTAATTGCCACAATCTCTAATGGAGCATCATGGACCACACCTATCATCTTGCCTACATGAAAGTATTTTTAGCTCATCCCATCATAATCGGTCGACCCCAGAGCTTATCATTCCCATAACTCAAACTCACTAGCCTCCCACTCATAGGCAATATGGAACTCCATCGTAGCTCATTAATGGCTTTGATAAATTTGTCAATAACCCTCTCAGCACAACACTTACTAGTAGAATCACCTACACTAACTTGCCCTTATGCACTTAGCACGAGGGTTGTAAACAAACTTAGCATTAAACAAGCTACTTGAGGCTCAGCTTGATAAAAGCTCATTTATGATCGTTTAATTAAGTAATCAAACAAGCATGAACATTTTCTTAAACACTCAATTCTTAATAAAAAAAGTTGTACAATTATGTGTTCGACTTGTTTATGTTCAAGAATAACATCGCTCGAAGCCTGTGAATATTCTCGATATGAAGCTTATTTGGAGCTCAATAAGAAGCTCAATTCTTGTTTGATTGAAATTTTAATAAATCTAATATAAATATTTTATGTTTATTATAATTTAAAAATATAATAATTATTGATTCAAGAATAAGCTTTCTTATAAGAAGAATTATAGCTCGTTTGCTTGTGAATGAGCTCATTTGGTGTTGACCTCATTTTTGTATGAGGCCACTTTCAACCCCTTCTTGAGCCTTGGACCTTAGGTTTCTTTGGACTTTAGATCTTAGGATCCTCCTAGTTCCTAGCCTTTAGGTCCAATCCAGATCTTGACCCAATCCAAACCCTTAGGCTAAGGACTTAGGTCATAAAGCCCTCTATAGGTGATTTTTCCATCACCTTGAAACCCAGTCAATTGGCATCTGATTCAGGGTCTATCAATTTCATATTGATATGACATGTCTTTAGTGTCAACCCTCCAAATTTAAAATCATTTGGAGGACTCTAACCCCATAAACTTAATCCAATTCCAAAGGTTGCAAAACCTCCAAATATTTACAATCAATGCCACTAGACCCTCCACCTAGTGGAATTTGACCTTGGAGCCCCCTCCAAACCCTTTGATCACCTCCAACACCTTGATGTTGACTTGTTAAGCAATAGTCTACATCTTTTCAGATTCAATTCGACCTAGAATTGACTCAAAGTCAAAATGACCAAAATACCCTTAAAGGGCATTATTGGACTTTTGGCCTAGAGTTAACTTGATTTAACAATCAATCTTTGAAACCTTCCCCAATTAATTTTTGAAACCCCTTGAACTCAATTCCAACCATGGGTCAACTTGGTTGACCAAGTCAACCCATTTTGACCTTAAGGCCCCTTAAGGGTTAAAATGGTCGCTTTGACCCAATTGACCCCTCCACACTTTGACACCCCATTCATTAGGTTCATGGGATCAAATTGAATTCAATGGTCCTAATTCTTAGTCTTAGGTCAACTTGGTTGACCAAGTCAACCAAGTTTGACTAAATGACCCATATACCCATCCTTCCATCCAAACCCTTGGACCAAGACCATTTCAATCCCATTTGAACCCAAGGAGTGACTCCATAGACTCCAAAGAGACCTCTCTTGGAGACCCAAGCCTTGGGCTCACTTTGGTTTGTTGAGTCTAGTAATTAGGTTGTTAAGCCTAAGTGAATGTCCCAAGGCTACCAAGAGGGGGGGGGGGGGGGGGGGTGAATTGGTAGTTTAAAAATTTAAGTCCCCTTTTGAAAATTATTGAACCGAAATAAAAATTTCTTTTAAATTTTGTAGAAAAATATTTTTCAACCACAGAGTTTTTCAAACTAAAATTTAAAGTGCGGAAACGTAAAAACAGTAAAGTAAATGACACCAGATTTATAGTGGTTCGGTCTAAAACCAGACCTACATCCACTCCCCAGAGGCACCCTTTGAGTATTGCACTAATACAAATAGTGACCATCCTTTTGCACCCACAGCAAGGTGGAGAAGCATTTACAACACACTCTTTTCACCACTCCCCGGTGCGGCAGAGAACCGTCCGTCCTTTCACACTATCCCCAGTATTGGCAGAGAACCGTTCGTCCTTTCACACTATCCCCAGTGTTGGCAGAGAACTGTCGTCCTTTCACACTCTCCTAGTGTGGACAGAGAACCCTTCGGCTGTTCACACTCTCCAAGTGTAGGCAGAGAACCCTTCGGCTGTTCACACTCTCCAAGTGTAGGCAGAGAACCTTTCGGCTGTTCACACTCTACAAGTGTAGGCAGAGAACCCTTCGGCTGTTCACACTCTCCAAGTGTAGGCAGAGAACCTTTCGGCTGTTCACACTCTCCAAGTGTAGGCAGAGAACCTTTTGGCTGTTCACACTCTCCAAGTGTCGGCAGAGAACCGGATCTCCTTGACAGATCTTTTCATAAGAATCTAGAAGGAAGAAGGAAAAGAGTGAAATGATCCCAATTCACAAGTAGAGACTCTTACCTTTGAAATTCAAGTGAAGCCTTCTCGCTCCAGTGGTAGGAATCCTCCCTTGAATGCTCTCTTCCACTCTCTCCTTGGCTATTCTCTCAAGAGGCACGAAGATCAAATGACAAAAAGATTGGGTGGCAGTCTAATTTGGACTATTTATACAAAAGACAAGAAAAACCGCCCAAACACTGCAAGTATTCAATTCTGTACGCAGTGGATCGTCCCATACGATCATGGATCGTCCTGGACGATTTTACTTAAACGATCTGAAACGACCCTATTTGAATATGTGTATGAAATGTCTTCGTACAGCTGATCGTCCTGTACGAACTAGGTTCATCCAGTACGAACGGTTATTACAAGGTCGGTTCTAGAAACTACTGAAAACTGTTCTAAGTCGGTTAATCGTTTGGACGAGAATATGTTCGTCTGAACGAAATTTTTACAGAGAACCGATCGTCCTGGACGATTCTTGACTTCGTCTGGACGAAAATTTTCCAGAGGACCAATCGCCACGGACGATAATTTATTTTCGTTAGGACAAAAATTTTCCAGAGACCAGATCGTCCTGGACGATTATTAATTTCGTCTGTACGAAAATTTTCCAGAGGACCAATCGCCACGGACGATAATTTATTTTCATTTGGACAAAAATTTTACAGTGAACCAATCGTCCTAGACGATACTTAATTTCGTCCTGGACGAATAGAACTTAGAAAAATTTTTCGAGCAAGTTCCTATTCGTTCCATGTGCTCTATAGGAGATAACTGTCTGATCGTCCAGTACGAACGGATATCGTCCCGTACGATCAGTATAAATTTTATATGATCTCCGTATGTGTGTGTGTATGTTTTTATTCACTCAAAATACAATCACTCCCTTTCAATTTAGTTTCTAAGAAAAGTGCAAGCTTCAAATTTTACAAAGTATTTCATGCTGAATTTAATTTGAAGTCTTCGTAGTCTGGAGTTCATTTTTTCTGAAATGTTAGTACACACAAGAGCAAATACAATTCTTCTAAAAAATGTTAGGAGATAACTACACATTTGAACAATAATGTTTGAAATCATCAAAACTTCATAAGTTGCAAAAATGTAAAGCATGCAAATAGCAACTATCTTAACAATCTCCCCCTTTTTGATGATGGCAAAACGATTATTGTTTGTATGATTTCAAATTAAATTATTCTCCTAAACTCCCCCTGAATTGATGTATATATGAAAATAAGGAGGCATTTTGAACCATAAAATACAATTTTTTTTTCAAAAAAAAAAAAATTAAATAATAACAAACTAGAAAACAATACACAAACAAAACATACAAACACAATGATTTCTCCCCCTTTTTGACAACAACAAAAAGTGAAGAAGAAATAGACGAGAAATGTAAGTAATTGTATGAAATTCATTTGAAAATTTAATCTAAATGGTGATTGACATAAGGTATGCAATTTAAACTAAAAACACTAGGTCAATTATAGAAATTCATAAACTTTAAGAAGTGATATAACATTGTAAGTAAGAAGAATTTTTCAAAGACATGATTCAATTTAGACATTTGAATATAAAAAATCATACAAGAGAGATGAAAAAAAAATTTGATATTTCAAAGTTCAATAGAATATAAATGAACATAAGATCAATTTGAATTAAGAGAATGAAAGAATTTGGAAAGAAGAGAATTACCACATGTGGCGCTTTGCGCATCTTTTTCAAAATTTTTGGGCACATTTTTGTGCATCTTTTGATATTGGGCTAATTTTGTGCCTCTTTTTCATATTTGCGAACCTTTGCGCATTCCTTTTGATTTTTATATTTTTTGTAAAATTTTCAAGAGTAATTGAGACCAATTCTTTCCAAAATCAATAATATAACATTTCAAATATTTCTAAGTGCATAAATATCACTTGAGCATAGAAATATAAAATAAGAAAACATCTAAATTGCAATAATAATATTAACTTTTATGTAGTCTAAATGAATAGACATGAATTTAAAAGTTCTAATTACAATAAGTTATAAACAACTTTTTAAATTTAGAAAGACTAGATTTTCTAATGTAGATAATCTCAAATTACAATCTAATTTAAGCACTATGAAGATTAAATAATACTAATAAAATTCATAAAAATTAACCACATTCCAAAAACAAATCAAATTTGAAACAAGTACAACATGCATTGATATTAATGAAAGGATTACATATTTCATAATATCTAAAAACAAATAAGAAAATACACTGAACTTAAAAGTAAAAACAAACATAAAAACAAACACTTAAAATAAAAACTGACACAACAAAACATAAAACACGAGTACAACAAACACAACGAAGTTCATCTCTACTGTTCTGGAGGAGGAGGAGGAGGAATGCCGCCAAAAAGGTTGAAGTAGGAGGTCATCACCATTACATTGGTATTGATTTCATGTACTTCATTTCTGATGCTACCAATGTCTTGTTGTTGCTGCATAAGTTGAGCATCAAGTTGATCAAATCTTTGATCAACATGAGTCTCAAGTCTATCAAAATTTTCAATCAGATTTTGATAATCTGACTGAGGTGCAGAAGTTTGCTCTCCTTCTTCTTTTTCTTCTTCTGATTCACTGGCATGTGCTTTTTCTTTTTCTTTTTCCTCCTTGAAGAGCAATCTGAAGGAAACATCATTATAGTAAACTGGCTCTTCGTATTCTTCATCAGGATGCACTAAGTTGTATTTCTTTTCCAAGATATAAGTAACTAAGTGTCCCAAAGAGATGTTCCTTTTTCTTTTCTGATCTGCATGTCCTATTTCTGAAAGCCCATAGATATGATCTATGATGAGTTGGGTTTCGTCAATAGGATGACATTCTATAATCAAAAAGATTAGAACAGAAAGGAGAGGAGTAATATTAATCCTATCACCAGCTTTAGGAATGATTGAAGATCGAAGAATATGCTGGATGATTCGGGCATTTTTGGTCATACCGGAGACTCTAGCAACATGATAGTCAAAACCATTTTGTCTAATTACCCTATTGACATCATACCATTTGAAAGTGGTTTCTGTCATTAGAGTGTGGGCTCTATATCCTTCAGTTCTTAAGTTCAAAAAGGCACCAATGTCGTGCTTGGTGATTTCAACTTTTTGCTTGAAAACATAAGAACTTATGGAGAAGTGGTCGGAATTAAAACTCATGTTGGCTAGGAAATAGTGAAAGGTTTGTTTGTTGTAAAAATGGACGAGAGAAAGAATGAATTGAAACTGGGTGGAGGCAAAAAGGTGCATTACCCTAAAGTGTATCTCGCTTTGAATTAAAATGCGAGAGGGAGTTATTTTGGCAGAGGCAAAACGAGGAAAGGATTCCTCATTTGCTTTTGACAGGAAGTTTTCAGAGGCATTCCTGTTGGGTTTCTTTGCCAACACCTTTTGTCTCTTGCTTGAGGAGGCCATTATCGATTTGAAGAAGAAATGGATTGAAAGTGAAGTTTGGAAGTGTGATTGTTAAGTTAGAAAGCCTTCATATTTAAAGAAAACGATACGTTCGTCCTGGACGAAAAAATTTCGTCCTGGATGAAAATCATCGTTCGTCTGGACGAAAATATTTCGTACAGACGATCAAATTCGTCCAAAATATAACGGCTTTTCGTAATCAACACAACTTACGATGCGTCCCTTCGTACAGGCTTTTTGACTTGACCGATCGTACATACGAAATTATTTCGTATAGACGATCAAAAATTAACTTGTTTTAATGTCTCATGAAAACCGTCCCCTACAATGAAACGACATCTGTTCGTCTGGACGAACCAAAAATTCGTACAGACGAAATTAATATTTAAAACTGTCTTATCCACTCAACCGCTGCATTCAATCTTCTCGACGTTTGAGAAAAAAAATTTCGTCCTGGACGATCGTCAGATCGTATAGACGATCTAATTAAAAACTGCTCTCAAAATGGTTAAAATTCGCGCAAACCGTTCTTTCTCACATCGTCCAGTACGAAACAAAATTCGTCCCGGACGATTTCCTCCAATTTTTGAATTTAGAATTTTTAATTTAAGAAAATCAAACTAAACATTAAAAAACACAGAAAACATAAAACAAAATCATAGACCCAAAAACAAATTCATTCAAAACACACAAAATAAAAAACAAAACAAAAAACATAAATATCAATGTTGCAAAGACATTTTGTTTAGGCATTCAAATCAATAACACCAAGCCTTGTTCTTAAAGTACTGAAGGTATCAAGGGCTAAAGGTTTTGTAAAAATGTCTGCAAGTTGATTTTCAGTTGAAACATATGTGAGTTCAATTTCTCCCTTGGATACATGATCCCTTATGAAATGATGCCTTATATCAATGTGTTTGGTTCTAGAATGTTGAATAGGATTTTTTGAAATGTAAATAGCACTAGTATTGTCACAATAAATTGGAATAGTGCCTACGGTTAATCCTAAATCAATCAACTGTTATTTTAACCAAAGTACTTGTGCCACACAACTTCCTAATGCAATGTATTCTGCTTCTGCAGTAGATAGGGCTACTGAATTTTGTTTTCTACTAGACCATGAAACTAATGAATTTCCAATGAATTGACATGTTCCAGAAGTGCTTTTCCTATCCACTCTACATCCTGCAAAGTCAGAATCTGAATAACCAATAATTTTAAATGAAGAGCTAAACTTAGGATACCAAATTCCTAAGTTCTGAGTTCTTAGTAAATATCTTAAAATTCTTTTAACTGCTGTCAAATGTGATTCTTTTGGATCTGATTGAAATCTAGCACATAAGCAAACACTGAACATAATATCTGGTCGGCTAGCAGTCAAGTAAAGTAAAGATCCAATAATCCCTCTATATTTCTTTTGATCAACAGATTTTCCCTTTAGGTTCTTATCCAACTGAACTGAGGAACTCATTGGTGTACTAACAGGTTTAGCATTGTCCATTTCATAATTTTTGAGGATGTTCTTAATATATTTAGTTTGACTAAGAAATGTTCCTTCCTCAAGTTGCTTAATGCTAAAGCCTAGAAAGTAGTTTAAATCTCTCATTAGACTCATTTCAAATTCACTACTCATTGTTTTTGAAAAATCATCACAAAGATTTTTATTTGAAGATCTAAAAATGATATCATCAACATAAATTTGAACAATGAGTATTTCATTTCCAAATTTCTTTAAGAAGAGAGTTGTATCCACACTTCCTTTTTCAAAAGATCTTTCAAGTAGGAAAGTGTTCAATCTCTCATACCAAGCCCTAGGTGCCTGTTTTAATTCATATAATGCATTCTTTAACTTAAAAACATGATTTGGGTATTTTGAATTTTCAAATCCTGGAGGTTATTCTATAAAAACATCTACTTCAATAACACCATTCAAAAAGGCACTTTTGACATCCATTTGAAACAATTTAAAACCTTTAAAACAGGCAAAGGCAAGTAAAACCCTAATTGCTTCAAGTCTTACTACAGGGGCAAAGGTCTCCTCAAAATCAATTCCTTCAATTTGATTATACCCCTTAGCAACTAATCTAGCCTTATTTCTAATGACTACTCTTGAGTCATTCATTTTATTTTTGAACACCCACTTGGTTCCAATAATACTTTGATCTTTTGGCCTTGTAGTTAATTCCTAAACTTTATTTCTTGCAAATTGATTTAACTCTTCTTGCATGGCCAATATCCAAAATTCATCAGAAAGTACTTGATCAATATTAGTGGGTTCTATTATTGAAATAAAGGCTGAATGATTGACTTCCTTGTTTAATCCAAGCCTAGTTCTAACACCTTCACTAGGTTCACCTATAATAAATTCCCTTGGGTGGTTTTTAGAAAATCTTAAATCTCCAGGCAAAGGGTTTTCTCTTTCCAAATTTTCTTCCACATTTTCTTCCAAATTTAATCTATCAATCTTTTGGGAATTTTCCTCAATCTCTTCTTCAATAATATTTGGCTCTTCTAAGTTTCCAGATTCATCAAATACAACATGTGTGGTTTCTTCAATGACTAAAGTTCTTTTGTTGAATACCCTATAAGATTTTCCAACACTTGAATATCCAACAAAAATTTCTTCATCTAATTTTGGATCAAATTTTCCTAAGGCAGATTTTCCATTGTTATGAATGAACACCTTGCAACCAAAAACATGCAAATGAGATAAATTTGGTGTTCTACCTTTTAGTAACTCATAGGGTGTTTTATTTAAATTCGATCTCACATTCACCCTATTCAGAACATAACATGCAGTGCTAACCGCCTCAGCCCAAAAATATCTAGGAAGTGAGTATTCTGCCAACATTGCTCAGGCGGCTTCTATTAATGTTCTATTTTTTCTTTCAACTACCCCATTTTGTTGAGGGGTTCTAGGTGCAGAAAAATTGTGATCAATCCCTTTTTCTTTACAAAAATTTTCAAATCTTTCATTTTCAAATTCTCCTCCATGATCACTTTGTAAAGATATTATTTCACATCCTAATTTTCTCTGTATCCAAGTTGAAAAATTTATGAATTCCTCAAATGATTCACTTTTATGAAAAAGAAATCTAACCCACGTGAATCTTGAGAAATCATCCACAATAACAAATCCATATACCTTCCCTCCTAGACTTACAGTTCCTACTAGTCCAAAAAGATCCATGTGAAGAATTTCCAATGGTTTACTAGTTCTAAGATCATTATTGGACTTAAACGAGGACTTCACTTGTTTTCCTAATTGACATACATCACAAAGGTGGTCCTTAGTAAAGTCTAGTTTTGGTATACCTCTTACTAAATTCTTTTGGGTAATTCTCCTAAGATTTTTCATACTAGAATGACAAAGTCTCCTATGCCAAAGCCAAGATTCATCAGAAACAGTTTTCAAACAGAAAGCAATAGGAGTATGAAATGAATTCAAATCTAGTATGTAAACATTGTTTACCCTTTTTCCATTTAAAACTTCTTTCCCATTTAGGCTTAATATGCAGCTAGTAGGTAAAAATTTCACATTATATCCCTTGTCATATAGCTGACTTATACTTAACAAATTATGCTTTAAGCCTTCAACCAATAACACATTGTCTATAAAAAAGTTTTTGAAATTACCAATCATACCAGATCCAACCACTTTCTTTGTGGTATTATCTCCAAGTGTAACCTTGTCTCCATTCCTGGCTTCTAGCGATATGAATTGTGCAGTATCTCCAGTCATATGCTTTGAACATCCGCTATCCAGGTACCATATGCTCCCACGAGGTCTTGTGTGAGAGCAATCCTCTTCTTGATCTGATTGTTCAACATTATCTGCCATCAAACAAAGGTTGGTGACTTCTTCTTCTTTTTCTGTCTCAGATGAGTCTGAAGCTGAGTCCGCCCAGAAAGCTCTTTGAAACTTCTTCTTGCCCTTCTTTACCATAGGTTTCTCTTCCACCTTCTCCTTACCAGGAGTGGCTTTGAGTTTTGGGCAATCAGTCTTGATATGACCTGATTTCCTGCATTCATAACAAATCACTTCATTAGAAACCTTGCCATTTCTGTTAAACTTACCACTATTCCATTGCTGTCGTCTCTTTTACTTCCTCTTTAAAAAGCTTCTGAATTGTCTAGTCATCAGTGCAATATCATCTTCATCCTCAGGTTGTGAGTGTTCACTCTCTGACTCTTCCACTTTTAGTGCTATATTCTTCTCCTTTCGTGGTTCACCTGCATCAATCTTTCTTTGACTTACTCCTTGCTCATAAGCAATGAGTGAACCAAGAAGATTGTCAATAGAATAAATGTTTAAATCTTTAGACTCTGTAATTGCAGTAATTTTTGCATCATAAGCAGTAGGTAAACAACGAAGAATCTTATTAACCATTTCAGCATTAGTTAATTCCCTACCAAGTGCATGCAAAGAAGTGACAATTTGTGTAAATCTTGTGTACATGTCGGAAATAGATTCATTAGGTTTCATGCGAAACAATTCATAGTCATGTAACAAGATATTGAGCCTTGATTGTTTAACCTCATTTGTCCCTTCATAAGTTATACAAAGTCTATCCCATATGTCCTTTCCGCTTTTGCAAGTGGAAACCCGTATGTAGTCTTCAGATTTTAAAGCACAAAAGAAACTATTTAGACATTTGGCATTTAATTGTGCTAAGTCGCGTTCTTCTATAGTCCAATCTGTAAAAGGTATTTCTACCATAACTCCATCAACTAATCTAGTTGGTTTTGTATAGCCATCCTGGACTAGCATCCACATGCGATAATCAAGTGACTGTAAGAAAGTAGACATGCGTGTTTTCCAAAAATCAAAAGGAATATTGTCAAACAGTGGAGGTCTAGTGATAGAGTAACCCTCAGGTGTGTTTCGGTTTCCGAAAGTAGCCATCTATGTTAATCAAAAAGTAGTTCAAACTTATAATTTTGAAACGGAGCTCTGATACCACTTGTTGAGTCTAGTAATTAGGTTGTTAAGCCTAAGTGAATGTCCCAAGGCTACCAAGAGGGGGGGGGGGGTGAATTGGTAGTTTAAAAATTTAAGTCCCCTTTTGAAAATTATTGAACCGAAATAAAAATTTCTTTTAAATTTTGTAGAAAAATATTTTTCAACCACAGAGTTTTTCAAACTAAAATTTAAAGTGCGGAAACGTAAAAACAATAAAGTAAATGACACCAGATTTATAGTGGTTCGGTCTAAAACCAGACCTACATCCACTACCCAGAGGCACCCTCTGAGTATTGCACTAATACCAATAGTGACTCTCCTTTTGCACCCACAGCAAGGCGGACAAGCCTTTACAACACACTCTTTTCACCAGTCCCCGGTGCGGCAGAGAACCGTCCGTCCTTTCACACTATCCCCAGTGTTGGCAGAGAACTGTCCGTCCTTTCACACTATCCCCAGTGTTGGCAGAGAACTGTCGTCCTTTCACACTCTCCTAGTGTGGGCAGAGAACCCTTCGGCTGTTCACACTCTCAAAGTGTAGGCAGAGAACCCTTCGGCTATTCACACTCTCCAAGTGTAGGCAGAGAACCTTTCGGCTGTTCACACTCTCCAAGTGTAGGCAGAGAACCCTTCGGCTGTTCACACTCTCCAAGTGTAGGCAGAGAACCTTTCGGCTGTTCACACTCTCCAAGTGTAGGCAGAGAACTTTTCGGCTGTTCACACTCTCCAAGTGTCGGCAGAGAACCGGATCTCCTTGACAGATCTTCTCACAAGAATCTAGAAGGAAGAAGGAAAAGAGTGAAGTAATCCCAATTCACAAGTAGAGACTCTTACCTTTGAAATTCAAGTGAAGCCTTCTCACTCCAGTGGTAGGAATCCTCCCTTGAATGCTCTCTTCCACTCTCTCCTTGGCTATTCTCTCAAGAGGCACGAAGATCAAATGACAAAAAGATTAGGTGGCAGTCTAATTTGGACTATTTATACAAAAGACAAGAAAAACCGCCCAAACACTGCAAGTATTCAATTCTGTACGCAGTGGATCGTCCCGTACGATCATGGATCGTCCTGGACGATTTTACTTAAACGATCTGAAACGACCCTATTTGAATATGTGTACGAAATGTCTTCGTACAGCTGGTCGTCCTGTACGAACTAGGTTCGTCCAGTACGAACGGTTATTACAAGGTCGGTTCTAGAAACTGCTGAAAACTGTTCTAAGTCGGTTAATCGTTTGGACGAGAATATGTTCGTCTGAACGAAATTTTTACAGAGAACCGATCGTCCTGGACGATTCTTGACTTCGTCTGGACGAAAATTTTCCAGAGGACCAATCGCCACGGACGATAATTTATTTTCGTTTGGACGAAAATTTTCCAGAGACCAGATCATCCTGGACGATTATTAATTTCGTCTGTACGAAAATTTTCCAGAGGACCAATCGCCACGGACGATAATTTATTTTCGTTTGGTCGAAAATTTTACAGTGAACCAATCGTCCTGGACGATACTTAATTTCGTCCTGGATGAATAGGACTTAGAAAATTTTTTCGAGCAAGTTCCTATTTGTTCCATGTGCTCTATAGGAGATAACTGTCTGATCGTCCAGTACGAATGGATATCATCCCGTACGATCAGTATAAATTTTATATGATCTCCTTATGTGTGTGTGTATGTTTTTATTCATTCAAAATACAATCACTCCCTTTCAATTTGGTTTCTAAGAAAAGTGCAAGCTTCAAATTTTACAAAGTATTTCATGCTGAATTTAATTTGAAATCTTCGTAGTCTGGAGTTCGTTTTTCCTGAAATGTTAGTACACACAAGAGCAAATACAATTCTTCTAAAAAATGTTAGGAGATAACTACACATTTGAACAATAATGTTTGAAATCATCAAAACTTCATAAGTTGCAAAAATGTAAAGCATGCAAATAGCAACTATCTTAACAGGGTTAGCCTTTGGATTGACCCAAGTGCCCAAAGAGATGCCTCCTTTGAACCATTTTTCAACCTTAGTCAAATTGAATCCAAATCAATGTGTCATTGGGTCCCTCATCTGACCAAATACACCTCCCTTAATCAGCCCAGATATTAAGCCCCCTTGGGTCAAGAGTTATGCTAACCCAAAGTGGTTAAAACCACTTGGGATTGAGTCAATTCCTATCCTAAGTCAAATTGAACTTGACCAACACCTCTATTAGGTGGCCCTGAATCCAATACACCTCCTCGATCCAGCCCATGCCTTGGGTTGACTTAGGTCAACTTTTGGGTTAACTCAAAGTAGCCAAAACCATATGGACCCGAGTCATCTTTGAACCAAGATCAAATTGAACCCAATTGACACTTATTGGGTGGACCAGACCCAGACCCATCTCTCACATCAAGCCAAGGGTCTGGCTTTACCTTGGTTGAGCCCATTTTGACCCAAACAGAACAGGTTTCGATCAAACAGAGCCATCTGATCAAATTGAATCTCCCTAGGCCCAATTGAACTCACCTTTGACTCCAGCATGTCTCCATCTTCTTTCCAGGTCAACCTGACCCAAATCCAGGCCGGCGGAGGCTAGAGCCAATGGAGAACGAGCTCCGGTGGTCCCCCCGTTTGATCCTGACCCAAAGCCTTCGAAAGGCTATGGCTTGCCGGCTTGGAGCTCACGAGCCCTCTGGGATGATGTCCCCTTCCACCTGGCGCCCATCCGAAGCCCCTCCCAGTCAATCCCGGCCGTCCAAGCTTTCGGTAGGTAGCTGAATAGGGTAACTCGTCCCAAAAGTCCCAGTTCTTCTCCAAGCATTTGAAATCATTCCCCAGAGCTCCTTCGTCTTCCCAGTGCCATTCCCCAGCTTCCCAGGCCATCCCATCGACCCGTTCGAGCGAACTTCGACGAAAGTTTTTGGCGCCGCGCTCAAAGTCGCACCTCCGACCATCCTCCAGTCCCGATGTCTGAAGGAGATTTGCTCGCCTCCATACCCTGAAGCTTTCTAATAGAGAAGCTCATTCGTTGAGGTCTTCTCTACGGTAATCTCTCCATCCCGAGCTCCCTAGTTAGGTAGTCTGGTCAAGTGTAAAAGAAACTTTCACCTCGGCGGATCTCCACCGTTGGATTGAAAGTTCCCTCTCCCCTGATCCTCTCTGTGAAGATTCATCAAAGTTCGCCGGTGGGATCGCTCGGATCACGTCAGAGAATCTTCACGGTCTCGGGTTCGCGCGGGAGGTTGAAGATGAAATCCTGACCGTTTTCAATCAACGGCGCGAATTAGATCCTTCGGTCTCGGAGCTCCTTTAATCGTAGCCGTCCGATCATCCATGTGACGGCTGCGGTTAATCCAACTGTTACCCAATCAACGCCAATGATTGCCCCGCCAATCACGACGCACTGCGTGTAAAGCGCCGGTTGACTGGGTAATTAGTGGATTTAATTTCACAGAAAATCATGAGATCTTCAAAAAATGATATCTCCCTGCACACTTGACTAAGTTAGGTGTTCTTAGACTCATTGGAAGTGTCTCAGGGAGACATACAAAAGCCCTATGGTTTCAGGTCCTGATTGCATCTGCATTAAATTTAATTTCAGTATTAGTGTTATGTCAATTATTGCATTTATTATTTAAATTGAATTCACAAGGGCCTGGAATTTTGGGAGAATTGATTTGGGCATGTCCCTGACATACCCAAATTTAATCTCCTCTGTTTGAGATATTTAAGAGCATTAATATTCCATTTTGGATTCAAGGGTCATGGGTTGACCCTTAAATCCAAATTGGAATTGTGACCTATCCAATGAGATTTAGGATCTAATTTTGTGTGTGCTGATGATGTGTAGCATAGGGAGTTTAGGGCTAGTGATTTTACCCCAATCCAAGCTTAGGATAGCTCTCTAGGATTTTCTTAATGTGACTTAGAGATCACCTTAGGTGGCTTGGTTAGCCACCTTAGAGAACTCCATTTAGGCTCAAATTTGGTGTGTTTAGGCCTTGGGATTGGGTGATCCCATGGTCCAAATTGCATCTGATTTGGTGCCCATTTGGTCCACCAAATAGGAGCCATAATATTCCCTCCCTAGAATTACCCTTTAGCCTTAAGAAAATTCTAATAAATCAAGATTAATCCTAAAAATTCCTTAAAAAACCTCTAGCTGACCCTAATTAATCCCCTAATATGTAGAAATTTAAGTCCCTTTAGTTTGACTTTAAAAGGGCTTTAATTTAATTTTAAGTTAAAATTAACATTTAGTCTTTTTTAATTAATTAAAAATCATTAAAAAAATCCCAAAAAATCTTTAGAAACTTGCTGATCTCCCCTTAGATCATTTCTGATCTTTGGGGTTGATTTCAAGAAGTTTAGGATTCATTTAGGTTCAAACCACTAAATAGGGCACTTAATTAAGGTAATTAAATAGCTGTAAAAATACCCAAACTTCCAAAATTTATTATTAATTGTACAAAATTCCAAATCAATCAAAACCAGTGGCTAATGAGTCTAATTAAAATTTAGTATTTTCCAAAATGTCAAACCGCCAAAATCTGGTCAAAGTTAAAAAAAGTCAATATTTTGGTCAACCTTAGGTAAAAAATGGGACAAAACTTCTAAAAATCACAACTTTTCATAGAAAACTCCAAATTTAGTGTGCCACCTGTCTAACAGCTCATAATATGGTCTAGTATTTATTAAAAATATGAAACTTTCAAATTTCTCTCTAATTTAAAAAACCAAATTTTGATCCCTTAGTTACATATCTAGATAATCTTTTAAAATCCATTAATTCTCTCAAACTCTAGAATTTTCTAAGTAGGTTAATAAAATTCTCAACCCATATTTTAAAATCAGTAATCAACGCTCTGTAATATTAATCCATTCCTCTTAATTTCAACCAATTTAAATTAACTTAATCAACCCCGATTACTACTAGGTAACCCAGGCCTACGAGGAAGGTGAAATAAACTTCGCGGCCTCGGTGTGAAACAAAGGTAGTAATCAATTAACCTTTAAAATATATTTAAATAAAATTCTTAATATATATTAATACTTAAACTCTAACTTAAATTTCCCTTTAAGCCTTAACAAATTCAAATACTAGATAACTCTAACTAATCACCAACTTAGGATCTACCCCTGCCACTCGATCTTTTACACACACTTTAGATGGTTTACTAGGACAACCAACTCTAGATTTAGGTTAGGCCGATGTTTACTTTACTGCTGTGTGCTAGATTTTTCGTGATTTTACTACATGTTTTGAATGAAATTGCTTTGCTGTGTTTGTTTACTTTTTACTGCACTCTGTGGATGGTTAATGTGTTTGGCGACTAGATTGCCCATAGGATAGGTACGATCTGGATGTTTACACAGTTTTTTGCAGGTGGCCACGCTCATCCAGGGCAATAAAAAGGGGGCTAAGTTAATAAAAAAATTCAATTATTATAAATGCTTGCACAGGTGCTTCAGCTGCTAAAGCCCCCAAATAAAAAAAAGAGCATGGCTAGTGTGTTTACTTACTTTTCTGCACATATATAACTTCTTGGAAATATATTTTGATTTATTAACTGCTTAGGATAACCCTGCAGGAGAGTCTAGAATTTTTTTATTTTCATATAAATGTAATTTGTGTAAGTGTTAAGTGTTGCGAAAGTAGGATTTTGAGTTGGGATACATAGGTCCAAAGCTTGGACTCCAAAGAGAAAAGGACACCCCTTAGGGGAGTAGCCCTTTTCTATTTGAAAATTCAAATTTGGATCACTTCTTCACTACCCAAAGAGGAAAGAGTGGCCTTCCCCTCAAAGGAAGTGCCCTCTTATCCATTTGGGTAGCATACTACGAAAAATCCAAGGAGCCCGAAGAAAATGAGCCCGAAGGAGAACAAGATTCAAGATTCGAAGACCAAAAGTATCCAACTCAAAACCACTTGCGTCTCTACTAGGTTTAGAATCCGGGTTGTTGTCAGTGGTGCCCGACCACTTTACTTTCTTTAAGACTCTGGTTTGTAAAAAGCAAGGCAACTTTGCCTATGGACATTTATTAATTGGTTTATTTATATTTGATGTGTTGAGATGATTGCCTTTAGGATTGCCTGCTTTTCTTAATTTTTTAGCGTTTGTGTCGCTTTGGTTTTCGCCTGGATTCGTGAGACTCGTAAGGGTGTGAAAATTTTTATACTCATAATTTTAAAGTTTAAAATTTAGTGAGTCTAAATAATATAGAAAGATAACGAATTTAAGAAATTAGCCGCGGATCGACCCCGGGGTCGCATGCATATTTCTGTACTACTTTTCTCCTTATTTTAGACCCTTCCCCGCCTGCGGGTAAAGTCTGGATAGTCTGACCTATGAGGATGAGGTGCCAGACCTGGGGAAGCCCAGTCTTCTAAAAAAATTATTTTCTAAGCCTATTTTTAACTTTCAAGCATTCATGATTTGAAGTTGTTAACTAGCATGCATTGCATTAGAAATATATTTAAAAGAGTCAAAATTTTAATTGCATTAGTCTCTAGCATTTTGCACCCAACATAAGTCAAAGGGGAAAATTAGGAAATTCT
The DNA here is from genome assembly GCA_022539455.1 of Dendrobium nobile. Lineage (NCBI taxonomy): Eukaryota > Viridiplantae > Streptophyta > Magnoliopsida > Asparagales > Orchidaceae > Dendrobium > Dendrobium nobile. The sequence continues at coordinate 9,267,459 of CM039728.1, read as the reverse complement.
TTAGAAGTCAGCCCCAACTCTTCAAAACTTTAAATAAAACATCCCTACCAATTATTCATAAATGACCGGACTCATGTATTTTGAATCGATTAGGTGGTTAACTAGCTCTCCAATCCAGATCGGGGTAAGTCCAGACCTTGCACTACATTAGTTAGGTTTGGACGACTGTGGTCCAGTGTCCAAATTAGATTTAGGATCTGGGGCATATCTTTGATTATAAGACCCCAAACTTCGGGAATCTAATCCTAAATTTCTAATAAAATGCTCAAGTCTAATTAAATATCATCTCAATCTAAAACATAAAGCCTAACACTTAGATTAAGTTGGGACACTTTCGGATGGTTCCGGAATCTCAAAGTGTCCCCTACTTTTCTTCCCTTGATTCTGATAATAACTGCTCAACTTTGACCCATTCCCTTTTGAGATTCTAAAATTCACCTCTCTTTGATATCATTTCTAGAGAATCTAACGAAATTTTGTCACTATTTTAATCGAGAGTCTTCATAGGGGACTTTGTCTCCCTACGATGTAATTAATTATGAGGGCTTGTGCTCGTAGGAGATTTAGAATCACACACTCACCCGATTTCAAAAATTGAATTTAAAAAAAAAAAACTCATATTGGATTCCTTTGAGAAAGATCAAAGGATTTCATTATTATCACATTCAAAGAATTATCATTGAATGGTGTTATCTCCCTTTAGGGAGATACATCTTTCTTTGATAAGACTTTAGATGTGAACTCAACGATCACACTTCTTGAATATTGTAGCTGAATATTTAATTGAACTTCATTTTGGTCCTTCGGGGCCATACGAGGTTCTCTTTAGAATTCGGTCACAATATTCAAGATGATATTCGTAATTGTAAGTCTGAACACCGTTATGAAATTTTATTTTCACCTTTCGAGGTGATACACCTTTTCTAACGGGATGATTCGACTTTAAATTAGAATTTAATTTCAACTCCAAAATTTCCAAAGAGAACTAACATTTTTCAAAATCAATGTTTTCAAAATTCCACCAACATTTGGTAGTTCAAAAACACTAGCCAGATGTGGTACTGTACATTTTTGTTTGTTAGTTTACTAGTTATGTATGCAAAATGGCTCATTTGGTAGCTCAAAAACACTCACATTGTATGTTCTTGAACAAGCTTGTTTAGTAGTTCGAAACAATCGCTAGAAATATTTGCAAACTTGTTTTTTAGTAGTGATATGTCTTCAAAAAGTTATCTTGATCGGGCACGAATGTCGAGGCAAAAATCAAGTTGGAAACTTTAAAAATTAAATTCTTGATCACATGATTTTCGATTTTAACAAACTTACAGTCAAAAATTGAGCGTCTCGGAAATACAAACCCAACGACTTCCAATTCGACTCAATCCGAGCCCAAACAAGTCTGAATCAAGGACCCGAAGCGCTGCTGGAAAGTTTGAACCACAATTTGAGTTATCAAACGGTTTCTAAACATAATGTACTTATAGTCGAATCGAGCGGCTTGACAGGACAAATCCAATGAGCTCAAGATCGCTGAATTCTGACATCATTAAGACCTTCAAATGTCTGATGAACGGTACATGATCAAGGGATTCAATATTGGTCGTCCATCTGAACCACTCCACATTTGCCCTTGATCCTCTTCCTATTTATGGGTCATGTCATCCTCATAGTCCCTCATTTCTCTTGGGAGGGAGCCCAAGTAAGAAAAGGAGAAGAGAAGAAGAATAGGAGGGAAGAAACTCCTCCTTGAGCATTGCCGGAATTCCGCCCGACCTCCAAGTTAAGCCGGAGTTTCACCCGAACTCCAAGTGACATCGGATTTCTATCCGACCTTCAAGTGACACTGGAGTTTCACCCAAACTCTAAGTGACGCCAGATTTTTGTTCAACTTTTAAGTGACGTTAAAGTTTCATCCGAACTCTAAGTGACACCGGATTTCTGTCTAACCTTCAAGTGATGTTGAAGTTCCACCCAAACTCCAAGTGACGTCGGAATTCCACTCGACCTCCAAGTGACGTCGCAATTCTGCTCGACCTCCAAGTGACGTCGCAATTCGGCCCGACCTCTAAGTGATGCCAGAATTCTGCCCGTCCTCCAAGTGACGTCGAAGTTTTAGCTGAACTCCAAGTGATGCCAGAGTTTTGCCCGAATACCATCTAATGCTGGAGTTATCCTAAGCCAACTGACGTCAGACCTCTACCTGAAGCCAGACCTCTGCTCGTTGCCAAGTTTCTACCTGACGCCTGACTTTTGCCTATTGTCGGACTTTCACCGGGCATCTATCTGATGCTGGATTTTTATCCATTGCTGGAATTCTATCTGACGCCATCTTTTTGACATTCGTTGTTAGACAATGGTCCTTCCGACTTACGTCACCTATCGACTATGGTCCTTTTGACTTATGTCGCCCATTGACTACAGTCCTTTCGACCTCCGTTGCCCACCGACTATGATCATTCTGACTTACGTCACCGACTGAGTGCAGTCCTTCAGACCAAACAAACACATCAGCAGTGATTATTTATATTCTTATCGTGTAATGTACTCTATAAGATGTACATCAAGTTAAGGCATTCCCCAAGGAAGTGCCTCATTTGTAATCAACTGCAATACTAATGGATTCATTCAAATTGTGCTAGATCCCATGATTTTCCCCCTTTTTTAGGGGTTTTCCACGTAAAAACTCTAGTGTCTCTTATGAACGTTACGCCATCTCTTTTATCTAATTGCGTGCCGAATTTCGTATAAAGTTAAGACGTTAATTTTATATTTCTTTACCGCCCTGAATACTCCAGGATACAACAAGTAGGCTCGATAAAGCTTATTTGTTAAACTAATGAATATTTAGAAGTAGAGCTCATTTATAGCTTGATAAGACTCATTTATTTAAGGCTTGATAAGTATGAAATGAATTGAACATAAACCAAGCATGAACATCCATCAATTTAAATGATCCAAACATGAATATGAACATGAAAGCTCAAATCAAGCTCGAATGAATATGCACAAGCTGATAATAAATGAACACAAACATGAACAACCACATGCTCGGCATGGCTCGGTTTATTTACAACCCTACTTGACACTAGGAAACTCCCCTTGGGACAAAGAAGCAAGATGAAGAAATGCAATCATCCATCAAGTTAGCTAGGGCATGACACATGTCTAAGGTAGTCTATATTAAGAGTCATTAATTTATGTATTTTTTATTTCTTTGTTGATGTGGCCTTTCCTATAACCCTGAAATCTCTATAAATAAGGGGTGAAGATGAACATTTTATATCTTTTGAAATTTTCCAAGCATACTCGAGTTAGTAGATCACTTCTTACATAGTTTTTCTCTATTTTTTGTCCATTATTACATAGGTTCCCATGTCATAATCTTAGAGCATATGTGTTAGTAAGATAGTGTGACACCTACTGATAAATTTAGATTCATCGTCATAAAAGGTGTAGTGAGGGTGGATTGATGCCAATAACTAAAAGACTAGTGCAGCTTGATGAGTAGAGTCCACCCAAATCCTCATTAAACATGCAGAACAAAAACTACACTAATCAACGTTATCTCATTAACATGGAAGAGAGATTGATAAAAATGATCCAATGCCTTAGAAGGATAACCAAGATAAGCACAGAGGGAAAGAAATTTAGAAGCGTCATCCAAATCGACTAGTGATCATATAAGGCTGAATAGTAGAGCATGAACCTTGACACCCATTCTAGATCCCACTTGCATGGTGATAAGTGATGAAGACTACAAAGCACCCCCTTGGATAGTTAGAAGAATTGAACTTGAGCTAATGAACACTTTCTAAAGGGAGATAATAGAGGTAAGACGGTCTTTAAAGTTCAAGGTACCACACTTGGCGTGGTAACCCTTAAATTTTTAAAAGATGTGTTTTGACCTCTAACAATAAAAAAATTATTTCAAAAGTTATTATAAATTGAAATCACAAACTTTCTCTTCATAAAATAGATATTATTATGTTTTAATTATACTATATATTTTCCTAATTTTTGGGTATTACTGCAATTCCTTAAGAAATGAGCACATATTAGTATAAATGAGGTTTTTGCGACCGTTGAGTATTCGTTTTATAAACCAATTTCACCTGAATCTTTTAGAAATGTTTAGCTAATTTATGAATATTGTTTCATAGATTTGGATCTTTGGATTTAAAGACATTAAAAATTTATAAGAATTTTTTGCTAAAATTTGAATAATTGGCATAATTACATTTATGTCCTTTGAATATTTTATTATAAAAATATCCTTAAGCACTAAATGCCATTTCCTGTTTTCTTTTTGAGCTATCTCATTTTCACAAAGAGGTGATATAGAAAAATGAGAGAAAAAGAGAAGAGAGAGAAAATAAAAGCTAGGGTTGTCTATCAGCCCAATTGAAAAACTTGCTCGTCTAAAGATAGTTTTTAATAATTTAATATTTTTGGGATTTGATTATACAAAAGTACATCTTTATTAGATTTTTATAACTTTTAATATGTTTTCGGTACGATTCTTTTGGTTGTTCTGAGTATTTATTTGAGATTTTTTGTGAGGTAATTTTGAAAAAACAATGATTTTTACCAATTTAAAATTTTATTTTGATATCTAATAATAATTCTTTAGTTCAATTAAATCTTTAAGATGTTATATACTATTTCTGATAATTTGATTATATTTTGAAGGTGTGAATTTTTGCTCAGTAGTATTTTTGTTTTCTACCATTAGAATATTTTGACAGTTTCTGAATAAAATCCAGTTATACTTTAATTAATAAAATGCATTGAATATATGTATAAAATTGAAAGAAATATGACATTATGGAAGTGAGAAAGGGTTTTATTAGGTTGTATCCAGTGGGCTATACCGAGGTTGGATTTTATTATGAGAAGAGATTCTATTATGATATATATTATGATGTGTGTTATTATGCCAGAGCTAGTGAGCTATCGAGGAGAGATTTTGTTATGCCTAATCCTAAGAGCTATCGAGGAGGGATTCTGATATGAGATGTGTTAGGATGTTTGAGCTTGAGGGCTATTGATAAGTGTAAATAATATATTATTTTAAGTGATATATTTTTAGTGAAAATATATTTTAAGTTATATTTTGTATGAAAAATATAAAAAGGACACAAAACTTTAAGTATCATCCAGCACCGCAGCGTCAAACGAATCAATGAACAACAGGAAAATGTCTGATTACCGTCGGATTTTTCCGACATAATTATGATCGACGGAGTCACGATGCTACCGGCGGAACTTGTGCGACGGAAGTTTTACGGCGGACGTTTCGGCGGCCTAACCGCCGCAAAGTTACCGGCGGATAATTGACGGGTCATGTGCTTGTTTTATAAATTAACCGGTACAGATCAGCCGGTAAGTACCGGCGGGCGGACCGACGATTATTACATCGGCTCAACTTAAACATCACGAAATACAACCGACGGATTAAACGCCGGTAAAAATATCGTCGGATACTCCGCCGAAAATCCACTGATAAATATCTTGTATCGGGCGAGCCCTAGGCCTGCCTTCTCATTTCTCATTTATGTGTTTTTTCTCTATCCCCTTCGCCGTTGTTCGACTTCGCTCCAACAACTGCCATTTCGACTTCGCTCCGACGATGGCAGGTGTTCGAATTCGCTCCGATCCCTTGGCCACTATTCGCTGGCAATTTGACTTCACTCCATCGATCTGACGCTTTCGCTGCTTCATCGCGGTTCGACTCCCCCAACGGTGTTCGACTTCGCTCCGTGGTCGGCGTTCGACTTCGCTCTTTGCGTTCAACACCTCCGACAGTGTTCGACTTCGCTCCTTAGTGCCTTCAATTTGCTGTTCAACTTCGCTCCTTCACTCTGATCCTTCGCTCCTTCGCTCCGATCCTTCGCACCTTCCACCGAACCTTGCTCCTTCGACCGAACGCTCCAATCCTCGCTCCTTCGACCGTGTTTAGGTTACTTTTTCTCTTTCGTGCTATTTGAGTTCGCTACTTCGACGACCTAACTTTCATATTATCGTTCGTTTGCTATGTGCAGGTAACTTCTTCGACTTCGCTTGTTGGAACGGTTGTTACGACATTTTAAGGGGAGCTCGCTTACTGTGTAGGTAACTTTCTTTCTTGCGCATTTGTTATAAAAGAAAAGAGTTTATACATGAAAATGTTGGAGTACGTAGATGTAGTGGAAGATAAGATTAGAGAGAATTGCCTTACATGGTTTGGTCACATTAAGCGGAGGCCTTCCGATGACCCAGTTAGGAAAGTTGAGGTATTAGATTTGGCTTATGTTAAGAAAGGTAGATGTAGACCTAAAAATATTTTATTAGAAAATATTAGAAAAGATCTTTCTTTATTAGATTTAGATAAGAATTTGACTTTTAACTGGACACAATGGCAAAAAAGGATTCATGTAGCCGACCCCACGTAGTGGGACAAAGGCTTGATGTTGTTGTTTCATGCCTTTCTTCTATGAGGTCTACCCCGCAAAACAATGAGCAACAAAGCTTGATATGCATAATCTGTGGGAATTAACTGGTGATATGCATATAAAATTGTGATCTCTAATTATGCTTGTTGATTAGAGAGATGTCCATCCCGAGATCTCAGACGGATGTTGATATATTAGTTCCAAAAAAATATTACAACATTATCTAATATATCTAAATTATATGTAGATCATATTATGGATATCAGAACTCAACGAAGTTGGATTTATAATCGATTGGCACAAGGATGAAAGTCATAAACGGATAAGTTCATTTGAGGGGTGTATATTTTTACAACTGAGCTAGAACAGGTAAGGAAAGCACAAACTAATTGGCAGATGCAAATACAGCAGCAGCAGATGCATATGCAGCAACAACAAGCTCAAATGTTTAAAGAAATGTGAAAGATGAGGGAGCAACTGAGTAGTGGGAGGAGTACAACATCAGTTGAGGAAGAAACTGAATCAGAGTAGATGTTATTTATCTATTTTATTGATGTGGATATCCGTTTCTATATGTTTTATGTCAAGTTTAATATATGTGCTGTTTGAACATCTTTGTTTCTGTTTATTGTCTACATGTTTAGTTAATTGTTGTTTGGACATGTTTGATTATGTAATTGGTGATGTTCCTTATCTGAATTTGATGTATAAATGAAAATTGTGTTGATGTAAATTGTGTTGTTTATATGTGTTTTTTATGCAGGTATTTTTTTGTGGAAATCAGTTTTTAAAGAAAGGAAAGTTTTTTTTTCTATGCTCCAGGTTTCCGACGGAACTTCCATCGGTCGGTATGCCGGTATGACGATATAACATTTCCGGCGGATCGTATCCGACGGTTATGCATCGTCTTTTTAACGGCGGACTATCCGTCAGAACGACCGGCGGAATAAATGACGGTAAATGAAAATGTTTGCCGGCGAGATTTCACTGTGTTTTCGCCACGCCGGTAAAAATTTCTGACGCTCGATATTCTGGCGGAGGGTTTTTCGATGGTGATCCGTCGGAAATCAACAATTTCTGACGCATTTTTTTTGTTACTGACAGATCTAGTTCGCCGGAATAAGCATGTTTTCCTATAGTGATGTCGCAGCACGAACAAAGGCACCACCAGAGCGCAGTGATGTAGTATCAAAATGGTTAGCTTGGTAGTGCCGTATTTAGTGTCTTCAAATGCCATGGCGTTAAATCTATCATGCCTTAGCACCAAATTTGTTACTCAGGCATCACATCATTCAAAAGTCAACAACACCGTGATATAGTAGTTATAACTTCCAAAGGAAATGATCTGCTAGAGAAGCAACAAGACTATTATGTAAATAACCGATCCACATCAGCAAGTGTCGCAATGAAGAAAAAATATCAGCGCAGTAGCGTTAGTTCATTTTATGGGTTACGACAACACTGATCTTCATGCGTCGTACTATCAGTTGCCTAATTTTTATTTTCCTATAAATAGTCATTATGTTATATTTGTAAAGGAGTTCAGTTGCTTATCTAATTTTAATACTTTTTAGAGTACTTCTTCATATCTCTCTTAGAGTCAATTTTAAGAGAGATCAAAGAAGTGCAAAATATAATCATTAGAGTGTTTAGTCAGTTTTTGTGTGAGAAACTCTGTATATTAAGAAAGAATGAGTGTATAGGAGATACATTGATCCTTCCTTGTGATATCAATATCTTGTATTTTTATTCTTCCATAATTTCAATGAAAATGAATTTGCTTATCTTTTCTTCCATATATGGCTAATTCTATAGCTTTGGATTGATGATGTATAGAACATATTAATTACTAATGAATATTTTTGTGCTTTGAAGTTAAATGATATTTTCAATATTTTCTTGTTCTTTATTTAATGCACATAGTGGTCATATTTATAGTTAAAACCTGATATGATTATAATCTCGATGGCGGAAACAAGAACAACTAAGAATATTAAAATAGTATTGTTGACCTCATTATTCGAGGTCAATTTCCCCGGAATCGACTTAGTACCTAGGTTTTCGTAGCCTAGTGTAGATGTCGCACCCACAGGATTTCCCTTAGGTGGACACCTAATGACGTAGCATCGACTCGAACCTATCGATCAATTTGAATCAAATCAATTCTCCTCGACTCAATCGAATTCAAATCGTTATAAATGAGATAAATTTAGTATTTTAAAATTATTTCTAATTTTTAACTCAAAATATATATTTTAAATTATCAATTATTTTCTAGATTAATCCCTAAATCATTCTTAAACTTTTGAATTACAATCAACTTTTGATTTCATTTTTAAATCTTGATTAATATGAACCATTCGATTTGAAGTGCAATAAACGTAAGTGTGAGATTTAGATACAATTAGGGCCGGTCTAAACCACCCCCCACACCCTCTCTCACTCTCAGCATTTTGGAAACCAGCCCGCCCCCTCACACTCTCATTCAAGAACCGCCCCTTCTCTCTATTCGTATACAGAGAAAAAAAACTTCCACTCCTCCCTCACACTCTCATTCACAAATAGAACACAAAAGCCTCCATCTCTTTCCCATAACCTCTCACACACAAATCCTAGAACCGAAATCCACTAACCCACTAAGCCCATTCTTCATTCAGACATACAATTTCGAATTCCCCCACAAAAACTCAGCCCCCACGATCCCGTGACCACATAGCATGAAGCCTCTACGAACTGCTCTCTCTCCCAACCATTTTGCAAACCACTATCTCTCCCTCTCTTGAATGCGTGAGAAGCTTAGGACCGAAAGCTCCCAAGCCTGTCGCTCCTCTCATCGCGAAATCGAAGCCATAGCTAACGTCGCCTGAAGCCATTTCTCCTCCAGTCGGCCTTCTACCTCTGGTTCATATAGTCCAGGCCAAACATCCCCCCTCTATTCAGATTTCTTTAAAGACGACGCCGCCCTAGACGCCAACCTACCCTTGTTGTGCTCAGCATCTTCGACGTCAATCGCTAGCCTAGCCGAGGACCTCGTCGTCGTTTCCTCTGTTCTGACCGACACCAACATCTTCTCAATCTTGGGTAATTTCTTCTACATTCTCCTCGTCATATTCTTCTTTCTCATCACTTCTAGATTAAATGTTTTAAAAATTAAAGAAAACTGGCTTCCATTTACTTCTTAATCTGAAAAGTAAAAGTTAGAATTACACTTTCTTTCTCATGAAATGAGTTTTATATAAATTGAATTTCTGTTAGGATATTTAAGAATGTATGGATCATCCTTTCTTTATGCGGATCATTTTGTTCTTAACACAAATAATCTTGGGTTTATAAGTTTGATGGCATAAATATTCTTCTTTCTACTTACTTTAAAGGACATTATTTTTGGCCGTAAAGAAGAAATAAAGTAGAAATGTTAAAATCTAGACTATAATCCATTTGGTCTTCATAAATCTGAGATGTTTTTTTATTTATTTAGCCTCACTGATATTCATTTTATTTTATTTTATTTTTAAGAATCTTGATGGAAAATTGATAACATCTTTTGCTTTTAGTTGAAAAAAAAGATAGATTGGTTAATTGAAATCTATATTGGAAAGTCTTTTGAACTATCATATGAGTATGAAACTGTATAACTTTCTCTTCCTTATCTCAGAAATTTGTTTGACTTAAGTTTTAAGTTGGCATGAATGAATGAAACAAAGATTTGTCATTACAGTTTGCCTTCAAGTTGAAATATAGAAATTTTCTTTATGAATAGATGAAAATTTGCTAGATTTTCTGTATTGTTTTGTATGGTATTTTGGGAAAGGGAATGGTATAATTATTTTGTTTTGCATTCATGAATAAAAAAAAAAAAGAGAGAAGCAAATAGTTGTTGAAAGAAAGGTATATGTTTTAAAAGGTATGAGTATGTGATTTTGAAAAATTACTTATGTATGTAAGGAGAAGTAAATTGTGTTTGTTTTGAAAAGTTCAATTGTGAGATTGAAAGGATAAAAAATGAAAATGTACATTGGAGAGGTTCCGTATAAGAAAGGTGATTTGTGCGGAAGATGATATGTATAAAGTGTTTCGAAAAGTAAAATATTTATTTTTGAGGGAAGTGTATATATAAAAGTTTGTAGATTTTGAAAAATTAAGATGTGGGTATATTTTGAAAGGTGATAATGTGATATTTGAAAGGTGAAAAGTGTGTGCTTTGAAAGGTGAAAAGAGAAATATGTGATTTTTGAAGACTGTATAATTTCAAAAAGTAAAAAGTAAAATGTGAGTGATTTTAGAAAAGGTGACATGTGGAAGCGTGAAGAGTAAGTTGCTTTGATGAGTGTATGTTTTGAGGGTCAATTTTGTGTGGGCTTTGAGAAGTGACGATGTTGGAATTAAGAGGAGGAAGTGAATATTAGAAAAGTTTTGTGTGAAGATTGTGAAAATTAAAGTGGTTGATTTGGTAAAGAAAGTGATTTGCATTTCTGTAAAAGTGAAATTTGTGCGTGTTTTGGAAAGGGTGATGTATGTAAATGTTAAAAGTGAACTTATGTGCATTTTGAAAGGTGAAAATGTATGGTGGAAAGGTATTGTATGAGAAAGGTAAAAGTAAAGTGTTTAGGTAAAGTGATATGTGTAAGTGTGAGAGATAAATTGTTTGTTTTATGAAAATTGTGTAAGTTTGGAAGAGTGGAAATGAATGTTGGAAATATATAAAGCAATGCTTCTAAAATTAAAAGTTTCAAAAGGTGATCAACCAAATTGGTGTTCAAGCCCGAAGAAAGGTACGTCTTTATTTTTAATAAATTTCAATTATTTTTATTATTAATTATTAAATGTGCTTTCTAATCCCTGTTTTCTTTGTCTTCTTTGTTCTATTTGCATGAACTGCGAGGAATGATACGGGTCGAGGGAACAAAGTACAAGGAGCTAAAGGCGTCAGTCGCCTCTATCCAACCGGGTAGAGGTGCTACGGGCGGAACCACCGGGTCGTAGCCCCCGGTGATTGTGAGTATTTCTAAACTTAGAAAACCTTTAGGGGTCCCTTGATGTGGTATGCGTGAACCCTTCCTTTAGGTCCCTGTAGTAACTTCAATTTTATTAGGTTTACTTTTATTTGCTTTTAGATCCTTAAACCCCTTTTACACACGCTCAAAGTCCCAAGGGTTAGTAATAACAAATTTTTATCCCATACAACAGTAGTGACACTTAAGGACAAAAATTAAGGACCGGGTCTTAGAAAATCTAGACTTAGGAAGCATGCACACTTTAGGATAGAAACTTATAACATAGAAAATTTAGTGACATCTCACTTTAGAATTAGTAAACATCTTTAAATTAGAATTCAATCAATTAGAAAGCTTTAGCCAATAATTGACTTAGGACATTTCAAAACCTCACAGCCTACTGCACACACTTAGATTTGCTTGTTAGGACAACTGACTCTAGTTTTAGGTTAGGCCGGTGTTTATTTCCTTACTGCACTGTGACGGGCTTTTTCTCGAGTTTTATTGCATGCTGGTTGTAAAATGTTGGTGTGTTTGTTTATTTTTACTGCACTCTGTGTTGGTTTGATTGACGATTAGATTACCCATAGGCTAGGAGCGATCTGGATCGTTAATATGATTTTCTGCAGGTGGCCACACTCATGCAGGGCAGAAAAAGAGGGGCTAATTAATTAATAATAAATAAATGCTACAGGTGCTTCAGCTGCTTAGCCCCCAAATGAAGAAGAGTGTGGCCAAGTGTGGCTTAATAATTTAAATTCAATTGCATATATATATAACTGCGTGGGATGATTTTTGTTATAAATTGCTTAGGATAACCTTGCAGGTGGACTAGATTTTTCTTCCCTTTCTGTGAAATGAAATGTAATGTAAATATAATATATCAAGAGTCAATAAATGTGAAAGTGATTTTTAAAAATGAGATATTACATCCAATTTGGAATCCAAAGAAAGGAGAATATACCTTAAAGGATTATTCTCTTTTATTTGGAAAGCTAAATTAGGATGATTCAATATCCAAATAGAAAAGAAAAACCCCTCTCAGGGATGAGTTTCTTTTCATTTGGATATCCAGAACCCGGCGGATCCAAGAAGTTCGTAGAAGAAGAGAGGATGAAATGGAGAAATAGAAGAAAGAAGACAAAGAACTGAAGATACAAGAAATAGTATATCCCATTTCAAAAATCACTTGCGTCATTCTTAGGATTAGAATCCGGGTTTGTTGTCAGTGGTGCCCGGCCACTTTACTTTTCTGTAAATTCTGGGTGTAATATGGACATTGGACATTGGATATTATATTTGGATTATTAAAATTGATTGTTTACATTGTTTGTGCAGTAGCTTTTTTTAGGGCCCTTGCATGCCGTGTTTTGTTTTCGCCTGGATTCGAATCGGAGAGATTTTTTTTTTTTGTAAGGGTACGCTCAAAATTCTTTTACTTGAAATTCTAATAAAATTTTTAGGCTCATATAGTAACTCTAACGATCTAAGAAGTAAGCTCGGGACCGCCGAGAGTCAGCATAAGCATATTAATACTTTCTCTTCCTTGTTAGGCACCTCCCCGCCTGCGGGTTCTGGCAGACCACTTGACCTATGAGGGTGCAGTTCTGTCAAGGGGAAGTTGTGCAATCTCTAGGGAAAAACCTATTTTCTAAGCCTAATTTTTAAACTGCTTCATATTCATTTTATGCATTCGAGTCAATTAGCATGCATTGCATTAGATACAAACTAAAAAGAGTCTAAAATATTAATTGCATTTCTAGACATTTATCACCCTACATAAGTTGAGGGGCTAATTAGGAATTGTCTTAGATGTTAGCCCCAATTCCTTAAAACTTAAACAACATCCCTACACATCTTTCATAAGAGACTGGACACATGGTTTTAAAGCGCCTAGGTGGTTAGCTGGCTCCCCAATCCAGGCCGGGGTAAGTCCAGATTTGCACTTCATTAGTTAGGTTCGGGTCGCTACTTTGTAGTACCCAAATTAGATTTAGGTTCTGAGGCAGATTCTTTTTAGATCTTAAGTCCTCGCCCTCTGGGAATATAATCCCAACTTTCTAATAAAATGTCAACTTAAACATAAAATTTTCTCTTAAAATGTAAAGCCCAACATAGGATAGACTGAGGTTGTCTCTGAGCTTCTCAGAATCCGACACCTCCTACTTTTCCTCCATTGACTCGCTAATAAATGTTCAACATTGAGCTTTCACCTTGGAAAATTCCTACTTCTGTTTCTTGTCTTTTACTTTGTAGTCAAAGAGTATGAAATCACTGCTTTAATCGAGAGTTTTCTTAGGAGCATTCCTCCTAGGATGTAATTAACTATAGGAGCTTGCTCCTATAGGGATTTGAGGACCCCTTACTAAAATAAACCTGTTTTTATTCGTATAAAACAAGGGAAGAATCTTTGGGAACGTAGATATTTTTAAAACCTTATTTTTAATTTTGAATAGACTTGTAGAATGTTATTACTATCTTTTTAGATAATATAATATTATACTTGTTATATTCAACTTTAGAAATAATGAATTTTATAAAACTCATTCTTGTTTTTGGATATCTTGAAGAATATTATGTTCGTCTTTTAAGATGATATAATATTATTCTTTCCATATCTAAATAAAAGAATGAATAAACTTTTTTCAAAAAAAACCGTATTTCTATATTAAAACATATTCTATAGAATTTCATGTTCATCTTTTGAGATGATATGTTATTCTTTGAACTATGTTTGATTATAGAAATATCAATTTTCAAAACCCTATTCTGATATTGAATCCATTGTAGAATATTGTGTTGGCCTCTCGAGACTGTACTTTATTCTCAATGCAGTATTCGATTACAAAATAGGAGAAAATCAAAATCTGCGTGGTGTGACACAAATTTTTCCCACCAAGGTTTTTCTGGCGACTCCGCTGGGGATCAATCCTCTCTCCATCTTTAGCAGTGTTTTATACCCTTTAATCGGTAGTTTACTTGTGCTCGTCATAGGTTGTAACTACTTTTCTTCCGCCGGTTCTTTCATTCATTTCATTCTTGGATAACTTGGCCGGTATCTAAATAAATTTTAGAGGTCTTATTTTGGACCCCGTTAGAAAACTAATGGGAAGCTCCTTTATACGACCTTTTTGTAAAGTAAATCCCCGTGCTAATTCGAATGTTGTAGTTACATTTTTTTTGTAGCTTGATGTTTGAGTTAGCACTGGGTCCAAAATCAATTTACCCAATCTTTAGTAATATGTATAGTTACTTCTTTTAGTAACTTAATGTATTATTTGGATTGGGTCCAAAATTTATTTTTAAGTCTTGAAAAATTTAAACTTTTGTGTCCTAGCTAATATGTTGCAGTTATATATTTTTATAACTCAATATGTGGCTGGACAAATCTCAAGAAAATTTGAGCTTTTAAATCAAAGTTTTCTCCTTATCTAAACCAGCATATTACAGTTATATATTTTTATAGCTTAATATGTTTGGTAGGATATGGTCCAAAAGCTCAAACCTTCAAATCAAAATTTTCTGCTTGTCTTAATAATATATTGTAGTTACATGTCCTTTGTAGCTTGATATATTTTCTAGGACAAGGTCCATAACCTGATCTATGCAAGATTTTCAAGATTAAAGTCAATTTAAATTGAGAAAAGTTTGAAGGTTCGAATACAAGTTAAGCTTATAAAAATAATTTTGCTAGAGAAAATAGTAGGTTGATTTCTTTTAAAAAGAAATTTACATCTATCTTCCTTAAATTGTAATTAAAACTTCATTGTGGTTGTCTCCTCTAAACTTTAAAGAATAAGACCAATGGTTATCAATGCTAAAAAGAAAAGTGTGTTCCCTCCCTCCCTCCACTTGAGTGGATTAACGCTTTAGATGAAGATATATTTAATCTTATTTCCTTTTTTAACCTTAAAGCATAAAAGTTTAGCTAATTTTGCTAAGTTCCTAGTAATTGCTGAATTAAATTCAAAAAATATTTTCAAATCTCATATTCAACCATATTATAATTTTTCTAATCTTAGAAATGTATAAATATTGGTTGATATATTGAAGTTTGAAAATTATTCTAAATTCCCTCACCTTTAAACCTTCTTGTAGGTTAAAGTTTAATATGTCTATAAATCCTATTCCCTAAGAGTACTACATGGATACGACGATTTGTCCTCTGCCATGTGATTTAACTCTAAAAGAAGATGGATCTTAAGGCATACAATGAAGATAAATAGACAAGTTATATAAAAGTTTTTGTTCATCATATGTAGTTTTCTCTTATGGTAATATTATTAAATCAAATATTAGCTAAGTTTATTCTTGACTTTATTACTCCATTTGAGAAAACTCATGAGCAATTCCTTTTAAGATTGATCATCTTAAATTCCTCTTTCAGTCAAAGACTTGGGATAATTCAAAGTTCTTTATTAAGGCTAACCCATGATATGATAAACATTTCTTTGTCATGTGGCTTTTCCTTAAAATTAATTGACACACCTTGAATTGATACCGAGTCAAGTGATTTTATAATATCTTTAATAGTTTTCTTCTTCAATAGTGATAAAAAATTATCATATTTGGGTTCACCCATTATGATATCAATATGTATATTCTTTTGAATTAAGATTTATGTCAAATTAAAATTGGAGGAAAGAAAAGTTTTGTTCACCTCGTCATTATACATCTCATAGGCATCTTTCAAATTGATGAACTTATTTTATAATTATCTCAACTAAGTTGTTTATTCATACTATAGGATTGGGTCCGATTTGTAGATCAATCTTCTTGCATAAGAGGGTTAATTTTCCACTTTTATACTTGGAAGATGAATTTACAACTGAAATAATTATTTCAAGATTTAAATAAAGGAAGCCTCCTTAAAAAAAAAAAAAAAAAAAAAAAAATAAAAGGTAAAAAAAAAAAAAAAAAAAAAGAGAGACACATTTAAATGTGTAGCAAAAAAAAAAAGGATGGCTTCCCATTCTAAATCTTGAATATCAGAGGATCCATTCATCCTTTAGTATTTTTTTTAACACTTGATTTTGAGAATTCAAAATTTTGGTTCATCATCAAGCATTGATGTTCTATTAGATGTAAAATATAAATATCATCTACAAGATTTGGAAAATATTAATTTTCTACCTCCAATTTGGTTCTCTTTTGATATAATTCTTATTTCAATGAAAACATAAAGAAGGAAACCCCAGTTTTGCTTGTAGGGAGCTTTGATCTGGGTTAACAAAATCTAAATCTCGAGACCTCTCTAGTTAGCAAACTTGAGTAGGTCAATTCAGATTTTCGAATCATTATCAAGAAAAATCATATAGATGATCAATTTAAATGAAATTATAATAATACTGGTTATGCATTATTGGGTTTCACATATCAAACCTAATAAAGATGCATAAACAAACTATTATCCAAATATCTTCAACTCTCTTTTGAACATATTCCAATTTGAATGAGATTTTAGATATGATCCTGATGCTAGTTAATCTAAAGTGATATTTGTGGATATAAAAATCACTTTCATTGGATTCAAAATTTTGAAACTAAACTAAAGGACATCCCTTTGTTGATTTTGAGATAATTGTCTAATGTTCTTATTCACTATTGAGTAGATATCATACAAATATAAGTCTATTATTGACTGAACTAGGATGTTAGAACATGAGGGGTTCTATCCTTAGTAATGTCGATGATACCTTTGTTTGAATCTTTGTCAAACTTCAAAACAAAATCAAGCTACAATTTGACTAAGTCCATAATTGACTAATCTTGGATGTTAGAATTGGAAGAATTCTATTCCCGATAAAGTCCATGGTAACTTCGTCAAAAAGATATAAAATTCAATTCAAGGTATATCTTTATCATAAACTAGAATTGGATGTTAGAGTCTAACCAACTCTATTCCTGCTAGCATTGAAATTCAAAATATTTGAAACTACAATTTTCTTTAAAGAAAGTTGTTAAGTTTTGATTATTTGATTAAAATTCATTTTGGTTATATTCAAACTATTTAATTTAGGAGGAGTCAACCCTTCTTTCGTTGAGTTTTTTGAATCTTTTCCCATATCATTTTGATTTGGTTAAGATGATTAAAACTTAAACGATCATTGTCAAATATTATAAGAAAATTATCAAATAAAAAATAAAGCTTTTACTATTTGATGAAAATCAAACTTTTCTCAATTATTGTGAGTATTTGATATTCCTTAGTGTTTTCACTATAAAGGATGCTTAAATATACTCATTGTTCTATAACAACTCATGCAAAAGTTAAAATTTTCTAAGGAAAATTTTATCATGTTGCATTTAGTTCTCTTAGAACATATAAACGAAGACTCTAGAATATTCATATGATTTTCTTTGAGTTAATCGAAACAAATTCAATCATAGAATCAATCTTTAAACAAAATCTTGCATTTCTCCTTTGGTGGTCGAGATGCTTTGTTAAGTCTTTAGTTATCAAAGATGATCAAACTACTCCCCTTTTGTTTTCCTCACATGTGATGATCTGATATAAAAACATATTCTCTAGTGGATTATTTGTAAGTTATAAAGATCATTCATAATGAAGGATAAAACAAAATTTTAATCAAAAGATTTTCAAGTCTGTCAATCGTCAAAATGTTTTTTCTTTCCCTTCTAGAAAATGACATATATAAAAGCTTATGATCTCTAGTAGAACATTTGCAAGTTGTCAATGTCATTTGTGGTTAAGGGAAAAGATTCAAAGCTTTAAAGAAATCAACTTTACTTTAAAAATTCACCACCCTGAAATCAGTCTTTAGGTCTAAGTCCGCTTTTACGGCATCCTATTGGCTTTTTGGCTTAAGTCCGCTTTTACGGCAGTCAATCCAGTTTAAATCAGTCTTTAGGTCTAAGTCCGCTTTTACGGCATCCTATTGGCTTTCTGGCTTAAGTCCGCTCTTACGGCAGCCAATCCAGTTTAAATCAGTCTTTAGGTCTAAGTCCGCTTTTACGGCATCCTATTGGCTTTCTGGCTTAAGTCCGCTTTTACGGCAGCCAATCCAGTTTAAATCAGTCTTTAGGTCTAAGTCCGCTTTTACGGCATCCTATTGGCTTTCTGGCTTAAGTCCGCTCTTACGGCAGCCAATCCTGATTAAATCAGTCTTTAGGTCTAAGTCCGCTTTTACGGCATCCTATTGGCTTTCTGGCTTAAGTCCGCTCTTACGGCAGCCAATCCTGATTAAATCAGTCTTTAGGTCTAAGTCCGCTTTTACGGCATCTTATTGGCTTTTTGGCTTAAGTCCGCTTTTACGGCAGCCATTCAATCTTAAATCCTTCTTTAGGTCTAAGTCCGCTTTTACGGCATCCTATCGACTTTCTGGCTTAAGTCCGCTCTTACGGCAGCCAATCCTGATTAAATCCGTCCTTAGGTCTAAGCCCGCTTTTACGGCATCCTATCGACTTCTGGCTTAAGTCCGCTCTTACGGCAGCCAATCCAGTTTAAATCAGTCTTTAGGTCTAAGTCCGCTTTTACGGCATCCTATTGGCTTTCTGGCTTAAGTCCGCTCTTACGGCAGCCAATCCTGATTAAATCAGTCTTTAGGTCTAAGCCCGCTTTTACGGCATCCTATCGACTTCTGGCTTAAGTCCGCTCTTACGGCAGCCAAACCTGATTAAATCCGTCTTTAGGTCTAAGTCCGCTTTTACGGCATCCTATCGACTTCTGGCTTAAGTCCGCTCTTACGGCAGCCAATCAACCCTTAAATCCATCTTTAAGTCTAAGCCCGCTCTTACGGCATCCTATTGATTTCTAGCTTTTATCAAAATCAAAATCAAACTCTCAATTCCTTCCAAATTACATTCAAATCATAACATTCAACTTTTCAATATCTTGGCTTTATTAAATAATACTAATTTCATTAGTTATTATTTGCTAAAGCCATCAATGCAACATCAACTTCAAAATCACTGAATCAACTCAAAACTCTATCATTTTTTTTAATCTAGATTTTCAATCAAAATTCAAAATTCGTTCAATTCATAAACTCAAATCTTCAACTTCAAATCTGGATCTAGTTGATCGTTTCGGTCAACGCCAATACGCACGATAAACTTTGGCAAGTTTATCAAGCATATTGGGGGTCCATTTGTTGACCTCATTATTCGAGGTCAATTTCCCCGGAATCGACTTAGTACCTAGGTTTTCGTAGCCTAGTGTAGATGTCGCACCCACAGGATTTCCCTTAGGTGGACACCTAATGACGTAGCATCGACTCGAACCTATCGATCAATTTGAATCAAATCAATTCTCCTCGACTCAATCGAATTCAAATCGTTATAAATGAGATAAATTTAGTATTTTAAAATTATTTCTAATTTTTAACTCAAAATATATATTTTAAATTATCAATTATTTTCTAGATTAATCCCTAAATCATTCTTAAACTTTTGAATTACAATCAACTTTTGATTTCATTTTTAAATCTTGATTAATATGAACCATTCGATTTGAAGTGCAATAAACGTAAGTGTGAGATTTAGATACAATTAGGGCCGGTCTAAACCACCCCCCACACCCTCTCTCACTCTCAGCATTTTGGAAACCAGCCCGCCCCCTCACACTCTCATTCAAGAACCGCCCCTTCTCTCTATTCGTATACAGAGAAAAAAAACTTCCACTCCTCCCTCACACTCTCATTCACAAATAGAACACAAAAGCCTCCATCTCTTTCCCATAACCTCTCACACACAAATCCTAGAACCGAAATCCACTAACCCACTAAGCCCATTCTTCATTCAGACATACAATTTCGAATTCCCCCACAAAAACTCAGCCCCCACGATCCCGTGACCACATAGCATGAAGCCTCTACGAACTGCTCTCTCTCCCAACCATTTTGCAAACCACTATCTCTCCCTCTCTTGAATGCGTGAGAAGCTTAGGACCGAAAGCTCCCAAGCCTGTCGCTCCTCTCATCGCGAAATCGAAGCCATAGCTAACGTCGCCTGAAGCCATTTCTCCTCCAGTCGGCCTTCTACCTCTGGTTCATATAGTCCAGGCCAAACATCCCCCCTCTATTCAGATTTCTTTAAAGACGACGCCGCCCTAGACGCCAACCTACCCTTGTTGTGCTCAGCATCTTCGACGTCAATCGCTAGCCTAGCCGAGGACCTCGTCGTCGTTTCCTCTGTTCTGACCGACACCAACATCTTCTCAATCTTGGGTAATTTCTTCTACATTCTCCTCGTCATATTCTTCTTTCTCATCACTTCTAGATTAAATGTTTTAAAAATTAAAGAAAACTGGCTTCCATTTACTTCTTAATCTGAAAAGTAAAAGTTAGAATTACACTTTCTTTCTCATGAAATGAGTTTTATATAAATTGAATTTCTGTTAGGATATTTAAGAATGTATGGATCATCCTTTCTTTATGCGGATCATTTTGTTCTTAACACAAATAATCTTGGGTTTATAAGTTTGATGGCATAAATATTCTTCTTTCTACTTACTTTAAAGGACATTATTTTTGGCCGTAAAGAAGAAATAAAGTAGAAATGTTAAAATCTAGACTATAATCCATTTGGTCTTCATAAATCTGAGATGTTTTTTTATTTATTTAGCCTCACTGATATTCATTTTATTTTATTTTATTTTTAAGAATCTTGATGGAAAATTGATAACATCTTTTGCTTTTAGTTGAAAAAAAAGATAGATTGGTTAATTGAAATCTATATTGGAAAGTCTTTTGAACTATCATATGAGTATGAAACTGTATAACTTTCTCTTCCTTATCTCAGAAATTTGTTTGACTTAAGTTTTAAGTTGGCATGAATGAATGAAACAAAGATTTGTCATTACAGTTTGCCTTCAAGTTGAAATATAGAAATTTTCTTTATGAATAGATGAAAATTTGCTAGATTTTCTGTATTGTTTTGTATGGTATTTTGGGAAAGGGAATGGTATAATTATTTTGTTTTGCATTCATGAATAAAAAAAAAAAAAGAGAGAAGCAAATAGTTGTTGAAAGAAAGGTATATGTTTTAAAAGGTATGAGTATGTGATTTTGAAAAATTACTTATGTATGTAAGGAGAAGTAAATTGTGTTTGTTTTGAAAAGTTCAATTGTGAGATTGAAAGGATAAAAAATGAAAATGTACATTGGAGAGGTTCCGTATAAGAAAGGTGATTTGTGCGGAAGATGATATGTATAAAGTGTTTCGAAAAGTAAAATATTTATTTTTGAGGGAAGTGTATATATAAAAGTTTGTAGATTTTGAAAAATTAAGATGTGGGTATATTTTGAAAGGTGATAATGTGATATTTGAAAGGTGAAAAGTGTGTGCTTTGAAAGGTGAAAAGAGAAATATGTGATTTTTGAAGACTGTATAATTTCAAAAAGTAAAAAGTAAAATGTGAGTGATTTTAGAAAAGGTGACATGTGGAAGCGTGAAGAGTAAGTTGCTTTGATGAGTGTATGTTTTGAGGGTCAATTTTGTGTGGGCTTTGAGAAGTGACGATGTTGGAATTAAGAGGAGGAAGTGAATATTAGAAAAGTTTTGTGTGAAGATTGTGAAAATTAAAGTGGTTGATTTGGTAAAGAAAGTGATTTGCATTTCTGTAAAAGTGAAATTTGTGCGTGTTTTGGAAAGGGTGATGTATGTAAATGTTAAAAGTGAACTTATGTGCATTTTGAAAGGTGAAAATGTATGGTGGAAAGGTATTGTATGAGAAAGGTAAAAGTAAAGTGTTTAGGTAAAGTGATATGTGTAAGTGTGAGAGATAAATTGTTTGTTTTATGAAAATTGTGTAAGTTTGGAAGAGTGGAAATGAATGTTGGAAATATATAAAGCAATGCTTCTAAAATTAAAAGTTTCAAAAGGTGATCAACCAAATTGGTGTTCAAGCCCGAAGAAAGGTACGTCTTTATTTTTAATAAATTTCAATTATTTTTATTATTAATTATTAAATGTGCTTTCTAATCCCTGTTTTCTTTGTCTTCTTTGTTCTATTTGCATGAACTGCGAGGAATGATACGGGTCGAGGGAACAAAGTACAAGGAGCTAAAGGCGTCAGTCGCCTCTATCCAACCGGGTAGAGGTGCTACGGGCGGAACCACCGGGTCGTAGCCCCCGGTGATTGTGAGTATTTCTAAACTTAGAAAACCTTTAGGGGTCCCTTGATGTGGTATGCGTGAACCCTTCCTTTAGGTCCCTGTAGTAACTTCAATTTTATTAGGTTTACTTTTATTTGCTTTTAGATCCTTAAACCCCTTTTACACACGCTCAAAGTCCCAAGGGTTAGTAATAACAAATTTTTATCCCATACAACAGTAGTGACACTTAAGGACAAAAATTAAGGACCGGGTCTTAGAAAATCTAGACTTAGGAAGCATGCACACTTTAGGATAGAAACTTATAACATAGAAAATTTAGTGACATCTCACTTTAGAATTAGTAAACATCTTTAAATTAGAATTCAATCAATTAGAAAGCTTTAGCCAATAATTGACTTAGGACATTTCAAAACCTCACAGCCTACTGCACACACTTAGATTTGCTTGTTAGGACAACTGACTCTAGTTTTAGGTTAGGCCGGTGTTTATTTCCTTACTGCACTGTGACGGGCTTTTTCTCGAGTTTTATTGCATGCTGGTTGTAAAATGTTGGTGTGTTTGTTTATTTTTACTGCACTCTGTGTTGGTTTGATTGACGATTAGATTACCCATAGGCTAGGAGCGATCTGGATCGTTAATATGATTTTCTGCAGGTGGCCACACTCATGCAGGGCAGAAAAAGAGGGGCTAATTAATTAATAATAAATAAATGCTACAGGTGCTTCAGCTGCTTAGCCCCAAATGAAGAAGAGTGTGGCCAAGTGTGGCTTAATAATTTAAATTCAATTGCATATATATATAACTGCGTGGGATGATTTTTGTTATAAATTGCTTAGGATAACCTTGCAGGTGGACTAGATTTTTCTTCCCTTTCTGTGAAATGAAATGTAATGTAAATATAATATATCAAGAGTCAATAAATGTGAAAGTGATTTTTAAAAATGAGATATTACATCCAATTTGGAATCCAAAGAAAGGAGAATATACCTTAAAGGATTATTCTCTTTTATTTGGAAAGCTAAATTAGGATGATTCAATATCCAAATAGAAAAGAAAAACCCCTCTCAGGGATGAGTTTCTTTTCATTTGGATATCCAGAACCCGGCGGATCCAAGAAGTTCGTAGAAGAAGAGAGGATGAAATGGAGAAATAGAAGAAAGAAGACAAAGAACTGAAGATACAAGAAATAGTATATCCCATTTCAAAAATCACTTGCGTCATTCTTAGGATTAGAATCCGGGTTTGTTGTCAGTGTTGCCGGCCACTTTACTTTTCTGTAAATTCTGGGTGTAATATGGACATTGGACATTGGATATTATATTTGGATTATTAAAATTGATTGTTTACATTGTTTGTGCAGTAGCTTTTTTTAGGGCCCTTGCATGCCGTGTTTTGTTTTCGCCTGGATTCGAATCGGAGAGATTTTTTTTTTTTTGTAAGGGTACGCTCAAAATTCTTTTACTTGAAATTCTAATAAAATTTTTAGGCTCATATAGTAACTCTAACGATCTAAGAAGTAAGCTCGGGACCGCCGAGAGTCAGCATAAGCATATTAATACTTTCTCTTCCTTGTTAGGCACCTCCCCGCCTGCGGGTTCTGGCAGACCACTTGACCTATGAGGGTGCAGTTCTGTCAAGGGGAAGTTGTGCAATCTCTAGGGAAAAACCTATTTTCTAAGCCTAATTTTTAAACTGCTTCATATTCATTTTATGCATTCGAGTCAATTAGCATGCATTGCATTAGATACAAACTAAAAAGAGTCTAAAATATTAATTGCATTTCTAGACATTTATCACCCTACATAAGTTGAGGGGCTAATCAGGAATTGTCTTAGATGTCAGCCCCAATTCCTTAAAACTTAAACAACATCCCTACACATCTTTCATAAGAGACTGGACACATGGTTTTAAAGCGCCTAGGTGGTTAGCTGGCTCCCCAATCCAGGCCGGGGTAAGTCCAGATTTGCACTTCATTAGTTAGGTTCGGGTCGCTACTTTGTAGTACCCAAATTAGATTTAGGTTCTGAGGCAGATTCTTTTTAGATCTTAAGTCCTCGCCCTCTGGGAATATAATCCCAACTTTCTAATAAAATGTCAACTTAAACATAAAATTTTCTCTTAAAATGTAAAGCCCAACATAGGATAGACTGAGGTTGTCTCTGAGCTTCTCAGAATCCGACACCTCCTACTTTTCCTCCATTGACTCGCTAATAAATGTTCAACATTGAGCTTTCACCTTGGAAAATTCCTACTTCTGTTTCTTGTCTTTTACTTTGTAGTCAAAGAGTATGAAATCACTGCTTTAATCGAGAGTTTTCTTAGGAGCATTCCTCCTAGGATGTAATTAACTATAGGAGCTTGCTCCTATAGGGATTTGAGGACCCCATACTAAAATAAACCTTGTTTTATTCGTATAAAACAAGGGAAGAATCTTTGGGAACGTAGATATTTTTAAAACCTTATTTTTAATTTTGAATAGACTTGTAGAATGTTATTACTATCTTTTTAGATAATATAATATTATACTTGTTATATTCAACTTTAGAAATAATGAATTTTTATAAAACTCATTCTTGTTTTTGGATATCTTGAAGAATATTATGTTCGTCTTTTAAGATGATATAATATTCTTCTTTCCATATCTAAATAAAAGAATGAATAAACTTTTTTCAAAAAAAACCGTATTTCTATATTAAAACATATTCTATAGAATTTCATGTTCATCTTTTGAGATGATATGTTATTCTTTGAACTATGTTTGATTATAGAAATATCAATTTTCAAAACCCTATTCTGATATTGAATCCATTGTAGAATATTGTGTTGGCCTCTCGAGACTGTACTTTATTCTCAATGCAGTATTCGATTACAAAATAGGAGAAAATCAAAATCTGCGTGGTGTGACACAAATTTTTCCCACCAAGTATGTTTGCATATATGGACATAAGATTTAAAATATGTTAGATTTTTAAGGAGATGATATAACTGTAGAAAGCCAACATATATCTTTTTCACCTCGAAAAACTTAGTAAGGAGATCTAGGGATGCATATGCTCTGAATCATATTACACATAAGATGCTCATTAGTAAAGATATGCAATTTACATTCATCAATCCAAATCATTTTATTCAGATATTATATCCATTATTTTAGTATTTTTAGCCATTGAATGAATCTCTAGAACTAATATTTTTATTTCAACAAGATAATTTTATAATTAGAGTAAATAGTAGTAGTTGATTGCTAGAAAGTAAACTTCCTCGTGGGTTTGATACTCCATTCTATCACTTTATTACTTAATTTAACACATATACTTGTGTATATTAAATGGGTTTTGTTATGTTTATATACATAAAAAAACATAAGCATTGTTGAGCAGAGATAGAGTCTTAAGTACTTTTTTTTAATTCAAAAGTGCACTTCATAGTCCCCATCAAGTTTTTGGCGTCGTTATTGGGGAAATATTTTGTTTTTTTATAAATTTTAACAATATTGTTGAATTAATTGCATAGCTAGACCAACTTATATTTTTTTATTTTTCATTACTTTAATTATTGATTGTAAATTTTTGGCTACATGCTTTATAGCCATAGAAAGAACTTTTATCGATTGATCATGAAATTAAAAGAACCCTTTCTAAAATTTAAAAAATTTAAATTTTTTTAAAAATGACTGAATCTGTATTAGAGAAAAATCATTCTAGACCTCTTAAGAATTATGCAAACCCTTTAGTAGATAAAATTCAATAGAGTATTAATATACCTACAATCCAAGCTAATAATTTTGAATTGAAACATCTCATTACATAAATGATTCAAAACTCTCATTATGGGGGATCTCCTGTAGAAAATCCCAATTTATATTTAGCTAGTTTCTTAGAAGTTTATGCAACATTTAAGTATAATGGTGTTAGTGACGATGCTATTAGACTTAGATTATTTCCCTTTTTTCTAAGAGATAAAACTAAGATATGGTTAAATTCTTTACCCCCAAGTTCTATAACTACTTAGAATAAGTTGGCTCATAAGTTTCTTGCTAAGTATTTTTTACCTTAAAAAACTATCAAATCAAATTTAGAAATGACATAACTTCTTTTACTCAGTTTGAATGAGAATTCATTTATGAGAGTTGAGAAAGATTTAAGAAATGCTTTGCAAATGCTCTCATCATGCTTTACCTAATTCGTTGGTTATTCAAATATTTTATAATGGATTATTAGGATCTCTTAGAGCTATAGTTGATGCTACAGTGGAGGATCATTAATGTCTAAGCTATTTGAGGAAGCTTATAAATTAATAGAGGAAGTAACTAATAATAATTTTTAGTGGCTTACTGATAAGGTAAATTCTAAGAAAATAGCAAGAATTTATGAATCTGATTCTTTATCAATCCTGATTTCACAAGTTACTACAATTTCTAAAAAGATGAATGCAATAAGAGTACATTTTGGAATAAGAACTAAACTTTTGGGGATTAAAATTCAATTGAAGATAATAATGTGCAAGGGTTTAAAAATATCAATTTAATTAGAGGACAATGTAATTCCTATTCAAATACATATAATCCAGGCTAGAGGAACCATCCTAATTTTAATTGGTCAAATAATGTGGGTGGTAATAATTAATGAAACAATGGACATAATAATCAAGAAGTAAATTAGAATAATCCTCAACATATATTCCAAGATTTACTATAAGATATTTATTGTCAATTACAGTATAATTGCAATAGTTATTTAAATTCATTTAACATCAATATCTATTTCAGTTTTAGCTTTTCATATTATACTTTAGTTACCATTGTAATATATTATTTTTAGTTATTTTTATTTTAGTAATTAACTTTTATTTTAACCTACGATAGCTTACTGAGTAGTGTTAGCTCACTCCTACTTTGCTTTCATTTTTCAGGCGAGGGAAAGGGTAAGGAGCAAGCAGAGTAGTTTTAATAATATGCTCCAATCTATACAGTAGGTATAACTTTTTTGGTTAGTTTTATTTTTTCAGGCTTGACTTTTATTTCGCTCTGTTTGTTAGTTGCTAAGTACTATTGTAGATATACCTCATATATATATATATATATATATATATATATATATATATATATATATATATATATATATATATATATATATATACAAATTATTATTAAGATTTAGTAGTTTTTTACTTTATTTTATATTTAGTAGTGGCTTTATGTTTTGTATAAATTGAAGGTGTAGTTTTTCTTAGCACTTCTCCATTTAGATCTTGGGGTTGATTTTTGGTTCTTGTCATGATATGACATGTGTGGTATCGGGTCAAGTTGTGAAAAGGTTTTTGATATTAGATGCTTGGTTAGAGAAATAAATCATGATAGAGCAATATGATTTAATCTATAGAAGAGTAAGATGCTTCTAAGTAGTTTTGGGTGCTCATTTTATTTATTTTTTATATACTTCCGAGTAGTTTGGCATACAACTTTGTTCAGTATTTTTTCATGGCTAATCCACCTCAGCCAGATCGAGATACTTAGGGTACAACTCTTGTGATTGTTTATGTGGCTATTTTTCATACTACAGGTATAGTATCACAGTTGATGGGCAAGGCTCATACATAGGTTTTTGGTACTATTTTAATGAAATTGATGTGTATTTATAGAATTTCATAAGATTATTGTATCATAGACTTTCAGTGTTATTGATCCTAAAGTAGTTGAGAATTAATTGACGAGGATATAGAATACTCTATATGGAATGAATTATTCTCTTGAGAGGAGAGTTGTATCAGCTTCATTTCTGTTGGACGGTGAGGCAAGAAGGTGGTGGTTGGGCCAGCAAAGAAAAAGTTGTAGAGCCATATAAATATCATGATTTATTGAGATAAGTTTATAGAGCTATTTAGGACTTGGTTTATACCTCCATCTACTAGGAAATAACTATATAGTTCTTTTCTAAAATTGATTAATGAGAATATGATGGTGATGTAGTCTGAGGTTAAGTTTACTTCTCTCTCTAGGTACACTCCATAATTGGTTAGTACTTCTGAGTGTTACAGATTTTGGGAGGGACTCTGAGATGCTTTGAGGTAGACACTTTTAACACATGATATTACAAATTTTGCTTAGTTGGATGAGAGGGCCAAAAGGATAGAGATTAATTTGTTAGTAGTTCAGTAGCAGTGAATTATGAGTAGGAAAAATTTTGGTAGTGAAATGACTATTATAGCTATCCTGAGAATAGGAACAAGTTTGGACCTATTGAGTTCCTAAGGAGGGGACAATCAGTAGTGATTTCTTCTGGATTAGAAAGATGCAGTGTTGCTAGGTTTAGAGGTTCATTTAATGAAGTCCCATTAACCCGATTATGTCAATAGTGTGGTAGGAGGCATAATATATAGTGTTATAGAACATCAGATATATGTTTTTGTTGTGGTCAATAAGGACATCAGATAACTGAGTTTCCATTGGATGGCTTTTATATACATTCTGATTTGAGAACTGATATATCTGGATAGTTGACATTGGGTGGGACAAAGACAATATTGCCCCAATCACATTATGAGGTTTCTGGCAATAGGAATGTTGGTCCATTAGCACAAGGTTAGTATTTTGGAGGTTTGATGGGTGTAGATTGTTCTGTTGCTTTAACTCTAGTACAATCACGAATTTTTAGTCTGACGCAACATAGGGCTAGTGAGTCTCCAATTGTTATGATATGTATTTAATTCATGCATTAGTCATTCCTTTATGTTAGCGTACTATTTTGATTTTGTTGGTTTACCTTCTATACTATTACATGTTTCTTTATCTACAGTTTTTCCTACGAGAGATAATATAGTAGCTAGTAGGGTTTATTTTGTTGATTCGAAGTTTTTTGATAAAATTTGGAGATCCAGTTTGATTTTATTGCTTATTTTTGCATTCGATGTTATTTTTGGTATGTATTGAATGACTAGGTATGGGGCTCATATCGATTTTTTGAAAAAAAAAGTGACTTTATATCAAAGTGGTGAGACTATTGTATTTTTGGGAATATGGGGAGTTTTCTCGTGTTTGATTTTTGCTCTAGAAGTGCATAGACATTGGTGGAATGTTTGTTTAGTACTTTTATCATCTATTAGAGATGTGAGAACCCCTTCTGCATCTATGACTAGTGTTACTATAGTTAAAGAGTTTTTAAATGTCTTACATGAGGAGTTTGAGACTATACCATTAGTTAGAGTGGTAGAGTTTTGTGTGTGTGTATATATATATATATATGGGTACCATTTCGGTCTCTAAGGCTCCATATATAATGCCATCTAAGGAGCTTTAGGAGTTGAAGGTATAACCTTTAGGAGTTTATGGATGGAGATTTGGTCTATTTTAATATATCTTCGTGGAGAGCACATATATTATTTATAAAGAATAAGGATGGTACCTCACATATGTGTATCAACTATAGAGATTTGAATAAGGGAACTATCAAAAATAGGTATTCTCTGCCTAGGATTGATTACTTGTTAAATCACATGGCTAAATATTCAGTATTTTCTAAGACCAGTCTACAATATGGTTATTATTAGCTAAAGGTGAGAGAGGATGATATGGCGAAGTCTGCATTTAGGATGAGGTATGAATGTTATTAGTTTTTGTTCAAACCATTTAGAGTGACTAATGCCCCAACAATCTTCAATGGACTTGATGAACATGATTGTTAGGAAGTATATGGACCATTTTGTGATAGTTTTTATATATGATATCCTGGTTTATTCTAGATCTAAGAAGAAGCATGCGGCACACTTGAGGATTGATTTAGGATTTTCAGGTAGCATCAATTATATGCTAAGTTCTCTAAGTGTAATTTTTAATTAAGTATTAATTTTATTTCTGGGGCACGTTGTGAGTAGTGTAGGTATTTCGGTGGATCCCTAGAAGGTTCAGGTTATTTTTAATTAGTCAAGGCCTATAACAGTTTCTAAGGTTCGTAGTTTCTTAGGCTTGGATGGTTATTATCAAAAGTTTGTCCAAAGGTTTTTCTGGATTTCTTTGCCTTTGACGAGACTGACTTAGAAGTCTATCGCTTTTATATGGACTCCTGAGTGTGAGGAGAGTTTTCAAATATTGAAGGATCATTTGTCTTCTGCTCTGATTCTGACTATCCCTTTAGGTATGGATGAATTTCAGAGTTATTGCATATGCATCTCGATAGTTAAAACCATATGAGAAGAACTATACAACAAATGATTTATATTTAGCTATTGTTGTATTTGTTTTTAGTATTTGGAGGCATTATTTATACAGAGTTAAATGTTAGATCTTTACTGACCATCAGAGCTTGCATTAATTTTTCACTAAAAAGGATCTGAATTTGAGAAAATTAAGAATGCTTGAGTTGATCAAGGATTATGATCTATCTATTTAGTATCAGCATTGTAAGGCTAATATGTTAGCACATGCTTTGAATAGGAATTGTTAGGTATTTGTCTTTCGTTACTTGCTTATTTGTATATTCTTATTTGACATTTGGAGAAGTTGGAGTTAGAGATAATATCAGTTGATACAGATATGAGTTTGTTAGCTCAGATGATTATTCAACCTACTCTTCATAAAGGAATTCAGGAAGGCTATAAGTCAAATACAGAGTATCTAAAATTGAGTGGTTAGATTAAGTCTAGTAAGAGACTCGAATTTTTATTATCTAATTTTGATATCATTTTTTGCAAAAATAGATTATGAGTTCATTCTATTTGTGATCTGAGAACTAAGATTCTTCATGAGGCATATTATTGAGGCAACATTATTCATCCAGGAAGTAGGAAGATGTATGAAGATTTGAAAGGTTTATTCTGGTGACCTGGATTGAAGAGGGATATAATAGAGTTTATTTCAAAGTGTGAGGCCTATTAGTTAATGAAGGTAGAAAATCAATGACTGGGTATTCTTTTGCAATCATTGTTAATTCTAGAGAGGAAATATGAAGAGATGGTGATTAATTTTACTATGCGTTTTCCTAGATTGAGATATGGGATTGATTTCATCTAGGTTGTAATCGATTGACTAATGAAGTATGTGTATTTCATTTGGATCTGATAGAATGATACGGTATATAAGTTAGCAAAAATATATGTTAGAGATATTATTAGATTGCATGATATGCTGGATGTGATTGTATCTAATCGCAATGGGTTGTTTACCTCCAGGTTGTGGAGAGGTATTCACCAGGGACTAGGTACGAAATTGCTCTTTAGTATGATTTTCATTCACAAATAGATGTACAGTCTGAGAGCACTATTTAGGTATTGGAGAATTTTCTGAGACTATATGTTCTGGATTTTAGAGTAGTTGGGATGATCATATCTCATTGATAGAGCTTGCTTATAACAAATGTTATCTATCTAGTATATATATAACTCCTTATGAAGCTCCGTATAATAGGAAGTGTAGGACCTCTTTGTCCTTGTAGAGGCGGGTGTTATGATTAAATTTTCTAGATGACACAATAGTAACGATCAGTCTATTTAGAGAAAGGTTAAGATCTGTACATGATATGAATAAGAAATATTATGATAAAAAATATAGGTTGATTGAGTTTCAAACTGATGATTTCATTTATGTTAAAATCAGCCATATGAAAGGTGTCAGCAGATTTGAAAGAATCGGTAAATTGAGTTCAAGTTATATTAGACCTTTTGAAATTATTGATAGGATTGGTGGTTCTTCTTAGAGGTTATTATTGCCTAATCATATATCAGTTCAAGGTTAATTGGACTTTTTGAATAGGTAAGCTAAGTCCAAGGTACGTTGGACCTTTTAAAATTATTGAGAGGATTGGTGATTCTACTTATAGGCTATTATTGCCTGATCATATGTCAGATATGCATTGTGTATTTCATATATCTTTTTTGAGAAAATATGTATTTGATTATGAGATGAGATTATCTATTGATATTATTGAGTTTCATCTTAGTTTGCACTATAAGAAAGAGCCTGATGGGATTATTGCATATGATGTAAGAAAATTGATGAACAAACATATTCTAATGGTGAAGATGTAGTAGAAGCATGGGACTGCCAGAGAGGTTGCTTGGGAGAAGGAATTTGAGATGAGACAATTATATCTAGATGAGGCTGCTTTACAATGTTGTTATACACAATTCTGATAATTTAGTTATATTTTGGAACTTTCAATTTTTGCTCAGTAGTGTATTTTTTGCCTACTGTTAAGATATTTTGGCACTTTCTGAGTTAAGTTTAAATATACTTTATTTAATGAAATACGTTGAATATGTGCATAATATTAAAAGAAATGTGATATTTTGGAAGTGAGAAAGGATTTTGTTAAGCCGAAGCCAATGGGCTACTAAGGTTACATTTTGTTATGCTGGGGCCTGAGGGCTACCGAGGAGGGATTTTGTTATGTTATATGATGCGTTTTATTATGCCGAAGGCAGTGGGCTACTGAGGAGAAAATTTTTTATTCCAGAGCCTAAGAGCTACTGATGAGTGATTCTAATATGAGATATGGTATGATGTTGGAGCCTAATGGCTATTATGAGATTTGTTATAAGATATTTATTTATAGTTTAGTTTCAATATAATTTTCATTAGTTATTTAAATGCATTCAATATCAATATCTATTTCAGTTTCAATTTTTTGTATTGTACTTCAATTGCTATTACATCACAGAATTTTCAATTATTTTGATTTTAATTATTGACTTCTATTTTAGGTCACAATAGCCTACTGAGTCATGTTAGCTCACTCCTACTTTGTTTTCATTTTTTAGGCCAGAGAAAAGGTAAAGAGTGAGCAGAGTAGTTTTAATAACAGGCTCTAATTTATGTTGTAGGTATGCCTTTTTGGCTAGTTTTATTTTTGCCAACTTGGCTTTCATTTTACTATATTTGTCAATTATCAAGTGCTGTTATAGATAAACCTAATATTGTATATGTATTTTTTGATGATATATAGACAAATCATTTTTGAGATTCAATAGTCTTCCACTTTATTTTATATTCACTAGTGGCTCTATATTATGTATAAATTGGGAGTTTAATTTTTCTCAGCACTTCTCTAACTATATCTTGGGATCAATTTATGGTTCTTATAACAATTAGATATGATATGACTTGTGTGGTATCGGGTCATATTAGGCCGGGTTGGGGCACTTGGAATCCTATTGGAGTAAAATTGATATGGTGGATCATATTACCACCTTGTAGTTAATGGCATTGCCTCTGGACATCAATGATGCTTTGAAAATCTTGTATGTAACTTAAGGAGTCTATGCTGAGATATGTCACGCCTGTTAGGAGGAGTCATCACCTCCTCATAATTTAGTAGGATGTTTGTAACTTAGTTTACCAATGGCCATAAGCCGCAAAAGGGCTTTCAAGATCTCCTTAAAATGAGGTAAGAAACAAGCGAGTTGTTGAGGATCTTTATTGTGAGGCTCTAGAGGGAGATGTTGGAAGTGAATGCTTTGGACCTTGCAGTCACATCGACTGCCTTAGCTCAATGATTAAGGAAAGTCCTTTTAATTATGCACTTAGTCTACTGCAGCTTAAGATGTTCGCTAAGTTGCTCGAATTCATAAAAAACCACTTGAACACTAAGGAGTAAAATTAGGTGACCAAATTGTCTTTGTCCATGGGACTAAATAGATAGAAGGTACATTATTGTATCGTGTAGTAAGACCACCACGACCTAAAACAACAAAGAGTGCCCTTGCAAGTTAAGCTACTTAGGATTGTTAGTCCACTAATATTAAGGGTATAACAGATCCCTCGAGAGATAAACCATCGAGCCACTCACCCTTATCATGAGGAGGGTACACATCACAATCCTAATTATCCCACATATACTCCTTTGCGAGTATCAATATTTGATTTAGTGGAGGCAATTCAAAAAAAGAAATTCTTTAAGTGCTTGGGTCTATGAAGGCAAGTGCACATGCTCATGAAATATCAAAATGTTGCACCTTCCATAAGGAACATGGCATGACACAGGGAAATGCCACCACCGACAAGGGTTGGTTGAAGACCTCATTAAGACAAGAAAGCTGAAGAGTTTGTACTAGCCAAACTTAGTCAACACCTAAGTAGAGCTATAATATAAAGCAATTGGAATGAGCCCATTCTATCTTATTGCATTCACATGGCAGGGGTGCTTGCTATTATGGGTGGTAAGAGAGCTAACACCATGACGATGCCTAAGAGACTAAATGTAGGAGAAGTCAACTTGGTGTTCACCTCACAAACAACTATGATGGACATCACCCCAATCATATTTTGTGAGACATATAGGCTTGTTGAGATGAAACTATATAATGATGGTGCTCCAATTATCAAATATGTAGCAATTTAATTAACACATGAAGTTCCATCAATATTATTTTTAAATTTATCTTTGATAAAACGAGTCTTTTTGCTTCCTAGATCACTTCTACTATGAGCCTACAACATTGTTTGCTAGGAGAGCGCTGAGAAATAGAAGGAATACTAACTCTACTATCACCTACGATGAGGACGACCAATAGTACATATCTATAGTAGATTTCATTATTGTGGATAATGTTACCCTTTATAAGATCATCTTTGGGTGTCTCCTACTGAACACCTTTAGGGTGGTAGTTTCAACCTACCATGTGAAATTCAAATTCGCTGCTAGTTAGAGGAAAATAATCATGAGATGCGGCCACACATAATCCCATACCTACTACTTCACTAGACGAGAGCCTATAATTTGACATTGAATTAGGTTAGGTTTAGAAATAATATTAGCCATGGAAAAAGTTCCTACTGTGAAGGCGACTCAGACAAAACCATGAATATAAGTGCTTCATTTAGTGTGGAGCATCGAGGCAAGCTCATCCAAATCTATCCAAAACCTAAATACTCATTTCAACATCATCTAAATAACATTTTTATCACCGCCTTAAATAAACACAAATCAAATTGAGGATTTCACTATGATGATTTTATATACACTCTAACCTGACTTATTCTTCATCACTATGATTTTATTAATAAATAGTTATATTATACAAATCATAAAATTAATAGGATGTTAAGGTTTCGTTTAGAAAAAAAATTTGCTGCTTTTTAAAATAGATTTATAGTTAAAAAATTATATTAAAAAATTACTTTGAGAAATAATAAAAAAAATGTTCCAAATGAAGCCTAAATATATGAATGCTATTAATTTGAAAGCAGCGGCACACAACTCCCCTTGGCCTATTGGTTGAGAGCTTAGGCTTCCAACTAAGAGGTCCAAGGTTCGAGTCCTTGTGTATGCGTTGTGTGTGTGAGTTTGCCTTAAATGGCCTAAATGTCCCAAAAAAAAAAAAAAAAAAAAAAAAAAAGAAAGCAGCGGCTAAATTCCTCTAATTATTTTCTGCTGCTAATACTTTGAACCAAACAGAGAGTCAATTTCACCATTTCCTGTCGACGCCGCCAACTCGCTCGTAATTCTCTTCTCATGGGCTTCGTCGTCGAAGCGGGGAAAAGCTTCTCCTCCGATTGCCCTACCCTTCTTCTGGTTTGCACCTCGAAAGGCGAAAGCCGCTTTCTCTCTTCTGGTTTATTCTTGTGTTTGAATGAACTTAAATTTCTTAAATTTTTTTGTTTTATCTCGAATGCGACCTAATCGCTGCAGCCTGGGCTTTCAATCGGTAATGTCAGCCAGTTAGCTATCGATCTCCTGATCTCATCTTTGAGAGCTAAAAGAATTGCGTACTTGGACGAGCCTTCGGTTCTTCCTTGCGTTGGTAATGATGCTTACGGGCCGCTTTCAGAGGGTGATCTTGCCCTTCCTCTTGAAGGTTTGTGAAGGACATATAGTTTTTTTTTTCTCTTTTTCTTAGGTTTTTGATTCCAGAGTGTCGAAAGCAAATTCGTTAGGCCTTCTGATTTGCGCTTGTTCACTCTCTGTTTCTTGTGAACCTTTTTGATGCACTCATGCAAAGCTTTATTATGTGTACTGTGATAGAAGTGAAAATTTTAAACTGACTGTGAGCTGAAGATACGAAAGTTAGGGTGAGAAAGAAGAGTGGAGAGATATGGTGAGAATTGCGCCCATTAGGTATAAGCTAGTGAAAAAATAGCGTAGGTGTTTGATGGTGTACAATGGAGAGTAGATGCACGATTAAGGTAGTCAATCTAATTAATGCAGAAGTTTTGCAAAGAATGACTCAAATGGAGTAGGTCGAAAGGTAAAACATCCATAAATTATGCCAAAGAATTAACACGTCATGTAATACTTGGTGAGAATTAAGGAAGAATGAGAATTCATACGGCTAACTTGAAAGAGTTAAGATAAGACTAATGATGATGATAATGAATTTCCTATCTCAATTTTTCATTTATCGCTAGTAGCGATTCGCTACTGATGATAATGTTGTGACATATAAAATCTAGATGACCAAGATTGTGATGAACAAGACATAAATAACTTAAAGATCCAAATCTATTAGCTTCAGGGGATCTAGATTACATGACTGCATATTAAGCATGATGAAGCTGGAAACTTTGCATTTAAAATAACACTTTATCTGGTTATTTGAAACAAAGGACCATTTGAATTCACTATAAGCTTTTTTAAATTCATTCTTAGAATGCTTTATACCCTATGAAATTTATGAATCACTAATCTTTCCATCTTAACCACCATGATTACTTATTTAACTTTCTTGATGCTTGTCTAGAATGCCTAGATCATTGCAAAAGGTTATGAAATTTAATTCCTTAATATTTTTCCTGAGACAAGATTCATGGTCTTGTTTTGTTATTGCAACAACAACAACAACAACAACAACAAGCCTTTATCCCACCAGTTGGGGTCGGCTAAGTGAATCCTTTTTCACCATTGTATCCTATTAAGAGTCAAATTCTCATTTAAATCTAATAAAAAAGTAATTTGTAATACTATTTAATAAAATATTTTTAGGCATACTTCTACCTTTCTTAATATAGGGCGGATCTAATACATCTCTCTTCTAGTTGGGTCATCAAAAGGCTGATGTTTTATGTGATCAAACTATCGAAGATGACTATCTCTAATCTTATATGCCACTAGAGCTACTACAACTTTCTCACGTACATACTCATTTCACATTCTATCTCTAAGTGTAAAACCACTCTTCCACTTGTGCATCCTCATCTCTGAAACACTTAATTTTATGCTTCTATTTTGTTATTAATGGCTCTAACATGTCTCAATGCATGATTACTTAGAAAAATGGTTGTATGTATGCACGAACAAACTAGCAAGCACCTCTCTAATGATTTCTCTCTATGTATACATAATACACATCTATAATCAATAAATTTAGTAAGATATGACAATATCTTGAGAAATCAATTCTTAATGAAGCTCTTTCTTTAGAATTAAATGTTTATTTTCTTATAATCATCCAGGAATATTGAATGCAAAAATGATTGATGAACAAAACATGATATAAAATAA
Organism: Dendrobium nobile; assembly: GCA_022539455.1. Lineage (NCBI taxonomy): Eukaryota > Viridiplantae > Streptophyta > Magnoliopsida > Asparagales > Orchidaceae > Dendrobium > Dendrobium nobile. The sequence continues at coordinate 9,229,528 of CM039728.1, read as the reverse complement.
CAAACTTAACATGACTATACTAGCACACATAAATATTAGTACTAGTAATTTGAAGTTGGAGACTCACATTTCTAGAAATCCCTTGTTTGCAAAGAACTCTAATCAATAGTGTTGAAATAATTTTTCAGTAAAAATTGGTGGTCCTCGACTCTACTATTGAGACATCAAAACCCATTCTATGAGAAAACAATCTTGAAGATGAGGGTAAAATAGAAAATCCATCCCAAGGAAATCTTAGTGATAATAAATTCATTATGGGAAGAAGAGACGAGTGGAATGAGCTATACCCATCATCATTAAAATTGAATAAAGGGATCTCAGCATAGATCCTTAAGAACAATATCAACTTCAGAAAATTATCTTTAGAAACTTAAATGTCTTCATACACGTTGGTGGATTGATATGAATTTGTTAAAATTGATATAGTGGTAAATAAAAGGGATTGATTATAGCTTAAGGAGCCCAAGTTTTGTATGCTACAATAATCTCCATTGTTTAAAACATTTTTCCTGGATAAAATATAGTGAAAAAAATACATCATTAGCAACATCGGCAAATAGGATGTTATTACAGATTGTTAAAGTACTATCATCATCTTAGGAAGATTATCTTCAGAAGCCTGAATTTCTTCATGCACATCATTAGCAATTATAACATCATCAATAACATTGAACAAAGGGCTCTCATCATAGCTCCTTAAGAACAATATTAACTTTGGAAGATTATCCTTGAAAACTTAAAGATCTTCATGCACATTGTTAGGTTGATACAAATTGATTAAAATGGATGTAGTGATAAATAAGAGGAATCAGTTATATAGCTGAAGGAGCCAAATTCAAAGTTTTGTTTGCTATAATAATCTCCATTGTTTATGACTTTTTCCCTTAAAAAAGATAGCAAAAAAAATTGCACTATTGTTAGCAAAATTGACAAATGGGCTCTCATTATAGATAAAAAGCGATCGAGTTTTTTGAGCTCTGCTAGGGTTTGGTTTCCCGTGGCGGCGCTCCTCCTCTCCGTGGCTCTCCTGGCCTTTGGCCGGGATGGCTCTAGCGCATGACTTTCCTCCTCTTCAAGGCGTCTCCCTCCTCGGGACTCCTTCCCTTCCTTCCACTTATGCGGCTAATCTAGCTGCGCCTTCTAGGGCTCGTGATGAGTGGCCGATGTCATACTCCAAGCCGGAGAAAAAACTATCCTTTGCTTCGAAAGACCTCTCTGAAGGCAAATCCCTTTGGAACCTCTTTCTTGTGGGATACTCTCTTGGTCCAAGGCCTTACTACGAGAGACTCCGTTTGGCCATGGAGAAGGCGTGGAAACTCAAAGGAGACCTCTCTCTTCTCTCTTTGGCTGATGATTTCTTCCTCCTTAAGTTCACAGCGGTAGAAGACTACAATATGGTTTCTGCGGGTGGCCCTTGGTTTCTACTCGGTAAGCCTTTTATCTTACAACGGTGGGATCCTAAATTTCAACCCAAAAGAGATGAGTCTGCGGCCATTCCCCTGTGGATCAAAATTATCAACCTTCCTCTTGCCCTCTGGACCCCTTCAGGTATTTCTAAAATTGCGAGTTATATTGGTATTCCCCTATATGTTGATGCTCTCACTGCGAAAAGGACGAGGCTCACCTTTGCGAGAGTTTGTGTGGAGGTGGATAAAAACTCGATTTTAGCTGATGAGATCCCTCTTGAAATTGATGGAACTGATATGAACTTGAAGGTTGTTTATGACTGGAAGCCGACTAGGTGTGAAGGCTGTGGATCCCTTATTCACTCTTTTGCCTTATGCCCACAAAACCCAGCTCCTAAAATTTTGATTCTTCAGAAGCCGCCTCCTAGAGGAAGAAGTAAAAGCAGAGCGCCTGCCTCTCGTGTTGTTAGCGCAACCAGGGAGAAAGCTCCTTGATTCCTCCTCTACCTGATAGACCTCCTCAAATACCAAGCTCAGAGCCGTCTAACTCTAAGCTTCCTGCTGATATGGCTACGGGTAAGAGCATTATCTTACCCAACCTCAATCTTCCCCAAACCGACTCTTTTTCAGCTAATCATTCTCTCCCTAATACTCTCTTGAGGCCTCCCCAAGTCCTTTTAGCCAATAGTTTTCAAGCTCTTCCGTTAGACAATGCTGTCTCCCCGGAAGATGACCCCACTGAAGATGAACTAGTTGAAGAGGAAACCTCCTCCTCTTCGAAAACTGTGGTGGAGACTATTCTGAAGCCTCCGAATCATAAAGCCTCTTCCTCTTCATAAAACTACTTCTTCCCCCAAAAAAGCCAAAACAAAATCGGCCAAGAAGGCCAAATCCCACAAATAATCCATGTCCCTTCCTCCTATTGGTGCTTGGAATGTGAGAGGGTTTAACAACCCGATCAAAGTTAAGATGTGCAAAGACCTTATCTCTATGTTTAATCTGAAGTTGATTTGTATTTTAGAAGCTAAAATCCAGTCTGATGCTCTTCAAGACGATTGGTTTAATTATTCTCATTTGCTGTTTGATAATGAGAGCTGTTGTCATAATTTCAGTTTTTCTTCCCCTGGCCGCATCTGGGTAAAATGGGATTCCTCTTCTCTTCTCTTCAATCCCATTTTTACCTCTTCTCAGGTTATTCATGGTTCTATTAATTCGGGCTGCTTGCCCCTTTTTCACCTTACGGTTATTTATGCGTCTAATTCTGCTGAGGAAAGGAAGGAGTTGTGGGACTCTCTTTTGAATATTACTGTTAACATGGATTCTCCCTGGGTCTTAATGGGAGATTTTAATTGTTATATATTTGATTTGGAGAAGGCTGGAGGGGTTTCTTCTTCTATTTCTAGGCTCGGTGAGTTAAATTCCTTTATGTTTGATTCTGGTTTACAAGACCTCAAATCTGTAGGATTGCTTTACACTTGGTTTAATCAGAGGCCCGACAATCCTATTCACATCAAACTGGATCATATGCTGATTAACTCTTCCTTTTTGGATATGTTTCCTTTGACTTATTACAAAGTGGATTCCCACTCTGGCTCTGATCATGCTCCTATCATTCTTTTTGCTAATACTCAAAAAGGGGTTTTCCAGATTCATGTTTAAGGAATTCTGGCTCAGCTTTGATAACTTCTGGGATGAACTTCTCACTGCTTTTGATAGGCCTCTAGCTGCTTCCTCGATTGCTTCTCTATATGATAGTCTTGTTTCTCTGAAGTGTGCTATTAAAAGAAAGAATTGGTGTTCCTCCAATTATCTTTCTAACAACATTCTGGAACTTAAGAATCAACAAGCTCTTTGCTTAGAGCAAATTCAAAGGGATCCTCTCATCTTGGAACTGAATTTCAGACTTAAGAACACTAATGAGCAACTGACTTCTGCCCAAGTTGCTTGGTCTTCATGGATCTCTCAAAGAGCTAAGGCGTATTGGTTGTCACAAGGAGAGGATGATCTTGGCTTTCTGTTTGCCAAGATCAGAGCTAGAACCAATAGGAACATGATTAAAGAGCTTGCCACTTCATCTGGTCTCCTTACCTCTCATTCTGAGATTTCTAAGGCTCTTGTGGATCATTTTCATTCTCTTTTCAATGCCCCGGCTCCACCTTTTGAGAATTCTTACAACATTCCTGCGGGTAACACTGTTCCTCCCCAAGCTTTAGCTGCATTGACTGCACCTATTACTAATGAAGAAATCAAGAAGGTGGTTTTTGGGGGGGTGGCTTCCTCTTCTCCGGGCCCAGATGGCTATTCTTTTGCTTTTTATCAGAAAACCTGGTTGTTTTCTGGGTTCAGGCTTTGCTCGGCCGTTAAGCATTTTTTCTCCACTGGGCTTATGCCTAGAGGGGCCAAATCTACTGTCATCACTCTCATTCCTAAGAGTACTCACTCTAACTCTATCTCTGATTATCGTCCTATCTCCTTGTGTAATGTTTTTTACAAGATTGTTGCCAAGGTTATTGCTAATAGGATGAAGCCCATCTTACCCTTAATTATTAACAAAAGCCAGTCTGGCTTTGTTGCTAAGAGAAGCTCTACATATTACATCATCCTTGCTTCCGAGATTCTTAGGGATTTCAAATGTAGCAAGGGTTCCTTCTGTGCTAAATTAGATGTGAAAAAAGCTTTTGACTCTGTTTCTCGCTCATTCTTGCTTCATAGACTTCTTCATAAAGGTTTTCTGGTTACCTTTGTTAAATGGATTAAAGGGTGCATCACTGATGTTAATTTCTCTGTCTCTGTTAATGGGGTGTTAGAGGGCTTCTTTAACTTTTCTTCTAGTTTGAGGCAGGGGTGTCCCTTATCTCCTCTTTTATTTTGTATTGCCATGGATGCCCTCTCCTCTTCTTTGGAGAATAATCAGGTTTCTCAATTCCAGGGTATTTACAATCATAGTTGTAATTTAAACCACCTGATGTATGCTGATGATCTTTTGGTATTTGGGAAGGCCTCTAGGGATAATTCTCTTGCTCTTAATGACATTTTGCACTATTTCTCTAAGGTCTCTGGCCTTTTTATTAATCCAAGTAAGAGCACTATGATTTTCTCTAAGAATGTTAATGCCACTCTTGTTTCTACTTTGGCTGGATGTCTTGGCATTTCGAATGTGGTTGAGGTCATCACTTATCTGGGCTTACCTATTTCGGCTGGCAGACTTAAGATCTCTCATTTTCAACCTCTGCTTGATAAAATTGCTGGACTTCTTGATGGATGGAAGGTCAAATTCCTATCTTTTGCGGGTAGAGTTTAGTTTTTAAAGTTTACAATTTGCAATACAATTGCTTACTGGATCCGTGGAAGTATTATACCTAAAGCTTGTTGCAAATGTATTAGTAAAATGTGTGCCAAATTTTTGTTTTTTGGCAACATCAAAGAGAAAAAATTACATCTTATTTTTTGGAATACTGTTGCGGCTCCTAAGTGCTAAGGAGGTCTTGGTTTACCCAGTTTTGATTCTCTTTATCATAACTTGGCCTGCTCGTTCCTTTTTATGATGTATAACACGGATAGTACTATGGGTTTTTGGTTTAGGGAGAAATTCTGTTCCCCTTGGAAACCTTACCCCCCCCTCTGCTTCAAAATTTTGGAAACTTTGCTGTCTCAAAGCCGCTGAAATTAGAGACTCCATTTCTTTGGCTGTGAATTGTAATAGCAAACTTTCTTTTTACTGGGACCCGTGGTGTAACAAAAAAGCCATTGCCGAACTTTCTTGCCCTCACACTTTCTCAGATTTGATGCTTACTGATGTTGTTGCTCTCAATTCTTGGAATCTTTCAGTGGGTCTGCCTGCTGACATCTCTTCCATGATTATGAAGGTTGATTTGAGTTCTCTGTCTCAATGCATTACCTGGTATGGAGTTGGTTCTCCCATCTCTAAGACTTTCTCTAAATCGTTTTACTCAAATCTGGATGATATTGGTTGGGCCAAATTTATTTGGCATAAGGGGTCTGCACTGAGATATGTGTCATATACCTAGATGGCTATGCATAGGAAGCTCAAAACCGCAGATTTACTCATTCTTAAAGGGATACCTGTCTCCTCTTCTTGCTCATTCTGTGTCTCTAACTGGGAAAGCCATTCGCATTTGTATTTTGAATGTGATTTTACTTTCAGGATCCTTACTGCCCCTTCTTTGGGGATTTTCTATCTGAGACCGAATTTGCATCAGGTTTATGAATTCCTGAGCAACATTAGACATTTTAGCATTTTTGATTCTCATTTCTACTATCTTACTATCTCTGTGATTGTTTACTGGATTTGGAGAGAACGAAATGGAAGGAAATTTTCGTCTTTGAGAAAGAACCAGTCTGAGATGATGGCTGTGATTATTCAGGCAATTAGAGCTAAAGTTATAAAGTGGAAACATTATGATACTCTTAAAGTTAATTTCAAAGAGATTTTGGATTGAGGTTGGGTTTCACTGGAACCGTTGGCACTTTGGTGCAGTTTTGTTGATTCTGAGCTCGTTTATGCCGAGACTTCCTGCCCCTTCGATGTGCTTCTATTGGGCTGGCTGGACGATGATGAAGCTCCCTGATAGACCCTTGGACGGCCTTTGGGCAACCAGGGTTCTATCTTATCTCTTTTATAATTTCCTGAGTGCAGCCCACCATGCCCGGGAGCTGGTTCTGCTATCTTTCTTTGCAGGTTTTGGTTCTGATTGTGCTCGCACCGTGGAATTGGGACACTGCTTTAGCTCGTTGGGAGTCTTACATTCTGGATCTCTTTACTTACTACCATTTTGGCTCTTATGGGTGGTATAGTTGGGGTTTTTTGTCTTCCTGTCCTTCATAAGAGTTTTGTTGTTCTTATGTTGGAATTTTCTTGTATTCACTTTTACTTGTAATCTTTTTATAGTAATATATGGGCTTTTGCCCCAAAATTTTCCAAAAAAATTAAAGATCATTAAGTTTACCATCATTAGTTCGGAGAGTTTATATTTGGAGGTTTGAAGGTCTTCATGCATATTGTTAGATTGATATGGATTTATGAAAACCAGTCTTTTTGAAATAAAAGGGATTGAATGCAGTGTAAATATCAATTTAAAATTTCGGTTATTAAAGTGGCTGCTTCTGATGAAGCTTGGATCTCCTAGATGTATGAGAAACTGATGTTGTCCAAATTAGTTCCCTACATGGTTTCTCACTACATACAAAAATAATTTGTTTCTTGACCATTGATTTCAACCCAAAGAAGGTCATTGACGACTTTTGTTAGTCCATGGAAGTTTGTTTAAAGTGTCCCTTGGTTTTGTTTGCCGAAATGAGTCTCTTTCCTTAGGCCAATATGGCTTCAGTTAGGATGAGTCCTTCATAGTTTGATATGGTCAATATGGTCATGTTAAATTATAGATGGTAAAATTGGAAGGAAACTAGAACAAAAGTTTGAATTTGAATATTTGATGTTTGTGTCTAACTTTTTGAAATTTAAACTTAAATTATAAATTCAAATTCAAATTTTAATGAATTTTATGCAGAGGTTGAGATTAGATATTTGGTGAAGGAAGAATGGGGGATACTGTGAAGGATATAGATATAATGATTGCTTAAAAGAGGAATAAAGATAATATAGCTACCATCAATCTTCATATTTAATTTGAATTTGTATTCAAATTCAAACTGGATTTTAATTTTCTCAATATATTTTAACTTCAATTTTTTTTAACTTAGCGTTTTCACTTTTTTTCTTTTATTTGAAGTTTGTTGTGACTAAGCTAATGGAGTGGTGTAGGGTGTTTGTGGCTATTAAAATGGGGGATGAAAGTTTTGTATGTATCAATGATGAAATGTATAAAAGAAAGTGAAATAATTAATACAAATGAATAAATTTAAAAAGAAAGGGCAAATTTTTAAAAGGAGCAAAGTTTATAATTCTATTAGGAATAGGAGCATGAAATTAATTAAATTTAAAAAGGAGCAAAAATGCGATCCTACTTTGCGTTTTCTGAAGAAAACGCAAAGCAGGCCTGCGTTTTACATGAAAATGCAGATGAGCTTCCCGTTTTCTTCCTAAACCAGACCCCCACACCAAACGTGGCACTTGTTTTCTTCCTCGGCGAACCCAAACCTGCGTGAATTCAGCGAAAATTGCTCACGGGTATGGAATCCCGTGATTGCCGTTGTTTAGCCCGTGAAGCTTTTAGCTTAAATGGGAAAAAAATTTAAATGGTTAATTTTGCCTATAAATATCAGCTGATAGCGAGAAGGGTTTTGCTGTTCGAAGTTGAGGTTAAGGTCAGGATTGTATACATTAAAGTATGTATTTACATTTATTTTTAAGAGCTTATATTGTTGAAGTAGTAATGTTGTTTACAGTTAAAATTTTTTTGCAAGTTGTTAGTATAAATTATGCTGATTTTTTTTTTGTATTATTTTACATCATGTTTGTAAAGTGTTGCTTTTTTTTTTCAAATATTGTTGAGAAGTTGTTGTTGAGAGGAAATAATGTTGAAATATGGACTTGAAAATATTTGACAGTATCGTTGGGTCAAATAATATTGTTAGAACATAAAATCTTATTTATGTGCTTATTATGTTGTTATTATGTATATTTTAATTTGTGTTAATTTTTTTCCATGTTGCATATTTATATAAATAGGGTGTTGTAGTTGTGAAAATTGTTGCCACGGAAAAATAAAAATTTGAGTAAATAATTCATTGAGAAAAGGGCATTTCGTAGGCAAACAGAGAGGCTGATAATTTTTTAATTTAAAATAATACGAGAGTTAATGTAATTAAAATATTTATAAATGATGAATTTTTATTATTATAAAAAAAATAATAATAGTTTTATTGTTTATGTTGTAAAGAAAAAATAATGTAATTAATAATATTAAATATTAAAGTTATATATTAAACTTAAACGTTAAATTAATAAATAAAAATCTTATATAATATTTATATAAACTTTAAATATTTTGAGAGGCGGCCATATATAAAGTTTTAATATTTTGTTGATCACGCATAAGATTCATATGAAATTTTTTCTATTATTATGACATTTATATGATTTAAATAACCTTATAGTATTCGGAAAATATTGTGATTATATGAAATTTTTTAAATTGAGGCTACAAGCCCTTAATGCATTATGAGGTCGACACAAACAAGGCTTAACCCCTAGGTTCATTTATCTACCTAGAGTAAATAACATTGGATGCCTATATTGGATGTCTATGTTGCTTACTAACTTCTTTTATAAACACAAATTTAACATAAAATTAACAAAAGAAAATTTATATAAATAAAAATATTATATTTTTTTTATAAATATCTGTCTTAAAATAAGTTTATTGAAATTTTATAACTAAATTAAAAAATTCTATCTGACATTATAACTAAATTAAATATTTTAAATATTTATAAATATTTATTTAAGCATAAAATTAATATAAAATCATTAACATTCAATATATAATATATATCATTAATCTTAATATAAATTTTAAATTTTGAAGTCTGTAATAATATATTTTGTATAAAAGAATTTGGTTCAATTAGTAATACATAGTGAGTTGTAATTAGTTTGATTGATGTAGTATTTTAAATTTATTATTGACATACTGAATTAAGAAAATATGTGTTTTGTGTTTGAAAAACTAACGTTATTTTTTAATTATTTAATTCCCTGTTATTTTTTTAAGAAAATTTATGATTGAAAACGATTTTATGTTTGTTTACCCAACTTCTTATGATTACGTCCACTTCCAAGAAATTATAGATTTTTACGAAAAATATATAAAAAAAAATTGTGTCAGGACTTTCTATGTTAAATATTTGCAGATTTAGATTTACTTTTTTTTAGGCTTATTTTGAGATAAATATAATATATTAATAATTAATATAATAATAAACTTAAAGCTAATGTAAGGAGTTTAAAGACCATTTTAATACTGTAAATTTGATAATATATATTGTTATAATTTTTTTCTTAATTTGCGTGCTCTAGAATACATATTTGCAAATTTGATTTTGTATCACTCATAAAAATTATGACTGAAAAAATATTTCTATTATTTGTTTTTGTAGAAAAATATGTACAAAAGTTAATTTTTATGAAATTAATCCCTAATAGGGTTAACACATATATTTATGGATTGTGTTTTAAATTTATGATAGCACATATTTAAAACATCCAAGCTTACAAGTATATGTATTTCTTTTTTTGGTTGAGAGAGATTTTAATATAATTAGATATTCATACTTATTTAATATAATTAATCATTTTAGAAAGGTGGATAGAGTAACAGATAAGGAAGAAAGAGTTAAATATGTGGAGTGGTTGTGGGAGATTAAGAGTGGGAGATAGAGTATATGAGGGAGAGATAGTTGATGCATAAGATATTTGAATAAGATGTCATACAGATTTAGTATTTTTTCATTGATTAAAAAAAAGTATTTTAATGTGATTTACGTATCTTATCATTGATCATCAGAAACTATGTCACGACTCATATTGTTCTTTGACGGGGCCCTACAACTAGCGGAAGATTTCACACCAACATATATTGGTGGAAGAAATAGACCTCTGTAGATTAACGACATTATTACCCTAGAGGACCTTAAAATTAGGATCCTTAGAGCATTACATCGTGATTACACCACGCACACGGTGAATCTCGCATGTCGACTGCGGAATAATGGCGGTCACACTGCAGTTGAAATTACAGATGATGAAGTTTGTACCTTCGTTCTAACAGAAGGACGACGAAGAACTGTGATCGTGTACGTTGAGTTTGAAAAATTACCCGCGCCAGTGCTCCGGACTCATTCTCCACCAAACATAGTATTTGATAACCCTCGCAACTCCACCTACATACCTAGGTAAAATTCAATGTTAATACTTTAGTGAATTTATGCTAACCAATCGCATACTTATAATATAATTATAAATCCATGGTCAAAATTTCGTTGTAGGCGAACACCCATAGAAATCGAGCCTTCATCTTCACGTCGGATGAGCATGAGCTCACGGCCGACATTCGACCTCAACATACCAACATGTATATTAGGCTCATCTTCGATGGGGCATAATATAGGGGAGTGCAGTGCACCAGCTGAAGGACAGTCAACACATCCTAACAGCGAAGCAGTACTACCCGATTATGAGACGATCTATAGCGGTTCTAGCGAAAACTCGAGCGGGGAGCCAGAAGCACCGCCTATTGAGGATGTGGAGGTAACAATGCGTGCAGATCAAATTATTCAGCAACATACTGCACAAAATGTACAAAATCTAGATGATATGATGGTAAGTAATGAGTTCCAAGCAAAATTACGCACTGCACAAGAGTGGGACGCAAGTGATGGTATTGATGTTCCGGTCAATAATCATCAAGAAAACTTTGATGCCAACATTCCAGATCATCTGTATGAGGGTCTGACATTTGGTAGCAAAGAAACACTTCAATGTGCTCTATCTGGGTGGTCCATAATTAAAAATGTAGAGTTCAAGAAATCAACCTCAAATAAGACACGTCTAACAGTAGTATGTGTCCAACACGATAACCAAACTCGTCCTTGTCTTTGGCATCTCCATGCAGCAAAGAGTAAACGCCTCGGAGGGGTATGGAAGATTTCAAACATAACCGGGCGACATACATGCACCAACCCGATATTATCTGCAAGTCATCGGAACTGTACTTTGAAGTTCATCTGCCAATTTATAACAGGAACCTTAAGACAACAACTAGATTTAAAACCAAAAGAAATCATTACCCGAATCAGCTCAAAATTTGATGTTCAAGTATCGTATATGAAAGCTTGGGATGCACGAAGAAAAGCAATAAGAACAATATTTGGTAGTTACGAAGAATCATATAGTTCATTATACCGGATGATGGAAGCAATACGTTTAGCAGTGTCTGGATCTGTTTATAATATTCAAGTCACACAAGGTATGCGATTCAAGAGCATTTTCTGGTCCTTTGGGCCAAGCATTTTGGGATGGCAACATTGTCGTCCAATTCTTTATCTAGATGGTACTTTCCTGTTAGGAAAATATCGAGGAACATTGCTTGCTGCTGTTGGTGTCGATGGAAATGGTGCTTTATACCCTCTTGCATTTGTAGTGGTTGAATCCGAATCCATAGAATCATGGATATGGTTCTTGCAGATGCTGCATGATCTGATTCTGAGTACGCATTCCCGGCCTGATTTATGTATTATATCCAACAAACATGCCGGCTTGATACGCGGTTGTTCTGAGGTTTTCCCATGGGCTGCACATCGACAATGTCAGCGTCACCTGCGAGAAAATTTTAAGAAAGTTTTGCGACGTCTAGCCGTCGCTGATTGTGATGTTGTTTGTGATAAAATGTATTGGGCAGGAAATACAGATGATATTAAAATCCACGAAAGACACATGAAAGACATACAAAACATAAAGAAAGAGGCTTACGATTGGTTGATGGAGAGTGATCGCACGAAGTGGGCCTTAACTTACGATGGTGGATTTCGGTATGGAGTAATGACAACAAATGCCTCTGAATGCTTTAATGGCGTCCTACGAAGAGCCCGCGGATTACCTATACAAGGCCTAATCATGAGTATATATTACAATCTTGTCTCATTATTCATAAAGTGAACAGCCAAGGTTGAACAATGGATTGCTTCTGATAGTTCAGCATTTGTTCCACGCACAAAGGCAGTTCTAGAATTGGCTGAACTACAGGCACGTAGAAGTCCACAACCAACCCAAATTAATAACCATGAGTTCGAGGTGTTTGGCATGTCATGTAGGTCATTTCGCTTTATTATTACATCTTCACAAACATGCACTTATTCGTGTGGTCACCCACAAATTTATCACATGCCATGCAAACATGCAGTAATTGCTTTGAGTTCACGACGTTGAGATCACAATGCTTTTGTATCGACCTACTACAGCTTAGTGTGTTACAAAGAAAGTTATTCAGGAATTTTCCATGTAATCCCGGAGAGGACACTATGGCCACCATATAATAAAGATCTTGGCATTATACCATTATTAGCTCTTACAATCCGGCGTCGTTCAGGGAGACCTAGAACTAACTATTATCGTAACAGTATGGATGAAACCCGTGCATCCTCAAGTAGAACATGCTCCTTCTGTCCTAACAAGGGTCACAACATTGCTACCTGCCCTACTAATCCAAGGACAACAACGAGGAGAGATTAAGGTTATTGAGAAATTGTAATGGATATGTTATTTCAAATATCATTTTGCTTGTACTTGAATATTTAATTAATATAATGCTGTTAAATGGGCTTCACATTTTTTTTTGCATATTAGTAAATACTGTAAAGACTTTAATCTTGCTTCTACTCGTCTCAATAAGATTCTTTATATTTCCAATTAGACGATATGGAAGGTAGAGGAGAAAGAGGTCGGGCACGACGATCTAGACGAGGTAGTCGTGCACAAGTAGATGTGCCAGAGGTAGAAGAGCTTCCTAGCATAAGATTATTGGGGGATGCTCATAGAGCTTCATGCATTAATGAGGTAATTTTTCTCCCAATATATCAATTATAATGCAAATTTTTCATCAACTCATAATTTATTATTCCACAAGCTGTGCATCTTGTGGGTTCAACCCACCTACATATGGCACGTGAGTGACCAATTCGTTGCAGACGAATGCTTCATGCTCTTCAGATCACAGGCTTGGACTCAATTCGGCACCAACAGTTCATACAATTGGACCACACTTTAATAGGTGCATTGGTTGAAAGGTGGTGTCCACTAACAAACACCTTTCACTTACCGGTGGGGGAGATGACGATAACATTACAGGATGTTCAGTTGCTCTTGGGCATCAGGATAAATGGTGCGCCAATTACTGGTAGTTCATTGGTCGGAGATGGGTTACGTTGGGATACATGGATAGAGTGCTGTAATGAGCTATTGGGGTCCCACGCAGACCCAAATGTTACGTACCATGATCCTTACGATAACGATGTAGAGGTTATCTTCAGAATGGGGCATTCACAAGCGTACTCAATTATACCGCTTCGATGGTTACGATGGACCTTTTATCGGGAGTCATATGAAGATTTACCCCGACATGTGTTCCTTCGACATGTTAGGGTATACATTATATATATGCTTGGTTGTTATTTATTGCCTGATACATCCGGATCCCACGTGCATATGCAATATCTCCCATTACTTGAGCACATAGAGAATTTTGCCCATTACTCTCTAGGTTCGGCGGTATTGGCACATTTGTATAGAGAGTTGAATCTAGCGACACGACCTTCGAGAATGTACATAGCTGGATGCCTACCTCTGTTGCAGGTATGGGCTTGGGAGCGGATACATGTTGGCAGGCCAACACTTCGAGTTCCATACCCACGGGATATCATTGGAAAGCCCCTAGCTTTGAGGTAATTTGGCATTCACTAAAACTCTTATGATGTATTTTTGTTAAAATGATTAATTTGACAAACATAAAATTATTATAGGTGGGCTGAAGAAAGAGTGCGAGAAGTTCCACTTGGGAACATGATGACATACAGAGATGAGCTGGATGGACTTCAACTTAGCCAGGTAGCTCTAATTTAAATCTATCATATCATCATAGTAAATATTAATTAGTAATTTTATCTCTCAACGCAGGCAATATTTATGCCTTACTCGGATGCTATAATGGGCATGCTTCCTGCAATATGCCATGAAGCGAACAACCTATGGATGGCTCGTGTCCCATTGATTAGCTGGAAACGGGTAGAGTGGCATTTGCCTGACAGGGTGATGCGACAATTTTGAGGCATTCAACCTCGAACGATTGAGCCCATGGAGCGTGAATTTCGACGGGTTGATGGGAGAGGCCGAGCTGAGGTAGATTGGCTTCATTATCATAGAGGATATATTGAGTTATGAAATAACAGATTAGCACTAATTACAACCATCACGCATCCATTGGGAGATGGTCAGAAGGAGTTATCAGATTATTTACAATGGTACAAATCTTGGGCGTCCATCTACCTACTTAAAGCGGCGACAAATCCACCAGAAACAATTTATCCTAGGTCACCGGGGGAGAGGATAGTGGTAAGTGATTTTGTACATATTTAAGTGTTCCGTCATATACAAGTTGATTATATTATAATTATTAATAAATTTGCATTTATAGGTTGATTACTTCTTGCGGAGCAAAGAAATTGCTGAATCATATGCTACGGGTCAGATGGAGAGTGGGGGGTCTATAAATCAAGGATATGCTGATATTGTCGAACTTGCAAGACAAGTGGAGCAATCTGTATATATTGATACCACTGGCCGGCAACCTCGACGAGGAGGACGAACTTCAGTAATGGAGCAGCCTGCAAGGAGATCTACATCTCATAATTCAGGATTACGTTCAAATCCTATAGATCCGCCAAGACACTCTATGTACGTAGGATCAGCTGATTCTGGCCGACCTTTAGGGATGACGGGAGCAGGGCCTTCTATAATACGTGGTGAAGGGAGTTCATCTCAGGGCAGAGGAGGAAGCCATTGGACAATTCCAGAATCACAATGGCCTGGTACAACATCTTCGTATGGGCCAAACGCTCCATATGACTTGAACAATCCCATGTAGACGACACTATTTGGTTGGCCAGGAACTCCATCACAGTATGACATAGTTATTGAAGAAGACCAACCTAACATGAACACTGCAGAAGAGGAGGTGCATCATGAAGAAGAAGAAGAACCACAACTCCAGAGGAGTAGGCGGGTACCCTCAAGATACACCCCCGGTACAGATGCTCTCAAACCAAGAAAGAAGCGGTAGTAGAAATTTAGGTAACCTCAATGATGTATTGTCTTTAAACTTTCATGGGTGACTTTTTATGATTATGTAATATATTATTTTTAATGAGTTACTATATTCGATATACAAATTGGATTTTAATTTTCTCAAATAATCATTAAAAATAATATATTACATAATCATAAAAAGTCACCCATGAAAGGTTAAAGACAATACATCATTGAGGTTACCTAAATTTCTACTACCGCTTCTTTCTAGGTTTGAGAGCATCTGTACCGGGGGTGTATCTTGAGGGTACCCGCCTACTCCTCCTCTGGAGTTGTGGTTCTTCTTCTTCTTCATGATGCACCTCCTCTTCTGCAGTGTTCATGTCAGGTTGGTCTTCTTCAATAACTATGCCATACTGTGATGGAGTTCCTGGCCAACCAAATAGTGTCGTCCACATGAGATTGTTCAAGTCATATGGAGCGTCTGGCCCATACGAAGATGTTGTACCAGGCCATTGTGATTCTGGAATTGTCCAATGGCTTCCTCCTCTGCCCTGAGATGAACTCCCTTCACCACGTATTATAGAAGGCCCTGCTCCCGTCATCCTTAAAGGTCGGCCAGAATCAGCTGATCCTACGTACATAGAGTGTCTTGGCGGATTTATAGGATTTGAACGTAATCCTGAATTATGAGATGTAGATCTCCTTGCAGGCTGCTCCATTACTGAAGTTCGTCCTCCTCGTCGAGGTTGTCGGCCAGTGGTATCAATATATACAGATTGCTCCACTTGTCTTGCAAGTTCGACAATATCAGCATATCCTTGATTTATAGACCCCCACTCTCCATCTAACCCGTAGCATATGATTCAGCAATTTCTTTGCTCCGCAAGAAGTAATCAACCTATAAATGCAAATTTATTAATAATTATAATATAATCAACTTGTATATTATGGAACATTTAAATATGTACAAAATTACTTAACACTATCCTCTCCCCCGGTGACCTAGGATAAATTATTTCTGGTGGATTTGTCGCCGCTTTAAGTAGGTAGATGGACGCCCAAGATTTGTACAATTGTAAATAATATGATAACTTTTTCTGACCATCTCCCAATGGATGCGTGATGGTTGTAATTAGTGTTAATCTGTTATTTCATAACTCAATATATCCTCTATGATAATGAAGCCAATCCACCTCATCTCGGCCTCTCCCATCAACCCGTCGAAATTCACGCTCCATGGACTCAATCGTTCGAGGTTGAATGCCTCCAAATTGTCGCATCACCCTGTCAGGCAAATGCCACTCTACCCGTTTTCAGCTAATCAATGGGACACGAGCCATCCATAGGTTGTTTGCTTCATGGCATATTGCAGGCAACATGCCCATTATAGCATCCGAGTAAGGCATAAATATTGCCTGCGTTGAGAGATAAAATTACTAATTAATATTTACTAGGATAATATGGTAGATTTAAATTAGAGCTACCTGGCTAAGTTGAAGTCCATCCAGCTCATCTCTGTATGTCATCATGTTCTCAAGTGGAACTTCTCGCACTATTTCTTTAGCCCACCTATAATAATTTTATGTTTGTCAAATTAATCATTTTAACAAAAATACATCATAAAAGTTTTAGTGAATGTCAAATTACCTCAAAGCTAGGGGCTTTCTAATGATATTCCGTGGGTATGGAACTCGAAGTGTTGGCCTGCCAACATGTATCCGCTCCCAAGCTCATACCTGCAACAGACGTAGGCATCCAACTATGTACATTCTCGAAGGTCGTGTCGCTAGATTCACCTCTCTATACAGATGTGCCAATACCGCCGAACCTAGAGAGTAATGGGCAAAATTCTCTATGTGCTCAAGTAATGGGAGATATTGCATATGCACATGGGATCCGGATGTATCAGGCAATAAATAACAACCAAGCATATACATAATGTATGCCCTAACATGTCGAAGGAACACATGTCGGGGTAAATCTTCATATGACTTCCGATAAAAGGTCCATCGTAACCATCGAAGCGGTATAATTGAGTACGCTTGTGAATGCCCCACCTCTAATCCATCGTAAGGATCATGGTACGTAACATTTGGGTCTGCGTGGGACCCCAATAGCTCATTACAGCACTCTATCCATGTATCCCAACGTAACCCGTCTCCGACCAATGAACTACCAATAATTGGCGCACCATCTATCATGATGCCCAAGAGCAACTGAACATCCTGTAATGTTATCGTCATCTCCCCCACCGGTAAGTGAAAAGTGTTTGTTAGTGGACACCACCTTTCAACCAATGCACCTATTAAAGCGTGGTCCAATTGTATGAACTGTTGGTGCCGAATTGAGTCCAAGCCTGTGATCTGAAGTGCATGAAGCATTCGTCTGCAACGAATTGGCCACTCACGTGCCATATGTAGGTGGGTTGAACCCACAAGATGCACAGCCTGTGGAATAATAAATTATGAGTTGATGAAAAATTTGCATTATAATTGATATATTGGGAGAAAAATTACCTCATTAATGCATGAAGCTCTATGAGCATCCCCCAATAATCTTATGCTAGGAAGCTCTTCTACCTCTGGCACATCTACTTGTGCACGACTACCTCGTCTAGATCGTCGTGCCCGACCTCTTTCTCCTCTACCTTCCATATCGTCTAATTGGAAATATAAAGAATCTTATTGAGACGAGTAGAAGCAAGATTAAAGTCTTTACTTAATATGCATGTATTTAACAGCTAAATATTAGTACAAGCAAATGTTGAAATAACATATCCATTACAATTTCTCAATAACCTTAATCTCTCCTCGTTGTTGTCCTTGGATTAGTAGGGCAGGTAGCAATGTTGTGACCCTTGGACAGAAGGAGCATGTTCTACTTGAGGATGCACGGGTTTCATCCATTCTGTTACGATAACGGTTAGTTCTAGGTTTCCTTGAACGACGCCGGATTATAGGAGCTAATAATGGTATAATGCCAAGATCTTTATTATATGGTGGCCATAGTGTCCTCTCCGGGATTACATGGAAAATTCCTGAATAACTTTCTTTGTAACACACTAAGCTGTAGTAGGTCGATACAAAAGCATTGTGATCCCAACGTCGTGAACTCAAAGCAATTACTGCATGTTTGCATGACATGTGATAAATTTGTGGGTGACCACACGAACAAGTGCATGTTTGTGGAGATGTAATAATAAAGTGAAATGACCTACATGACATGCCAAACACCTCGAACTCATGGTTATTAATTTGGGTTGGTTGTGGACTTCTACGTGCCTGTCGTTCAGCCAATTCTAGAACTGCCTTTGTGCGTGGAACAAATGCTGAGCTATCAGAAGCAATCCATTGTTCAACCTTGACTGTTCGCTTTATGAATAATGAGACAAGATTGTAATATATACTCATGATTAGGCCTTGTATAGGTAATCCGCGGGCTCTTCGTAGGACGCCATTAAAGCATTCAGAGGCATTTGTTGTCATTACTCCATACCGAAATCCACCATCGTAAGTTAGGGCCCACTTCGTGCGATCCCTCTCCATCAACCAATCGTAAGCCTCTTTCTTTATGTTTTGTATGTCTTTTATGTGTCTTTCGTGGATTTTAATATCATATGTATTTCCTGCCCAATACATTTTATCACAAATAGCATCACAATCAGCGACGTCGCAAAACTTTCTTAAAATTTTCTCGCAGGTGACGCAGACAGTGTCGATGTGCAGCCCATGGGAAAACCTCAGAACAACCGCGTATCAAGCCGGCATGTTTGTCGGATATAATACATAAATCAGGCCGGGAATGCGTACTCAGAATCAGATCATGCAGCATCTGCAAGAATCATATCCATGATTCTATGGATTCGGATTCAACCACTGCAAATGCAAGAGGGTATAAACCACCATTTCCATCGACACCAACAGCAGCAAGCAATGTTCCTCGATATTTTCCTTTCATAATAGGAAAGTACCATCTAGACAAAGAATTGGACGACAATGTTGCCATCCCAAAATGCTTGGCCCAAAGGACCAGAAAATGCTCTTGAATCGCATACCTTGTGTGACTTGAATATTATAAACAGATCCAGGCACTGCTAAACGTATTGCTTCCATCATCCGGTATAATGAACTGTATGATTCTTCGTAACTATCAAATACTGTTCTTATTGCTTTTCTTCATGCATCCCAAGCTTTCATATACGATACTTGAACATCAAATTTTGAGCTGATTCGGGTAATGATTTCTTTTGGTTTTAAATCTAGTTGTTGTCTTAAGGTTCCTGTTATAAATTGGCAGATGAACTTCAAAGTACAGTTCCGATGACTTGCAGACAATATCGGGTTGGTGCATGTATGTCGCCCGGTTATGTTTGAAATCTTCCATACCCCTCCGAGGCGTTTACTCTTTGCTGCATGGAGACGCCAAAGACAAGGACGAGTTTGGTTATCGTGTTGGACACATACTACTGTTAGACGTGTCTTATTTGAGGTTGATTTCTTGAACTCTACATTTTTAATTATGGACCACCCAGATAGAGCACATTGAAGTGTTTCCTTGCTACCAAATGTCAGACCCTCATACAGATGATCTGGAATGTTGGCATCAAAGTTTTCTTGATGATTATTGACCGGAACATCAATACCATCACTTGCGTCCCACTCTTGTGCAGTGCGTAATTTTGCTTGGAACTCATTACTTACCATCATATCATCTAGATTTTGTACATTTTGTGCAGTATGTTGCTGAATAATTTGATCTGCACGCATTGTTACCTCCACATCCTCAATAGGCTGTGCTTCTGGCTCCCCGCTCGAGTTTTCGCTAGAACCGCTATAGATCGTCTCATAATCGGGTAGTACTGCTTCACTGTTAGGATGTGTTGACTGTCCTTCAGCTGGTGCACTGCACTCCCCTATATTATGCCCCATCGAAGGTGGAGCCTAATATACATGTTGGTATGTTGAGGTCGAATGTCGGTCATGAGCTCATGCTCATCCGACGTGAAGATGAAGGCTCGGTTTCTATGGGTGTTCGCCTACAATGAAATTTTGACCATGGATTTATAATTATATTATAAGTATGGGATTGGTTAGCATAAATTCACTAAAGTATTAACATTGAATTTTACCTAGGTATGTAGGTGGAGTTGCGAGGGTTATCAAATACTATGTTTGGTGGAGAATGAGTCCGGAGCACTGGCGCGGGTAATTTTTCAAACTCAACGTACACGATCACAGTTCTTCGTCGTCCTTCTGTTAGAACGAAGGTACAAACTTCATCATCTGTAATTTCAACTGCAGTGTGACCGCCATTATTCCGCAGTCGACATGCGAGATTCACCGTGTGCGTGGTGTAATCACGATGTAATGCTCTAAGGATCCTAATTTTAAGGTCCTCTAGGGTAATAATGTCGTTAATCTACAGAGGTCTATTTCTTCCACCAATATATGTTGGTGTGAAATCTTCCGCTAGTTGTAGGGCCCCGTCAAAGAACAATATGAGTCGTGACATAGTTTCTGATGATCAATGATAAGATACGTAAATCACATTAAAATACTTTTTTTTTAATCAATGAAAAAATACTAAATCTGTATGACATCTTATTCAAATATCTTATGCATCAACTATCTCTCCCTCATATACTCTATCTTGCACTCTTAATCTCCCACAACCACTCCACATATTTAACTCTTTCTTCCTTATCTGTTACTCTATCCACCTTTCTAAAATGATTAATTATATTAAATAAGTATGAATATCTAATTATATTAAAATCTCTCTCAACCGAAAAAAGAAATACATATACTTGTAAGCTTAGATGTTTTAAATATGTGCTATCATAAATTTAAAACACAATCCTTAAATATATATGTTAACCCTATTAGGGATTAATTTCATAAAAATTAACTTTTGTACATATTTTTATACAAAAACAAATAATAGAAATATTTTTTCAATCATAATTTTCATGAGTGATACAAAATCAAATTTACAAATATATATTCTAGAGCACGCAAATTAAGAAAAAAATTATAACAATATATATTATCAAATTTACAGTAATTAAAATGGTCTTTAAACTCCTTACATTAGCTTTAAGTTTATTATTATATTAATTATTAATATATTAGATTTATCTCAAAATAAGCCTAAAAAAAGTAAATCTAAATCTGCAAATATTTAACATAGAAAGTCCTGACACAATTTTTTATATATATTTTTCGTAAAAATCTATAATTTCTTGGAAGTGGACGTAATCATAAGTTGGGTAAACAAACATAAAATCGTTTTCAATCATAAATTTTCTTAAAAAAATAACAGGGAATTAAATAATTAAAAAATAACGTTAGTTTTTCAAACACAAAACACATATTTTCTTAATTCAGTATGTCAATAATAAATTTAAAATACTACATCAATCAAACTAATTACAACTCACTATGTATTACTAATTGAACCAAATTCTTTTATACAAAATATATTATTACAGACTTCAAAATTTAAAATTTATATTAAGATTAATGATATATATTATATATTGAATGTTAATGATTTTATATTAATTTTATGCTTAAATAAATATTTATAAATATTTAAAATATTTAATTTAGTTATAATGTCAGATAGAATTTTTTAGTTTAGTTATAAAATTTTAATAAACTTACTTTAAGACAGATATTTATAAAAAAATTATAATATTTTTATTTATATAAATTTTATAAATTTTCTTTTGTTAATTTTATGTTAAATTTGTGTTTATAAAAGAAGTTAGTAAGCAACATAGGCATCCAATGTTATTTACTCTAGGTAGATAAATGAACCTAGGGGTTAAGCATTGTTTGTGTCGACCTCATAATGCATTAAGGGCTTGCAGCCTCAATTTAAAAAATTTCATTTAATCACAATATTTTTCGAGTACTATAAGGTTATTTAAATCATATAAATGTCATAATAATAGAAAAAAATTCATATGAATCTTATGCGTGATCAACAAAATATTAAAACTTTATATATGGCCGCCTCTCAAAATATTTAAAGTTTATATAAATATTATATAAGATTTTTATTTATTAATTTAACGTTTAAGTTTAATATATAACTTTAATATTTAATATTATTAATTACATTATTTTTTCTTTACAACATAAACAATAAAACTATTATTATTTTTTTATAATAATAAAAATTCATCATTTATAAATATTTTAATTACATTAACTCTCGTATTATTTTAAATTAAAAAATTATCAGCCTCTCTGTTTGCCTACGAAATGCCCTTTTCTCAATGAATTATTTACTCAAATTTTTATTTTTCCGTGGCAACAATTTTCGCAAGTACAACACCCTATTTATATAAATATGCAACATGGAAAAAAATTAACACAAATTAAAATATACATAATAACAACATAATAAGCACATAAATAAGATTTTATGTTCTAACAATATTATTTGACCCAACGATACTGTCAAATATTTTCAAGTCCATATTTCAACATTATTTCCTCTCAACAACAACTTCTCAACAATATTTGAAAAAAAAAAAGCAACACTTTACAAACATGATGTAAAATAATACAAAAAAAAAATCAGCATAATTTATACTAACAACTTGCAAAAAATTTTTAACTGTAAACAACATTACTACTTCAACAATATAAGCTCTTAAAAATAAATGTAAATACATACCTTAATGTATACAACCCTGACCTTAACCTCAACTTCGAACAGCAAAACCCTTCTCGCTATCATCTGATATTTATAGGCAAAATTAACCATTTAAATTTTTTTCCCATTTCAGCTAAAAGCTTCACGGGCAAAACAACGGCAATCACGGGATTCCATACCCGTGAGCAATTTCCGCTGAATTCACGCAGGTTTGGGTCCGCCGAGGAAGAAAACAAGTGCCACGTTTGGTGTGGGGGTCCGGTTTAGGAAGAAAACGGGAAGCTCATTTGCATTTTCATGCAAAACGCAGGCCTGCTTTGTGTTTTCTTCAGAAAACGCAAAGTAGGATCGCATTTTTGCTCCTTTTTAAATTTAATTAATTTCATGCTCTTATTCCTAATAGAATTATAAACTTTGCTCCTTTTAAAAATTTGCCCTTTCCATATATAATTTCACAATCTACATTGAATTTATGAAAGAGAATGTTATTGGAAACGCTGGGAAAGGTGTAGCAAAACTAAACTCAAAATAGGAAGGAAATTTTTTAATTTACTTTGGGATAACAAATTTAAAATTTTCTAGAGGCAATAATGTGGCTTCCTAAGAGCTCTCCTCGTGTCAACTTTTGGCAATGGTTGATTTTGTGAAGAAAAGGCCAACCATGTAGCACTAATGTGGCTTACTAGATGCGAAAGTGGGCTCATTGGGTTGATCAAAGGTTGGCCCAATTTACTGCTATTGGATGCATATGTCAACATATGGTTTAATATATAAGTTAAAATATGTTATGATAGACATGGATAGTGGGATCCACTTTCTTGGTCAACCTAGTATGTTATGGTGGGCTCACCAAGGCAATAGAGGCTATGAATAATCCAAAGGGCGAGGTGAGGCCCACTTCCCCTTCGGGCAGAGTTGGCTAGTTAGCAGCCTTGGGATCTAGCTAGCTGGCATGAAAACCCTTAGAAGTGCTACATGGAAAAGTGGGGATCACCTTAGGAAGGGGTTGGCAGTTCTTTAATTGATCATCATGTTGTGTCATGTCCAATCATGTTGTGTTATAGAAAAAGTAAGCATGAAAATAAATTCTTAGAATTTTGGGATCTAGTTGATTGACATAACACCCTATAGGCGTACATGGAAAATTGGGTTTCACATGACTCGAGGGTGGTTAGAGTTTTTAGTTTATTGTAATGTCATTTTCTATTGTGTTATGAAAAAAGTGAATAAAAAATTAAATCATAAGGGTTCCTATCGCCCATTTAGCAACTTTGTCTGGCAATATTGCTGGCTTGAACCTGATGACTTTTCCTCAACTCCTTATTAACGTGGGGTTGAGTTGTGGTGGATTGTGTGGCCTAGTGGCCTTTTTCATAATTTTTGATGTTACATGGTGTTTGAGGCGATTGTATGATCGTGGATAGGAAACTTCATGGAGAGCTCAATGGGGAGTGATGAGTGGCAGAGCACAATAAATAAGTTTTAATAAACATGTGATAGAGAGAACGAGTTTGCTTTTCTATTTGGCATGTCTTGTGGAATTCTAAAGAAGGGCCATAGCTCTTCTTGTTGCAATGATGAGGCGACGAGGAGGCCAAAAGGCTTGGTATGTTACACATGAGAGGAGGTTTTTGGAACTCATCATCATAGGGCGAGCATGGTTGGAGCTTAGATAGGCTTTGTTGATTGGTTGCTTTTAGTTCATTGAAGTCGGTTCTTCTTTGTGAAGCCTAGCATTGGGGTATTTGTGGGAGGAAGTGCTTGAGTGAGGTGATTAAATGTGGCATTAGTGTAGGTTGCAAGCACGGTAGCCATCCAGATACATGACAGGAAGAGCATAGATGGCTAGAATTCTCACAAAGTGGTGCATAGGAAGTTTTATTGAGCTCCATTCCACGGTCAGCTTGTGGAAACTGATCCACATTATTGATTGGGTTAGACTTGAGCCATTCGCATAATTTTTTCTTTTTTCCATCAGCATAATTTTTTTTTCTCTTTCCAAATCATTTCAGACTTAGAAAATTCAAATAACAGACCATTACATGATTAGTTTAAGTAACTAATTGGCCCTAAACCATTTAAATAATTTAATAATTACTTAGTTTTATCAGTTTTTCTTACATTATTATAGGCGTTTGCTCATTCATGTTGCATAAAGGATGCTATCTGAAACTGTTGTTCAACTAGATTGAAGTTAGAACTGTCCTAGGACAATTTCTTTTGTTTTTATTCATGTTGAGTCCTGATATATTGTGGAGGAACGTGCCGTGCTTTACAAGATATTAAAAGAATACCCTAGTATTCTTGTTGACGACCCAATAATTAAGTTTTCCAATGCAGGTCTATCATTTATATAACATTCATTTTTTTATTTATTCAGCTTTTTATCTAACTAGTAAAAATGCCCGTGCATTAAATGCATGTGACCAGAAATTTAAAAATAATAATTCATATTATAAATTTTTTTATTATATTATCATTTTTAAGATGAAAAAAACTATTAAATGAATTATTATAATCACTAATGCAAATTATTTCATGAAAGAATGACATCATCATATTATCTTGTGAACAAGAATGATAGTCATTGATTGGATATCTACATTTCTGTCATCACGAATAATACAAAGCCAACAGATTATGAAATTTGTGAATGAAAATAAAAATCATCAATCTAAACACAAGATTGCAACAAGCATAGCATCTTTAATAGTTAAGTTGTCAAAGAGGTCCTTTTCTAATCAACTTGGGTTTATAGATTTAGATCATAAAAATTTGTGTTCTTGGCAAGCGCTAGACCTCTCCTTATAAATTTGAATCTCTTCTATGTATCTCTCCTTGTCTCTCCTTGCGTAGTCTTCATAGAGCTATCAAAATCAAAATTTTAGCTACGTGAAAGAGAACCTATGGTCATTCTAAACAAATATATTGAAGTCTGGAAATCAAAACTTTATATGAGGCAATCAATGTGGTGCATTTTAAGAAAACAAATTAATGTCTGGCTCCCCACATTCAATGGAATTTTTTTGGGTGATGATAGATCTCAAAGTAATAGATTTTATTTCGCCATCAGACAATTTTAAGAAACATAATTCGGGCAAGAAATATATTCACTTCTAAAGATGAACTAAATAAACAATTTAAATCCATTACCTAAATTTGAAGCCGAAATAGTGCCTAGATTCACAGGTTCGCTGAAGCAGATATAGTAGAGATCCAGAAACAAAAGAGCTAAAGGGAAAACATGTGAGAATAATATATAAGGGAGAAAGAGAACATGCCACAACCATCTTACGGCCACGGAATGGTCGCAGGTTGAAACGTTTCGACGGTTGAATTCATCTTCATGCATCCAAATAGTGAAAAAACATTGAAGAATTCCAGGAGACCGAATTAATTGGAGAAGTGATCCTGAAACATTTAAGAAGTTGAAAACACGAAATGAAAAAGCGGGTGATTAAATGCCGGGAGAAACTAACATTAAAGAATTTTAGGCAAAGAAACCTATCGGAGGAGATGACGGCGAGCGGAGGCAGCAAGATGTTGAAGAATTTCAGAAGACCGAATTAATTGGAGAGAAACCTACCTGACGGCGAGTGGAGTCAGCTAGGGCAAGCCGAAGACTATGGAGGATGGGTCGAAGAAGAAGCGTTGCGATATTAAGATAGGTTTAGAATTGCAGGAAAGGAATAGCTTTGAATAAAATGGCAATCTTAATTAAATGGCATAAAACGTGCAGATTTAGAATAGTCTCGGCAATTAAATGGCTAAAGGTGAAGAATAAGAATAGTTTCGGAGCAATTTGAAACCACCAAATTAAGATTAATAAATAAATTAATTAAATGAAACGGAGCTTAGGGAATCTCGAGGGACTAAAATTAAATGAGTTTTATAAAAAGCTGCAGAATAAGAATAGTTTTGGAGCAAATTGAAACCACCAAATTAAGATTAATTTATTAATTAATTAAACGAAACGAAACTTAGGGAATCTTGAGGGAAGGTAAAATTAAATGAGTTTTATATAATGTGGATTTTTTTGATTTTTTAATCATTTATAATAGAATGAATGGCCAAGATAAATTAAAAATTAGTAGAATGGATGAACAAGATTTGTTAGGGAAGGAAACTCAAGCCCCTTTTATAATAGTAGTATAGATATACTAAAATGGTCTCTGAAGTAATTTCTTGAGATATCGAGATAAAATACTTAAAAGCCTTTCATTCTCTTAAATTCTATGAATACCCAGACATAGCTATTTGAATAGGAATTCTACATCTCGAAATTTTACCTAAATTTGAAGCCAAAATGGTGTCGAGATTCATAGGTTCGCTGAAGTAGAGATTCAGAAATGAAAGAGCTAAAGGGAAAACATGTGAGAATAATATATAAGGGAGAAAGAGAAAATGCGAAAGTCATCTTACGGCCACCAAACGGTCGGATCGAGGTTGGAACGTTTCGACGGTTGAATTCATCTTCATGCATCCAAATTAATTGGAGAAGGGATCCTGAAACGTTTAAGAAGTTGAAAACACGAAATGAAGATGCGGGTGATTAAATGCCGGGAGTTACTAACGTTTAATATTTTTAGGCCACGAAACCTACCGGAGGAGATGACGGGGAGTGGAGGCAGCAAGACGTTGAAGAATTTTAGAAGACTGATTTAATTGGAGAGAAACCTATTATAAATAAAATATCAAAAGGTGCTGTCACAAAATCTGAAGGGACGTTAGAATTAAAAGGTGTTTTAATTAACGTGCATAAGTAATAAATAAATTAGCAAAAGATGTTCTTAGGAATCTGAAGGGACTTTAGAAGTAAATGAGTTTTATTAAATGTGAAATTTTTTTTATTTATAAATAATAGAAATAGGAAAATGATTAAATTAATAGTCTTATATAATGTGCATAAGTAATAAATAAATGTGTTTTAATTAACGTGCATAAGTAATAAATAAATTAGTAAACGGTGTTCTTAGGAATCTGAAGGGACTTTAGAAGTAAATGAGTTTTATTAAATGTTAATTTTTTTGATTTATTAATAATAGAAATAGGAAAACGGTAAAATTAATAGTCTTATATAATGTGCATAAGTAATAAATAAATGTGTTTTAATTAACGTGCATAAATAATAAATAAATATGTTTTAATTAATGTGCATAAGTAATAAATAAATTAGCAAAAGGTGTTCTTAGGAATCTGAAGGGACTTTAGAAGTAAATGAGTTTTATTAAATGTTAATTTTTTTGATTTATTAATAATAGAAATAGTAAAACGGTAAAATTAATAGTCTTATATAATGTGAATTTTTTGATTTATTAAATATTTTTAATATAATTGACGGTCAAGATAATTTAAAAATAATTAGAATGGATGAACAAGATTTGCCGGAGGAAGGAAACCTATGTTGCACGGATACTTCTATTTACGAGGCGTGCTGTATCGGATACGTGTCGGATACGGATACGCCTCCGATACGGCACGGATACGTGTCGGATACGGCCTTGCCGTGTCTGATTAAAATATTATTTAAATTTGACTGGACACGCGTATCCGATACGCGTGTCCTATTAAAAAAAAACACGGAGCCACGATTTACCCTTTTCTTTTCGACTTTCCACCGTTTCCGCTCAAAACACGGAGCAACATTATAAAGAGCTAGGTTTTTCGTTTCCACACACGTGTTCATCTTCTTCGTTATAGTTGAAGGAGCGACTCAATGACGCGAGCATAGAAGCAAACAAGATCATCCTTTGTCGACAAAGAGGCTTGACGACGCGAGCATTAAAGTCGATAGGATCATCCTTCATCGACGAAGCGGCTCGACAACGTGAACAGTGAAGGCGACGTGAGCAGTGTAGGTTCGTTTTCTTCATCGTTCTTCGTTTTCTTAATCATAGGCTCGGTATCGAAACTTGGTACCGCTTGGTACCGAACGTTACTGGAACTCGGTATTGCTCGGTACTCGGTACCGAGCAGTATTGGAACTCGGTACTGCTCGGTATTGGAACTCGGTACCGCTCGGTATTGGAACTCGGTATTGCTCGGTACTACTCGGTACTGCTCGGTATTGGAACTCAGTACTGCTCGGTATTGCTCGGTATTGGAACTCGGTATTGCTCGGTACTACTCGGTACCAAGCAGTATTGGAACTTAGTACTGCTCGATATTGGAACTTGGTACTGCTCGGTATTGGAACTCTGTACTGCTCGGTACTACTCGGTACCGAGCGGTATTGGAACTCAGTACTGCTCGATATTGGAACTCGGTACTGCTCGGTACTGGAACTCAGTATCGCTCGGTACTATAACTTGGTATTACTCGGTACCGCTCGGTATTGCTCGGTATGGAGGGGTACCGAATGGTACCAAGCGGCAATATATCTTTCATAAAAACAACTTTAAAAATAAAACAACACTTCAAAATTACTCTTACAAAAAAATTTTGTTTCGGGGGCGCTGCTCGGTATGGAGGTCGAACCCCGCCAGGGGGCAGCGCCCCCTTGGACCCCCGGCAGAGTCGCAATATATCTACACTTTCACTTAAATTTTTTCATGTTTCAAATTCATATGTTTTAATTTGTATAGATCCTTTGTAGGATAATGAGTTCTAGTGGAGCAGGAATTGATTCTGATGATGGTCCATCAGAAATTAATATTGAAGATAACAAACCTTTATGGGGTTATGTTACAAAAATAGGTAAAACATCAGAAGGGGGAGGCAATATTGCATTCAAATGCAATTTTTGTAATGCATCATACAAATGATCATATTATAGAGTGAAAGCTCATTTGTTAAAGATTAGTGGTCATGGAATCAAAGTTTGCCCGAAGATAAGCTCATCACAAATGACTGAATTACAAAGAAAAATCAGTGAAGCTGAGCAAAGGAGTAAAAAAGAGCTTCCAAAACATATTCCACTTCCAAGCACTCGTGTTTCCTATCCTTCATCATCTTCTTCAATTAGATGTGATGACAGTACTGTAAACAAAGGACCTTTTCGAATGGAGGGATTTGAACCAAAAAAAAGAAAACATATTGTAGATAGTGCTTTGGAGAAAGCATTTAATTTACAAAGACAAACCACTGAAGAAGCTAATCCTATCATTCCTTCTATTGAATAGTTGAAATTTCATGTGCTGGGCAATTTATCTTCTTGTTTTTGTTGTTGTACTAGACATTTCAATACTTAATGCTTACTTTTATTTCAATTTTTTTGTCATTTCAAATATTACACTTTGATTACTTTATTAATTTTTATGTATTATTTATATATTATAATGCCGTATCCGCGCCGTATCCGTATCCTGTATTTTTAAGAATTGGCGTGTCCCGTATCCGTATCGTGTCGTATCCGTATCGCCGTATCCGTATCGGTGCAACATAGAAGGAAACTCAAGCCCCTTTTATAATAGTAGTATAGATATGTGTCTCTGCATCTGCTGGGTTAATTGTAGTCGTACAACAACAATTTTATCATTTCTAATGGAACAATCACAAAAAAGTTTGTAAATTGAATCTTTTTTTTTGGCAACCACCATAGAGATTTCTTTGATTTTGGACATGCTACCAGGAATTTAATCATCATCTAAGTATTCAATGTGCAATTATGAAATAAACAATAGCCTTTAAAAATGAGAATTGGGTTTATACAAAAACCTTTTGCTCAAGAGTGGTGTCAAGTTAGCTCTCATGAAATGTCTAGCATGTGAGTATGAACCATGGAATATTTTTTTCACCTCCTAGCATGTTCCACATCTTTTTCGTGCATTCTGAAAGAGGGAATCAATTTTGTTTTTCAAGAGAACATCTTTACGTCAAATTTTTGCCAAAATGAAAGTTTCATATGTTGAGGTTTTCCGAATTTAATAATTAGTTTCCTGGAATTACATTATCTTCAATAATATCTTTCAAATAACTTTGTGATTCAGTTAATTGGTGCCAATTTCAGCTTACGAGTCTGCTCCTCATGGTCTGACTCTCATCCAACAGCGTTCTCCAGTTATCAAGGTGACCAAACTTCTTGAATTCAGGTTTAACTTATTTATGTTTTCAAAATGAGCTTTTTCCATTGTCACTCAATATCATGCAATCTTGATGCTGAAATTGCCTCCCATTTTTTCCTTAAGCATTAGTAAACAACATTCAAGGAGATTTCTGGGAGTTAACTATGATGTTTAACTTCACTTCTGTTTCTTGCTTACTACTGCAACTATTAGGACAATTGTAGTTCAGATATCAACAAAATTCTGATAAGCGTTAGTAAGAGTCAGTGTTATTTGGCTTGTTCTAATGCTTAATGGCCTGGTTACTCTTGGACTTGTTCCTAATTAATAATTTGGTTTTTCTAGAGAGGTGAATGGGTTGCTTGATATGTATGTAGTGCTGCTATCAAGAATGTGTTGCTTGGCCAAAGATAGTGAAACTAGATCTATTATGATCTTCAATTACTTATATCGATGCCAAGTTCATTCTATTGGCTAATCGATGTTATTTGAATTATTGAAAATTTAGTTTGTTAGGAAGTTGTACTGCCATGTTTTGCCCCTAGACAGTTGCCTGAATGATAGCTGTTAGGTCATACTCAATGGGGGAACCATTTTATGCCGGCTAAATCGGTTACTAAAAAAAATAAATCTTTCATGAATCGTGAGGCCCTGCTGACCGCGGCGAGCTCGTTCATGAATACCTTTGCAAGAAATACGACTGGGGCCGCTTGTTCTCCACCGCTGATGCCCTAAGACAAGAAACTCCCATGGCGCTTGTCCTGGCTTCCAACTCCGTTGAATTTTTTTTTTTGGAGTGTATTTGTGTCTCTGTTAGTATCTTTTCAGTTTGTCTCTCAGAAATTATGCTCAAGAATTCTCTCTCTCTCATGCGATTGTTTGGAAGATCCTTTTGTTGGAAGCTGTTGATTTTAAGCTTCTTTGGGGTTAGTAAATTTCTAAGGTACTAGCAACGATTTTTTTCTTAAGTGACATTTGTATGAAAGCTATATAAGAAATGAGCGATTTTGAAGTGCAATCTTTGTAATGATGAAGTTTGAGGGCTGCTATCATGAATGAAATTCCAAGGAATTACTCACAAAAATTCATATGAGGAATTGTTTTCTATAATTATATTTGCTTTGGAATTTGTGCTATTCATAAAGATTTGTGCACTTGGCAAGATTTTATAAATTGCTCAAATCTTAAAATGAATCCAATGGTAAAAGAAACACTTCCTCCTGTGAACTTTTGTTTCTTCCTTGTAAGAATTTTGTCGGCCTATCTTATCTTATATTTCAAATTCCTTAATAACACTGTATGATTCTTTGTTTTAAGTTAAGATAGTTCACTTGTTTTCCTAGTTTGTTCAATTGGTCTATAAAGGGGTATTCCCCGTGTTCCTTTGTTCTATTATCTTCTTTAAACATGGATATCTTAAAGTTTAAAGCATGTGGGTTGGTTTATAATGGACGAGTTTGAAATTCAAATCTATTAAGCCAATCCTATTTATTAAAGCATAAATGGTGATATATTATGGCATGAAGCACGAATAATAAAAGAAGCAAGATTTATTATGTAATGGGTGATAACTGACTCAACGATTGTCTAGTTCAATATATTAAGAAAAAAGTATTTATCTTGATTCCAAATGAAGTTGAAATACAATATTATTAGAAAATGTAAAATAGAACGTAAAGCTTGTAATTTTTTTTTTAACAATTATATTGCAATATAAGAATTTGTTTTGTATTTTATCTTAATTTTTTTTTAATAAATTTATACCCCTGAGAACTAAGATTGGTTCCGACCTTGAACATGCTGGTTCCTTTTTAATCTGTGTCTGCTAGTTAAACCTAGGATTTCTGAGGCTTCAATTGGTGAACTTTGTTTTGTTGCACGTGGCCAGGTCATTCAGTGCTGTTGTGGCAACCTTTTCTCTGAATATGCACTAACAGGATACTTTTTTTATACTAGATTTTTGCAGCGCTTAACATGTATAAGCCCAACTCATGGTTATAAGCTAATTTAGTCGTGCATTTTTTGGGGAAAATATAAACTGCTGCCATGCCAGGCTTCGTCGAGCGCGCTTGGTGGTCCGTAAATCCCGGCCGACCTACCGGGCCACTCACGCCACTGTACACACAGCCGGCGCTTTGGGGCCCCCACTTAAAGGGCGACTGCCGCTCGAGGGAATTGAACTCGGGATGGGGGGTTCCCAACTGAGCACGCCCACCAACCAAGCTAAGCATCGGTGGGTAACTCAGCAAATTGGCTTCAGCTAAATGTAGCTCTTACTGGGAATTAATGAATAAGAAAGATCGAAGCTGGCTCCAAATTACATTGATTATGTTGTTGGTTGTTGTTGTCTTTTGGCTTGAAAAACAAAATCTTCCTGACAGGATTTATGAAGGTTTGCATAATTGGTTGTCCATTGATTAAGGGGATGATGCTTGATTTGCAGAAAACTTGGCTAATTTTGTAACATCTATTGGAAAGAAGCATATTGTTATTCTTTCCAGCTTAGATTCTGGTAAAAGAAAGCAAATTGATGGATCCAGGTCAGTCTCTTCAGTCTTTTTTTCTAATGGCGCTGTCAGCTCTCTCTGTCGCTTCTATACTGATTTTATATCTTTACTTTTAGTTTTATGCAGATATATTACATTTCAAGCGTCAATGATGATGGAAATGATGAAAATTTTGAAAGGCTGGGATGGAAAAGACTAGAAGAATATAAACCTCTCGAGAGGAGATGGAAATATCTTAGTCATCTTGCTGAAGGAAATCTTAGTCATGATGGCTTTGTAGATCTCGACAGCGAATTGGTTGATGATGATTACTATGCAGGACTGCCTTTGGCTGCATTATTTGTTTTCTGCAAGGTGATTATTTTTGGTGGATATTAAGGCTTTCCTTCATTCTTCAGGATTCTTGTGGTTAACTTCTTTGAATTGGTTTAGGCAAAGGGAGTCAAAGTTACTTGTTTGCTATGCTATTGTTCGGAAGGAGATAATATGCAAGATTCTTTCCAGTTAGCTGAGGCCGCTTGCCAGCTTCTGGGTCTTAATCCTGAAAATTTCCATGGTGAGTTTAAGCCTTGTTTCTTGTAAGTTAGTTTCATATTTATTATTTGGTATGTTAATTCCATTTTATTTTATCGCAGCATGACATTTTTTATTGGCTTATGGTTCAAGTAATTGTTGAAACAAGCTAGGGTAGAAAATTAGAAATAGTATTGCAAATATAGCGAGACTCATATATATATATATATATATATATATATATATATATTATATATATTTATATTTATATATATATATAATTATGAGAAAGGGAATCGAATGGTCCCTTGAATCTTTATGAAATATCAAAATGACCCCAACTGTATTAAAGTATCATTTTGATCTCTCAATTCTTTAAAGAGAAATAAAAAATAGGGGTGTCAATTTCGAGTTTTGAGTCGGGTTCGGGTCAAACCCGGAATTGACACGAGTTCAAACTAGTTCATCCAAACCTGACTTGGTTTTGCAAATGGGTTGAAAATATGAACCCGGACACTACCCGACACGGTTTTTGTAAACTCAAGGACGTGAGGTGAGGCAGCGCAGGCGACGACGCACTCAGTGTCGGCAGTGGCGGCTTTGGCAGCGTCATCAACTGGACTGAGGACTCGATGCGACACGCGACTCAACGCGGGCAGACTCAACTGCGCCGGCAGACTCGACAATGCGACAGACGACGCGGTCAACTTTCGAGTCGAGTCATTCCTGGGTTTTCAATGCAACCCGAACCCGACATGATTTTTGAAAAGGGTCGATTTGTCGAACCCGAACTTGACCCGTTTCACAACCGGGTTGATCATAACCCAAATTTTTCTGGTCGGATTCGAGTTGGGTTTTCGAGTCGTGTCAAATATTGACACCCCTATCAAAAAGTCTTATCATGTGACTATTTTGATTTATTTTAAAAAAACTCAAAGGACCAAAATGGCACTTTAATATAATTGAGAATTATTTTATTCATTCTTAAAGAATCAAGAGATAATTTTGATCCTTTTGTTTATATTGTATGCTATGATATAAGAATATCATTATATCATTTTCAATACAGGTAACGAGCCAGGAGGATGGGCGATTCCACTTTCATGGAAAACAGTCTACGGGCCGCCGCCAGATATGTCTATCTTCTGAACTGTACTCCGATCAGATCAAATTTGAACTCTATAGAATCTCATACGGGAACTGTTTGTAGTCTGAATGCTAAACGGTTTCCGTTCTTGTTCTCTGATTCCCATAGTAGATGAGTAGAAATCCTTGTCCACACCAACCTAAACGTTGAGGAGGATATGATCATGTTCTTCACAAATCTGACTTTTTTTACCTCAACAGCTGAACATTATTTTCACAATGAGTCTATTTATAGTTTGTCGTTCTGAAGAAATTATTTTGCGCAGAATCCGGACGAATAGAACCATTCGGATATGTGAGTGTACACACTGTGGATAAATCTATATATTCGGACGGTTCTTCATTTCCGGACTCCGCACATAATAATTTCTCGTCGTTCTGGAATTCAAACCTTACACTTGAGAACACTTGGAAATATTTGATTTCAATTATGCGTACATTAGACCAGTATGAAACCATTTTACATAGTAGAAGGATAAATATTTACTGATCATGTAAATATTGAAATAATAGTCTATATTCGTTGAACATTATAAAGAGTAGAACTAATAAACAGGTAAGAAACATAAAATCCTTTTTTAAATGGCTGCTTCAATGTTCTTTTTGTTTTTTTAAGAATTAAAATCTGATAGTATTTAAATTCCTCAGTAAGTTTGAATATATAAGTGGAGGTAAGAGGAAAAGAGATTTGAACAGAGAGGAGTGCGAGAGATGAATAAGAGAGAGGAGAGAGAGCAAATCAGGCTTTTTTATAGAAATAGATAGGCCTGAGGGTAATTATAAGGCTGAAACTAAATGACTATTGTAATTTGTAAATGAATAAATTCCAAATAAGATATATAAATGTAAAGAAAATATAAATGTTTTGAAATTCATTATAAAAATGAAAATAACTAATTTCATTAAGTTTTTGTTTGGAATAGTTTTCTTACTCTTTTTAAATTAATTTTTTAATATAAAATTTTTTTGAATAAGAAATTTTTATATTTAAAAATTATTTAAAAAAAATAGTAAGAACGTTTTCCCAAATAAAGTCTAATGTTTTATTATGAATAGTTTTTTTATTGTTTTTTAACATATCTTTTTTAGAAGAAAAATATTTTAAATTAAAAATTTTGTATTAAAAAATTGTTTTAGAACACAGTGATAATGCTGTCCTAAATGAACCCGCCTATGTATGAAGATCTTTATTTTGGTGAGTTATGCTAATTTTGAGATTGTTGTAACTCAACATGAGAAGCTTAGAGTCATTTGATGGTGGCTGATTGTGGAATTGATGCTACGGTTGGTAACTAACATAGCTAATTGGAAATGAAATTTCACTTACAAAGGTATGTATATGAAACTTTGGAGTGTAAAGAGCAGCTGTGTGCATCACTAAGTTATAATTAAGAAATCTCACCGGCGAATCAACTTATCTAAAATAGGCAAATTTGAATTTTGAAAATGAAACTCTTCATATTATACGAACCTATTTGTATTGCACAATCTTTTAAAATATTGTCTAATTTAAGTAAGATAATTAAAGAATCAAACCAAATATGAATTGATCACAGATTGTATTGTGTAATCATAGTTCATAGTATATGAATCACCTGATGACACTTTAGACGAATTTTGGTTCGTCTTGTATGATCTGATATTTGATTTGAACTAATCTTCCTGTAATATTATTCATTCATCTAGTGTGATCAGTAAAAAATTGAATTGATTATATTGTATTACTATTCATTTTACAATACTAATAGTGAGAAAATTGAAACTAATCGTACTGTATGATTCATATATTATAATATACAAACATATGCGGCAAAATTGAATTATTAGGATTTTTGGAAGTTTACTATTTAAACTCTCTTAATAACCTTTGTAAATATCTTTGGTAGTTTAAGGGTTGAGTCTTTTATAAGTGAGAGCTTGGAGATGAGGTTTTTGAAGAGGTGAAAAGTGTATATAAAGATTGTGAGGAAAGGTGAAAAGATCTTTAGTTGAAAGTCATAAGGAACAGTGTAGAGAGGATAAGGGAGTTGAGAGAGAGAGTTTCACACGATTGCTTCAAAGAACTTGCATCTAAGTTCCTTCTTGTGTCAAGGTTTGTCTTGAGGAAGCTTCGGGAAGATCACTTTAGTGTCAAAGGATCACTAGCTACTCTGTCGTATCAGGAAGGTGAAAGTGATTCGAGCCCTCGCCTCAGCAAGGAGGTGGAGGGAATTTAATTTTGTGTTACTCCCACTCACTATAAGAGATAGAGAATGTGATTAGGGTATCTGGCTCATCACCCAAGAGGGGTGAAATGATTTGGTTCTCAACCGCACTGAGGAGATTAAAGTAATTTTATAAGAGCTTCTCTGCTTAGCTTTGGGAATTGGAGGAGAGTCACTAAGAGTTTTGTGTAATACTTAAAGAGGACTTTAGAAAGTAGATGTAGGTCAAGTTGACCGAACCACTATACAAAAATGATTTGCATGTTCTTTTTCTTTCCGCATTTTATTTTATACGCTTTACTTTATTGTACGTCTACTTTTTGCAATTTAGTTTTGTTTTGACTATTCTTTAGGCAGTACTAAATTTAGTAAATTTCAAGCTCCCCATGAGAATGATACTCTTCTCATCACTCTATTACTTGACACGACACACACATTTTTGTAGAACAAGATTTACACCTTGATAAATTAAACTTTATTCAGAGGACCAAGTAATGTGTGCAATAAAAACCTGTCAAGTTTTTTATGTCGTTGCAAGGGAACTCTTAAAAACAATTATCCTATTTTTTATTTTATATTGTTGAAAAAATTACTAATTTTATATTATCTTTTTTTAATTTTATCTACTTTGTTTTTCAACTGCTTACTAATTAATTGTTATTATAAGTATTTTACTTATTTTCTATTATGTTGGTTGCTGTTGCATGCATAGTAATAAACAACTAGTAAAAATCTTATTTGACGTTGGAATTGAAAATACACAAAAATTAAAAAAATTAAAAAATTGTAAATGACGTAAAAATGACTGAGCAAATTCAAGTATTTATAACTATCAAACTAAAAAATTGTCAACAAAAATGTTATCATTCATTTATAAAGTCAATTGAGAAATAATTGCATATTTCATGTATAAGTGAAGGGGTTGAACTTTATAAATATTTTTGAAATTTTTTATTTTCATTTATTATTTCAATAAAATTTATTTCTTTATAATTATTTTTTTAATTTATAAGCGCATTTATTCCATCTATTTAATCTACAATATTTTTTTTATAATGAGCACCATCCAAATACTAAAATTGTCTCTAAAGGCTTCCAAGTTTTTTATAAATAAATAATATTTCAAAATCATCTCTCTCTCTCTCTATTATTGAGAGTTCTATCACAAAAGGGATACAATCTTGATTCCTTTTTTTGCCAAAAGTTGTGGGAATATGTAATCCATCCTTAACTAATAATTAATATTTTAATTTCAAAATAATTTCCTTTTATTGCCAAAAGTTGTGGTCATTTGATTAAAGCTTCGTTTGGTTATCCGACACCTTTTGTAAAAGGTAGCTTTAATTTGTTTGAGAGAATAAATGTTTCTAACGGAAAAGTCAGCTCAAAAGTAATTTTGCCGTTTTGAACAAGGCCTAAGTTGAATCAAAACGATTGATTTTGAACTAGAGCCAAATCTCATAATTAAGTTCTTAAATCTTAATTCATAAGTTAAAATTAAAAATTTTAATTTTAGGTGAGTTAAATTTGCTTTTGCTTTGTAATTATTGATTTGATTTAGGCTTAGTTTGAGGTAGCTTTTTTTATTGTTTTTAAAGTAAATTTTTAATAAAAAATTATGTTGAATTAGAAACTTTTGTGATAAAAAGATATTTAAAAAATAGCAAGAAATTTGTAGCAAACAAAGCTTTAATTTTGAACGAATAGCCTTAAGTTCTTAAAGGAGAATAGATATTCAACTCAAAATTATTTCATCTTAATATAATATTGAATTTCTTAACTGATTTGTTTGCTATAAATATCTAAATCTTAATCAATTAGAGAAACAAATAATTGAATTCCGTCTTTTTTTTTTTTACATTTTGTAGGGACATTTGAGCTAATTAAGGCACTCACATACACATCATACATATAAGTTTTGAACTCAGAACTTCTTATTTTTTGAAATTTAGGCTAATTAATAAACTCATACACACACATCACATACGAAAACTTCAAAATTAGAATATTTTATTGATAACCAAAGTTATCAACCAACTTATCAAGATGATTTGCATACTTAAGACATCTTGGTTAGTAGCTAAAGCTCTCAACCAACGGATTAGGATGAGCTACATACAACAACAACATCAAGCCTTTATCCCACTACGTGGGGCCGGCTATTTGAATCCCTTTTCTGCATTATGTATGATTCAGAGTGAAATTCTCATTTAAATATAATAAAATAATGTCATTTCTAATATTTTCTAAACAAGTCTTTTTAGGCCTACTTCTATATTTCTAAATATAGGTTAAATCTAATACATCTTATCTCCTACTGGGTCATTCAGAAGGCCGTCATTTTATGTGAACAAGCCTTTAATAAAAAAGAAAGAAAAAAAATCAAACATTAATAAGAAAATAATTTATGTCAACAAAAATAGGAGATTATTCATCTTAAATTCTAAATTAATTCTATTTGCTCAAATTTTTTTTATGTAAGAAAAATTTGAAGAAATAAATAAATTTTTATTATGAATTAGAAGAACATTCAAATCCACATATTATACTCGTCAAATTTATTTTTAACTAATGAACAACATATTTGAACACCCAAATATATATATATATATTATTATATAGTATATTAATATATATTATATATATATATTATATATATATATAATAGCTTTTAAAACGGACCGGTCATCTGAACAGAAGAGATGAAGAGATTAGCATTCAATGTTTCGACCGGGTCGAACCGTGGAGACGTAATAAATTATTATTATGTTTAAATATTATGATAATTACACAATTATTTATAAATATATCACTACTTTTTCAAAT
Organism: Dendrobium nobile; assembly: GCA_022539455.1. Taxonomy (NCBI): domain Eukaryota; kingdom Viridiplantae; phylum Streptophyta; class Magnoliopsida; order Asparagales; family Orchidaceae; genus Dendrobium; species Dendrobium nobile. The sequence continues at coordinate 9,189,475 of CM039728.1, read as the reverse complement.
ATACTACATAATAGCAGAATAAATCAGACAATTTAACTAACATGTCATACTGATTATGCAATATTTGTATAGTATGTGAAACAACATCCAGTACTGATACAAAATCTATTTGAAGAGTAGTCGTGACTAATAGCTATTTTGTCTGAAGAGCGCGAAAGGGAGAACTGATAGTTACTTTCACGGCGAGCTAGCTCCCGTCAACAACAACGAAGAACGCTCGCAGTCTATTTTACCATATTTCTCAGCAAAAAAAAAAAAAAAAAAAACAAGAAGAAAACATTCATATATACGAAAATATGAACACTTCAAAAAAATCTACCATTCACCTCACACTACAAATCAGTGAAAACAAGAGAACCTTAAATCCATTAAAAAGGTAAAAAACATGCATACAAGAAAGCTATCAAGATAAAAGACTACATTTATGTCTCTGGTTTTTGAAAAAAAAAAATCATTTCGAAACAAACCAGAATGGTAGTCTTCCGAAACGAGCAGGCGGTTTTCCTTCGCGACTAGAAGAGACGCCGGAGATGGAGAAGAAGAAGTCGGAGATAGGAAGAAATCGCCGAACCCGAAGAGCATTTAAGCAGAGAGCATGATGATGCGGACGTAGTTTATGTGCTTACCACATTGTCGGTCAGTTAGTTTATCGTATTATTTATGCACGACATAGGAGGTTGGTTGAAAGGACGAAGTGAGATGAGATGGTTTTTTTGTTTTTTTTTCGGCCATTCATCAAATATAACGATATGCACGTCCACAATCCCAATCGACAGTTATTGGTTTAATACTCAGCCATGTCCAATTCTATTGTTGCGGAATCCCCCGGCTGTTTATAAGATACGGAAACCAGTTCGGCCCGGCTCGGGCTCCTACAAACGGGATCTTTAATGCTATTATAAAAAAATCATGATTATCGTAAAATTAATAAGCATTTAACTCATTCTTGCATCTTTCCGACTAGGTTCTGCTCAATGCTTTACATAACAAAAGCGCGACTTGATTGAAATCAATATATATGAAAAAAAAAAAAATCAATATTATCATGTAAATTTAAATAACGACATTTAACGCATGCGCATCATTGACTAGTGATGAATTATAAAAGCAGTTGGTACAATAATGCCATAAATCTATGGCTCTATTAAGCGTCATCAAAAAACTAACTTTACATTTCCAGCACTATCCATATTTTTCCTAGCTTCTAAGAAGCCATAAATAATAACAAAAAGTAGCATGCCGCCCACCACCACATATCTCATAATAGAAAAATCTCAAAATAATCATTAAATTATTCATATATGATCATTTTAGTCCCAAAATATTAAGGTTTATTTAGGACGATTTTTTTAGTGCTTCTTAAAGCAGCTTTCTAATGCAAAAAATTCAAAATTTGTACGAGAAAGCTGCTTTAAAAAGCAGCAAGAAAATCATCCCAATCAAAGCTTAAATTCTTTCGATTTAATAACTCGACTATATTAAATTGATCAAAAATAATCTCTCATGTTTTAATTTATTCCCTCGACTTTACAAAATTGATCCTATTTTAGGTTTCGTTTGGGTGATAGCTTTCTTATTACTTCTTAAAGCATCTTTCTAATAGAAAAATTTTATTTTTTTAATAAAAAACTGTTTGAAGCAGCGGAAAGAAAGCCGTGCCAAACAAAGCCTTAATTTTAAAAAGATTATTCTAGATCAATTTTTATATAATCAGAGGACTAAATTGAGAGAAATTATTCGGTGCGGAATCTGAACGTGAAGAATCGTTCGAACGTGTGAGTGTAGACACTATGTACAAATTTGTACATAGTGTGTATCAAATTTGTAAACAGTGTGACAGTCCGAACAGTTTTTCCCGTCCATACTCCGCACAGAATAATTTCACTTAAAGTGAAGCAACATTACACTTTGGGATTAAAATGACTATATCCAAATAGTGGCGGGACTATTTTGAAATTTAACTCTATCTCAATAGGCCATTACAATCCAAACTACTTATTAATATTATAGTTACATCTGAACTTATAAGCGATAAGCAACTTAAGGGTTCGTTTGGACGGTTTTTTTATTACTTTTTAAAACGGAATTTTAGTACAAATTTTTTTATTTTTTACTAAAACTCCGTTTTAGAAAGTAATAAAAAAACCGTCACAAAGGAAGCCTAAATTAACATTTTGCTCCTTCCCCTTTCACAAGCTCGCCCTCTTCAACGACGTCAGCTTCACTGAGGAGCCCAATGCGGACGAACCCACCTCAATCTCAAAGGAATCATACCTTAAAAACAATTCTATAACTAGCAATCTCGCCACCAACACGACGAAATCCTTACCGGCGCACTGCTTATTCTCCACCGTCGGCCCTTCCGTCTCCGGCCCGTTTGACCACACCACATGCCTCAGCAGCCGCTCACCTTCCTCTCCGACAAACCTATCTCCGACGAACTCTTCTGCTCGATCAAAAACCCTAGGATCCTTTGTCGCAAACGGCTGGTAACCAAACAAAATTTCCCCCGTCTTCACCTCAAACGCAGCATCATGGCTCCGAATCAATAGATCCCTTTTTGCCTTCCCGTACTGCATCGAAACGGGCGGTTCGATTCGGAGAGCTTCGTAGACGACGGATTTTACGAGTGGCATTTCTTCTTCGATCACCCGCATCCCGATTTGGCCGGCATTTGATCGCACGGCGGAGCGAACCTCAGCTGCGAGGCGGGAGTGGAGACGCCCGCCGGCGCGGCCGAGCCATTTGACGATGTTGGGGAAGAGGATCTTCATGCCACCGAAGGAGTTGAAGCAGATGGAGAAGACAAGGTTGTGCACGGCTTCCTCGCGCGAGATCCCGAGCCGATTGGCCTCGTCCAGCACTGAACCGGCGGATTCGCGGAAGAAATCGGCTAGGCGGTCGTACTCGGCGCGGATGAGCGCTGGCGGGAGGCGGAAGGAGTGGAGAGTAGCGTCCTCGATAAACCTCGGAAGGCCGATGGTGAGCAACGGACCGATCTGGAACAAAACCCATTTTGTGATGATTCCTGGCGCATCAGATCCGAGCGGTGAATCCGCCGGATCACGCCCGAGAAGCGCACGAGAGAGGAAATCGAAGCAGGCGCGATCATTCCCCGGGCCAAAATCTACTTTCCCTTGTTTTGATAAATCGGATTCGAGAGATGAGAATAGAGAACCAAAAGCGCGGCGGAACTCGGGGATGAGAGACCGGCGACGATGCGATAGGAGGAAGAAGAGGAGCTTCTTGAGCGGGGCGTGAAGGGGTTCGGAGGGATCGAGGTACGAGAAGGACGCGGTAGCCGCCCGTGAGGTCGGTGGAGGGCATGAAGGTACCGGTGAAGAGGTCGCGCTTCTCGACAGCGGAGGTATCGAAGAGGATTGGGAAGGAGACTGCGTCGAGGAGAGCAATCACGCGGGGGTCGGCGGAGATAGGGGGTCCGGGAGGCATGTTGACGCGGAAGACGGTGGAGTTGTAGCGTCTGATGCGGGAGCGGAAAAAGGCATCGCAGCCTTCAGTGTAGAAGTAGGCAAAGCGATCTTTGATAGAGCCGAGTAAGGGGAAGCCGTAATCGCCGGGGATTTTACGGAGTGGGAGGTCCGCCGCCGGTGCGTTGGCGGAGAGGGTGGACGGGCGGTCGGCGATAGAACTGCGGATGGTGATTGAGAAGGGAGGAAGGGTGGTGGTGGTCCGGTAGGAGAAGAGAGGAAGACGAGGGCTGGAATTCGGCGTGGAGAAGGCAGCGGTGGCGGCCATTGTATCACACAACTCTGCTTTCTCTACCTCTCTGGATCGATCGATCAGTTCTATATCGGGCTTGGTGTGGGGGAGAGGATGAGAGTGGGGATTAAGAAGAACGGGGGTTTGACGAGGCGGGCGGTCGGGGCGGTGCGGGGGTCAGAGTCAGGTGAAAGCGTGGGAAGACCACATGAGCTTTAAGAATGCTACATGGCGGCCTTTGTTAAAACGTGTCTTTTTATTGTTCGGTGGGGTCGGAGCCGTACCAGCAATATGTATATTTTTTACATAATTTATTATTTATTATTTAAGTTTATTTAGGGTTTTGGTGTGTGTGTGTGTGTGTGTGTGTGTGTGTGTGTGTGTGTGTGTGTGT